>OV049857.1:1605000-2205000 GCA_920104075.1 Melanargia galathea | reverse complement strand
TTCAGTGACTGCTCGTTTTCTCTCCAGAGCTCCCGAAACAGCTTCATCCAATAATTTTGTTTCCGACATTATGCTATCATCAGACATGTATGCTTCATTAGACACAACAAACTCATTGTTAACACAGTTTGCATCATCGTCATCTTCATTTGTCACTTCCGTGTTTCCATCCACTGACATGGAGTCATAACTGTCTTCGTTTTTCACTACAACTCTGTGTACGGTCGCCTCTGAATCTGTCTGTTTGTCCTCTGAGGGGTGCTCTAGTACATACAGGTCACAGGGGTCAGGGCCTAGCGTTGTCACCACAATATCACTCTTCAATTTGTTTGTTGTACGGTTTATCATCTTTATATGTTGTCTTGTTATCTGTTCAAAAACAAGTAGTGCTGAATTAGTACATATCATTTCCAATCAGATGCTTTAGAAGAACAGGAAGAAGTCAATATGGAAGAAAGTGGTCACATGTGCCTTGGCCCCTCTCCAGGACACAAGCTATCTTTGCACCAAATTTTGTGTTGATCTGTTCAGCAGTTGAGCCGTGCAAGGTAACAGAGAGACAGACTGCCACAGATTTTAAAATCATGTGTTTGGATTATGTTATGCTCATGATTTTGTTTGTATACCTAGATGTATATGTATTATGTTATTAAGAACTCACGAATTCATGTTTTTCTACTAAGTCCATCATCAGTGCACGGGCTCTCAAGATCTTGTCTCTGAACTGACTAAAGTTTATCAATCTCTGCGCACATTGTACGCAAACTGTTTGTTTCAGGTTTCCTTGATCACACAACTGAAACAACACAATAGGTTGTGGAGAAAGTCATTTGGAGAGAAGAAATAAGAAATTCAAAACATTATGAAGTTTTATCACAAAAAAGGCCATTGTTCCCTTTTTTGGTGACACAAGCGTGAAAAAATTTGTTTATAAGATATGAAGAACCTATTCCCCTTTATATATATTACCTCATATAATTAAAGTATTCAAATGTAACTGAGCAGGAAAGAACAGTTTATGTATATCCATACATAATCTGTTCTTCCCTGCTCAGTTACTTATCAAAGTGTTTACACAATACATAGCCATAGACCAAAGATTAACTTACAATATATCCAGATAATTTCTCATATGCTTCTTCCAATTTGTATTTACTCATTTGAAACAGCTTGCTGTCAGTGTCTAGGCATATCATGCAAACCTGTAAATATACTCCATTACTGTTTCCATACAATGCTGCAGCTTCAATAGTCTCTGATTCCTCAGTTACAAATGATCAGAGTTATTACTTCTGACTTACAAACAATACATAATGTGACATTGTTGAGAAGTTACCTGCACTGTTGAAGGAAGAGCACCCGTGTGAATCTGCCTTATTCCGCTGTCTGCTTCATAAATGTCCTCATTTAGAAAATGTTGTGAGCAGACCACAGCAGAGTCTGGCAGGTGACTGTCTTGTTTGCCGATGGCTCTGAGCCAAGCGGCACGAAGACGCACGTCACTGGGGAAACTGCAAAATACCATTGCTGTTATACACTAGCAGACTTACAAAATACTTAACTATTATTACAACATTCCAAATTTTGAGAAAATATTTTTGATAAAAAAGAGTAACCCTGCGCTGCGAGGACATAATCTCCAGCTACAACATCAATGTTCATTGTCAAATCCTTTAAAGCACTTCCTACCAAACTGAGTTGTACCAAAGTAGAACAAATTACCTGAGGACGTAGTGAAATCAAGCTCATTAAATAAATTAAAAAACCAATTAGACAAATATAGAAAGAACTCGGAGCACATCTGATATAGATGTATCAGCGAAAGCTGCTAGTCTTATTACAAATAATAATAATAATAGTAGCTGAGGCTGATTTTTGGTGAATTGAATTGTGGATTCATTGAAGTCCTGAAGTAAGATAACTGTTTATTTGAACACATTTCTTAGTTACCTATTTCAACTGCTGTTATAATTGAAAAGATAATGTGGCCAATTCTGTTGTACACAATCTCTAAACCTAAACTAAAATGACAGGTCTAAATTTATTCCTATCTCTTTCACAGTGCTCACTGCGGAAAAGGATGGCAATAGATTTAGACCTGTCTCTTTCACAATCCTCCCTGCTGAAGGAAGCACTATTTTTAAATCTGTCAATTTAGTTTAGGTGTAGAGATTGTGTACAACAGAATTAGCCACAATGAACAATCTAATGTTTGATAATGCTAGATATTACTGGAGATCTTTTCTGATGACTGTGACAGTTCATTTGTCATCTGTCGACATATTATCTCCCACACTACGCTACTCGTACGCGACATCAGCGTGGGAGGAATTCAGGTCTCCACTTTACATTCTGGAGTTCGTCAAGTGAGAACTAACTACGAGAACAACCAACAAAGCTCCGTCTGCGGAACTCAATAATACTCACGCGTGAAAACTAATCTCCTTGCTCTCTGTGGACACATTGTCAGAAGTGTTTTTACAGAAAGGCACACAGCACCGCATTTTATTGTTTCTTGCTTTCCCTTTACTACTTACTTTACTTTGGAAGTACTTTGGAAGTGCTTAGATTTACTTCCAATAACCATGGAATTAATAAGAAGTACTTCGTTGTACGAAGTAGGTACTTATTAATTCCATGCAAATAACTAGTGATGTGCGGAATCGATTATCAATAATCGATTAATCGATTATTAAAATGATCGATTGCAATCGATTATGATTTTGCATAATCGATCATGATCGATTATAAAGATATACGTTAATTACCAAACTTTACTACCAGCTTTCTGTTATTAATTTGCTTGCTAAAGTATAATATGGTTTGGCAACCCTATCATTGCAAAAAGGGGATTCCCTCAAAGTTAGTTTTAGGCTTTGTTCACACCAAACGGATAGTCAGCCGCCGACTGTGAGCGAGCGTTATGCAGCTTACAGCTTATCAAATCAAATCAAATCAAATAAACTTTATTCAAAATTGGTACACTGTACACTTTTTGAACGTCAATTTAGGTACAGGCAATGGTGATAATTATTTACGGAAACTTAAAACTAAAACTACGAGGGTTCCAAACGCGCCCTGGTCTGAGAAGAGCCCACAACAAACTCAGCCGGGTTTATTTTTTTTTATTATCACCATCTTACAATATGGTATAATAGCCATAAAAATGATTTGAACTGTTGGCTTTTAGAGCAATCTATGTCCATGGATTTTTGTCATTAAAAAAATCTTTTAAGCTATAGTAAGACTTTTCAATTAATTTGCGTTTAATAAAACCTTTGAACTTATTGAGAGAGAGCTTTTTCATACATACTCAACTTTTCGAACACACCGAACCGACGATACGCCTTTACCAACTGTAGTGAAATTACCCCCGCTATGAGTATCTATATGTGTACAAGCTGTGCCCCGCGATGTTACCCGTGATTAATAAGTTTGTACACATGAAAAATATTTGAACAAAATCATCTAAGAGTAACTTAGCAACGAGAACGACAGCAAATTCATGCAAAAGCATACAAATGCATGCAACGACAGCAAATTATTGCAATAATTTGTTATGTGAGCGTGATGTACCTAAGAACAATCAGCGTATAACAGCACCTATCTCGTTTTTGGAAGTCTATATCTATTTAAGTCCCTCAGGAACACTTTTCTGGGATAAAAAGTAGCCTATGTGTTATTCCAGGACATAACCTATCTCCAATCCAAATGTCAGCCAAATCGGTCCAGTAGTTGCGGCGTTAAAAAGTAATAAACATACACACATACATACACACACACACAAACTTTCGCCTTAGTGTGATAAATAGGTACCTAATAAGTATGTATATTTAATTTTGATCAATTACATTATTTTTTAATTAATCTATTTATTTTTCTAATTTCAATTTCAAAAAATTTAAAAAATAGTGTTTGTTTTTCTTTTTTCAGAACAGTCTAAAAGGTTATAATATAGATGTTGCTACTAAATGCAAGGGTTCAGAATTTTTTCCAGAAAGTAGAATTGTTTTTTCAGTTCTTTCTAAGAATAATTTCATAATCGATCAATAATCGATTAATAATCGATTATTATTTTATAATCGATTAATATAATCGATTAATCGATTATCAAAATAATCGAATCGGCACATCACTACAAATAACTCATCTGTAAATGACAATGACAGCTGTCAGAATTCCGGGGAATTAGTAACATTGATCTATTAACTAAGAGATCTGAAGCTAAAAATTAACTTGAGGTACAGTTATTGTACTCACCTAACCTAAATGACTCCTGTCTAGGTGTAAATGAAACACCGAATCGCACTTGCTTTTTATTATTTCTAAGCATGTCACTAAATTGATTGTCAAATGGACTTATTTGTTAAATTTTAATAAATTTAATCCTACCAAATTAAATAGGTACGTCTCATAAACCATCATTATTTATGGATTGTTTAGATATTGTTTTTGCATGTTTTATGTCAATTGACCATTGAATTTAGTCGCATCATAATTTTCCAAAAACATACATTACGAGGCTGATAAATTTTTATTATTTTGGTGTTCTTCTTCCAAGAATTTATAAATGTTTGATCTTAAGTTATTTTTGATAAATTTTCCGTAGTTTTATTATAATGTCCTGTGCTGTGAAAGAATGTAATTCCTATAGGGGCCGAAAAGAAAATTTTAAAGAAACATTATCATTTCATCGGTGAGTTTTGATAGTTTTGTATGTAAATATAATCTAAAATTATGTAACGTTATTTGTAGTTTTTGGAAATCGTCATCGTGTTCAATTCTACACCGATTTTTGCCTATTTTTTAAATATTTTCTGTTGACTAATAAAGGTTATGTTTTTTAGCATAGTGATGTACTAAAATTGCATATCGATTACGTGCGATAAAATTTTTAACCTCCGACGCAAAAACGACGGGGTGTTATAAGTTTGATGTGTCTGTGTGTGTGTGTTGTGTGTGTGTGTGTATGTGTGTGTTTCTGTCTGTCTGTCTGTTCCTCTGTAGCGCTAAAACGGGTGAACCGATTTGAACGCGGTTTTTTTGTTTGAAAGGTGAATTAGTCGAAAGTGTTGTCAGCTATTTTGATGAAAATCGCTGCAAGATGGCCGCCGCTACAAAATGGTAGATTATTTATTTTTCACAACTCCGTTAATATGGGTATCAAATGAAAGGGCTTGACTAGTAGAATAACACCATGCAAATCCAAGATGGCCGCGATCAAAAAATGGTGAATGTCGGGGTTTTTTTTAATTTTCGAACATTAGATTCCGTAGCCACTACACACAATGAATACTTACGTGTATTTCCGCGTGCTAGATTGTTGTATCATGATCGCTAAATTTTTATTTGTTACAGATTTCCAAAGAACCCAAAAATAAGAAATGAATGGGCACAAAGAATAAGACCGCAATATTGGACATCGCAGAAACACAGTCATATTTGTTCAAAACACTTCACACTTAATTGATTTGTGCCCAAAAACAATTTAAAATGGAGGCGCTTAAAAGCAAACGCTATTATTTTTGCCGCATATAGATACATTGGTAATTATAATAATATCAAATATTTGTAATAATACCATAATTTCATGCTAGTGTTGTGTGAAGGTGCAAAATACATGCAAATACTAGGGTTGGACTTAATAGTCTTTGGCACGAATTCAGAGATAAAATAGTCATTAGTGATAGATGTTTGGTCCACGAGTATAATGCTAACACTCTTATAATAAGGTAATTCATCGTTTTCAAGAAAACAACGAAAATCAATTCTAACCTCAACACTGGATGATTTACCCTCTCCCTCCCCCCATCCCATAACCCATATCAAGGCGGCACGTTTTAAAAGTTTTACCCTAAAAGCTATTATTGGTGTATGAAAAACGCTGAAGCGAAACGTGAAAAATGTTCTACCACGTCTGATTTTTTTAATTTAAGGCAAGAGAACCGTTACCAATGGATGTCTGTAATGCAGAAGAAAATTCCGCCAATGAAGTTTTCATTCGCACATTAACGGAGTGACGTATAAACATTAATGTTCAAAGAAATTTAGTAAGTGTATAATATTCGTTCGTTCGTTCGTTCGTTCCAAACAATGGACGTCCACTGCTGGACATAGGTCTCTTGCAAGGATCGCCACAGCACACGATCTTGTGCCGCCTGATTCCAGCGGCTACCAGCGACTCGCTTGAGATCGTCTGTCCATCGAGTGGGGGGGTCTACCTACGCTTCCTTTGCTGGTGCGAGGTCGCCATTCAAGCACCTTGGGACCCCAACGTCATAAAGTTTCATCGACTCCAAAAAGACTCGATTTTATTTCAGTTCTAGAAGGCACAACAAAGGTTCTAGAAGGATATGTATATTTTGTGTTATATATATATATATATATATATGTATATTTTTCGATGTACACACTAAAACCTTTCTGAAAGTATGTAGATTATGATAGTGAAAAAATCATCAAAATCGGTTCATTAGTTGCGGAGATAATCGCGAACATACTTATATACATACATATATACATACATACAACCTCCTTTTTTGAAGTCGGTTAAAAATATACTATAATATGAAACATATTATTCTTGTATTTCCTAACAAGATGATGCCCGAGACTTCATTCACGTGAGCTTAGGTTTTTATTTTATTAATCTTGTAGGAACGCTTTGATACTGCAAGACAAAAGTAGCCTTAGATATCGGTTTCCGGGATGCAAGCTGTCTGTGTACAAAATTTCGTCCCAAATCGGATGGGCCCTGAAAAGGTAAAAGACAGAAAGACACACTTTCGCATAATGTAATATTAGAGTATGGTCCACATATTTAAACACGCATATTGTATTTGTGTCCCTATAGATCCTCACAGTCAAAATATCGATAGTTACATCACTACTAAGACAAAGTATCAGTCTTCTTCTTCTTCCTAGACCCCGCGTATTTAAAACGAAGAAATAGTTATTATATCTTTCGTTTTTGCTTACGACAATATGCACTGTCCAAAAAAAGATCGCAATATAATTTCAGTGTCATTTTGAAAGACAGATTGATAAGAAATTTGTATTTTGCTAACCGTCTGGTGATAGGGTGGATGCTCCTAAAGCCGCCCAGCAAAAGTCGGCACTCAGTTCTGTTTGTAAATATTAACATTTTGGTGCCGCTTAGGCACACTGAGTATTTTATGTGTACATATAGCTTGCTCTAATGCGAAAATAGTTTTAAAATAAGGCAGCATTTTTTTGCATCCCTATCCCTCAATTATCGCTTAGAACGAGTGCAAGTGCGTAAATCGCTTAATTTCTTATAAAATTTCTGCTTTCCGAGCGTCGTTTGACAAGATATAAATTACGTATGAATAATATTTAAGACTTGTTGTTGCAATTTAATTTGTCATAATATTTGATGTCTTGTAATAGTAGTATAACACGATTATTTTACGTATTTAAAGAAAAACAAGGGTGGTGGACTAAGGAAAACCAGTAATATGAGGTACCTGGGGTCGGCAGGGGGTGCCACCTTCTAGAATTTGGGTTATTTCTAAGGTATCCTATCCTATGTATCCTATATCCAATATGAGGTATCTTGTTTATCCTATTGGATAAACTTGATGTTGTCTATACAAAAAATTGTCTGATTGTTGAAAAAAAATTCTATCCATTTCTTCAAAAGTTCTATTAATTTTGGAGAAGGGTATTTATTTGGCGGGAAAATAAAATAAAATGAAAACGAGAAAAGAGTTCCTATAAATATTAAGAAAAACATTAATTTACGCGGACGAAGTCGCGGGTAAAATATGATTTTCTTTCAGACACGTGAGGGCCGACTTTGAGGACACAAATGCTGGAAAAAGGCACAAAGGTGCCGAGCTTAGGCAAATTAGTACTTATTTTTTAAATAAATTAAAAATTACTTCTTTATACAAAAAGCAAATACTATTAGTTGACTCAAAAAGTCAAAAGAATCAAGTATTAGAAGAAAAAATATTGTACTGAAATTACTTCGTTTGACATGTCTACGAATTTTTAAACGTGACACAGACGTTAAACTGCCGACTTATAGAGCATCCACACAACTAAGTCAAATTACGTTATTTTGTAATTTTTTAAGTTCTAAGTGCTTTGTTGTGCGAAATTTTTTATCTGACAATCCCTTTTTTAATTAGTCACGGTTTATGCAGCTTCGCTGTAAAAGTCGAATAGGTGTATTATGAGAGAATAACACGCGGTTAAGTTTCACTAATGCTCAAACGCGATATGATTCTATTAAAGACTACTTCTCAGACACGTTATAATTCATCATCATCATCATTATCAACGCCTTAACGGCCCACTACAGGGCACGAGTCTCGTCTCAGAATGAGAAAGGTTTATGCCGTAGTACACCATGCTGACCAAGTGTGGATTGGTAGCCTTTGAGAACATTATGCAGAGTCTCAGGCATGCAGGTTTTTCTTCACTGTTACAGCAAATGATGGCTATCACCGCTTTTTAATTAGTACATGTTATAGTTAGTACCTAAAAATAGGCATATGGATATTTATTATACGGTAATCTTATATTTAAAAGCATTTAAGGTAGTGCAAATAAACTATAGAATGTGTAAGTAACATAAAATAACATAAACAACAAATAAAAATGTGAAAGCTAGTGCTATTTTGTAATTTACTTAGTAATATACTACTGTTAATAATTGATATCGATTTTAAAATTATCTTAAGGGGGTCGTTAATACTTACCGTTTACCCTACGAGAAATTGACAGTCAACTGGACGTAGCTTAGTAGAAATGACCCAACCCATAAAAAGTTATTCTGAGTAATCGAGGTTTGAAGTTTGGATGGTAATTGCTGCAATGATATTGTCTTTGGAATAGTTGAAAATATTGTCAAATATGGGCAAAAATACTAATATTTTTATTGTACTTCAAAGACTGACGTATCTTACGGTTATCGGGGAAAATTTGGGTTTGAGTCGTTTCTGCTAAATTGGTTTTAACACTACGGGGTATTTTTCTTAATGCTCAGAAAGGAACTAAAAACAAAACTTTCTAAACAAATTGATATTTTTAAATAAAAATGATTTATTTCGGAATGTTTAGGCCCTTAGGGGGAAGCAAGCGCAGAAACTCTGCCAGCGGAGCTAGAGCCCAAGGGCTCGAAAAAAATCGAGGAGAACATCGTCTTAAGGGCGTCTCCTGTGAGTCTCGAAACTCGGCTTACGTGACGTTGGAATGCTAGTTTTGCAATAGACTAATCCATACGTCCCCGTAACAGAGGAAGGGATTCACGTCAAAGTACGTCACGTCACGGCGGGCAGCTTTCTCAAGGTAATTCTTTGAAAACTGCTTAAAGTGTTGGGCTAGAACAGGGAGATCGAGATCTTGGAGATCAATATTGCGCACAAACCACGGGGCACCCATTGCCGTGTGCAGAAACTTATTCTGCAGTGTTTGCAAAACTACCTAGTCTGCTTTAATCGAGAAGGGAGGGATATGTGCAAATACTATGCATGTGTAGGACATTATTGAGCGAATACAGGTTATTTGGTCGATCACAATGCACAACTTGAGCACAAATGCTGCCTTTTGGGGCTTTACGTCTTTGAGCGGCAAAGTTCATCTTATCGTCTAAGTTCACACCTAGATTATTATACGAGTTTATTAGGCACGCCCAAACGCCCAACGCACACATAATTAAACATAACATAAAAAACCATGATAACATTGTAGGATCAGGGATCTTTTTTTCTGAGTGAAAGAAACAACCTTTAGGATCTCTTTGAATAGGTGTATGCGAAACGCTCTCGAAAACGAAGATAGGTGATAGTACTGATAAGTACTGATCTTCTTCTTCGTTTCACTCTTAACAGAGCGGTCGTGGTCATCCAGAATTGACGTCTTTAAGGGCAGATTTATGCGCCACACGAGTGTTCGCCACTTCTCCCTGCTGGCCGACAGTCTGGTGCAATCGTGCAAGGGACCGCCCACAGCTGATTTGATTTGGTCGGTTTGAATAAGCGACCTTCCTCGCCCTCTGGTGCCCTCTACTTTGCCCTGTACGACAAGTCGCTCTATGGAGTCATTCTCACGTTGGGAGACGTGTCCAAAGGTTACTGATAAGATATTATAAAAAAAAATGTGAAAAAAGTCGTTTTTACAAAAAATTCATTTTTTGTGCAATTCCCGTTTTTGGGAAATAAAAAAAATATTGCCTGTATTTTTTTAAAGTTAAAAATAATCCAAATAAAATCAGCTGACGCTGGAGGACAGCGAATTTTGCGTTACCTTGACCTCGCGCAGTCACGTTGTTGCGCGTGATACCTACGCTATAAGGTTATTGCGGTTATTCTGGATTGTGTTTAGGTAGTCTAATAATAGCGACAAGTTTTCGGAAGCGGTCTCCTTATACCCTGTATAACTCATTTTTACCATTTTGTGGATTGGATCCTTTCTGCTAAACTACGTCAAACTCTAGTGGTCTGAGATCCCGTCTTAGAAATTTATACCCTCATATGTTATTTAATTCTGATAGAGATTATATGCTAGATAATTCATAGATTGATACATTGCACTTTGGTTGCCTGGCTAACCTATGATGTTAAACACAAAAAAATTTAATCAATTTTTTTCGATCTGCTTCCCTCATCTGTTATTTAAACGAATTATACATATGTCAAATGAAAGATTATTTTATTCCCAATCGAACCGTATTTGGTTGCCTGGTCAAAAGTGGTGCTAAATCATGGTTGTCTGGATTTTAAGATATAAAATTTTCTGTGCGAGTGTTGAAAGTGACAGAAAAGTGTTGCGCGCGCAATTCCATTTGACAGACAAAGATGCAGTGAGGCAGGCGTGCACTCGGCAGGTGCTTAGTCTATACATAGATTAAAACCATAGACTTGCTGTGCCTGTCCATTAAAGATATTTGCAAAAAAATAAGTGAGAGACGTAAGGGATAAGTAATAAAACGTAAAAAACCTGTTTTTGAAAATTTTGTCTGTTTGTCTGTATGTTTGTGCATGTATTACGCAAAAACTACTGAATGGATTGAAATTATTTTTTATTATATATTATTTGATATTATTTGGATTGCAACCAAATACGGTTCGATTGGGAATAAAATAATCTTTCATTTGACATATAATTCGTTTAAATAACAGATGAGGGAAGCAGATCGAAAAAAATTGATTACATTTTTTTGTGTTTAACATCATAGGCACCAAATTTAGCCAGGCAACCAAAGTGCAATGTATCAATCTATGAATTATCTAGCATAATATAATCTCTATCAGAATTAAATAACAGATGAGGGTATAAATTTCTAAGACGGGATCTCCCACTATAGGAAAAAGTGGTTATTTTTGTTTAAAGTAGAACAAGTGATAGTAGCAAACTTCTCTTTTTTTCTTATGCTTAAAATCGGTACGAGTGAATGAGTCAAGAGATGCTTTGATTTCGTCTAAAATATGTCGTTTCCATAGTATAATTGTTCCTAGCATCACTAGCACGTCACGTGTCATCGTCAAGTGTCATTAAAAAACTTGTGACCACAGACAGATGTAAACTTGACATCTATTTAGAGTATATATTACAATATCTTAGATTAGTAATACGGGTATAATATACTCCATAGAGATAATAATTATAAATAGAGTTGGCATACCTACCTTAAAAACGTGCCAAAAATACACTCACACACGCACAATCCGAAGACATAAAATGGCGCGTGTTCATTGTGATGTCTCAAGTTGTGCGTGTGTGAGTGTTCATGTATACATTTTAGGGAGGCCATCAGTCACGAGTCTGCCGCAAACTGTTTTATTAACCCCCGACGCAAAACGACGGGGTGTTATAAGTTTGACGTGTCTGTGTGTGTGTGTGTGTGTGTGTGTGTGTGTGTGTGTCTGTCTGTTCCCCTGTGGCGCTCAAACGGGTGGACCGATTTAAGTGCGGTTTTTTTTGTTTGGAAGGTGAATTAGTCGAGAGTGTTGTTAGCTATGTTTGATGAAAATCGGTCCAAGATGGCCGCCGCTACAAAATGGCGAATGACATATTTTTTCACAACTCCCTTGATATGGGTATCAAATGAAAGGGCTTGACTCGTAGAATAGCACTATTGCAAATTCAAGATGGCCGCCGCCACAAAATGGCGAATTTCGGGGGTTTTTTAAATTTTCAATTTATACTTGTTATTATGTCAAAAATGTAATGTTGTCTCTTTCACACTTATGAAAATTTTGATAAGCTTGAGCTATTTTCCGATCCACTAATTTCTATAGGACATTATGCCAACTCTATTTATTATTATTATCTCTATGGTTTCAACTTTCAATTTTCAATTCAGTATATTCATAGAGACTAGACTAGTATATTCATAGAGATTATTATTATCTCTATGAGTATATTATACCCGTATTACTAATTCCCCGGAATTCTGACAGCTGTCATTGTCATTTACAGATGAGTTATTTGCATAGAGATAATAATAATAAGTAGAGTAGGCATACCTACCTTAAAAACGTGCCAAAAATACACTCACACACGCACAATCCCCCAACCTAAAATGGCGCGTGTTCATTGTGATGTCTCAAGTTGTGCGTGTGTGAGTGTTCATGTATACATTTTAGGGAGGCCATCTTAAGGGAAGTGCAATAAAATTTCTGCCACGATCTGTTTTATTGTTATGTTTAAAAATGTAGTGTTGTCTCTTACACACTTATGAAAATTTTGATAAGCTTAAGCTATTTTCCGATCCACTATTTTCTATAGGACATTATGCCAAGTCCTCTTCTTGTTGGTCTATGGTTATTTGTATGGAGAACAGGGTTAACATCTACGAAGTACGATTTTACCCCAAACTACTTTAATTCCTTGTCATCATAAAAAGCCATATGCCGCGAATAATATTACTCGTTTCGCCTTAAAATAGAAAACACCAAGAGTGGAAACTAGAAAGTCCACACTAACAGCAATAGAAAACAAAAGAAGCACATTGAAAAAATTTATTGAAAAATGGATGTCGAATGACATTATCACCATGAAGTGTCTGTCAGGCATTTGTCATAATATCTACATGCGGCAGTTGATTTGAATTTGCATAAGTTTTGAATATTTTATCTTTTTTGTGGGAATAGTTTTATCTCTGGTAACATTACGAAACGTCAGAATTCCTAATACGGGTATAGTGATCTGTGGTGATCTATGGTGATCTGTGTTTTCAATTTTCATTCTGCACATATTTTTTAATTCTTCGTTTATTTATTAAATAGGTATGTGGTTGTCACGTTTGCCGAGTAAAGAATAAAGAATTTGTGTCTGAGGCTCTGAGCAGAATAGAAGTTACTGGAAGTAAATCAAAGCACATTCAAAGGGAAAACAAGAAACATTAAAATGCGGTGTTGTGTGCCTTTTTGCAAAAACACTTCTGACAATGTGTCCACAGAGAGCAAGGAGATTAGTTTTCACGCGTGAGTATTATTGAGTTCCGCAGACGGAGCTTTGTTGGTTGTTCTCGTAGTTAGTTCTCACTTGACAAACTCCAGAATGTAAAGTGGAGACCCGAATTCCTCCCACGCTGATGTCGCGTACGAGTAGCGTAGTGTGGGGGTATGTCGACAGACGTCAAATGAACTGTCACAGTCATCAGAAAAGATCTCCAGTATTAACTAGCATTAACAAAGGGTTGGACTTAGTATCCCATAACACGTATTTGGAGGTAAAAAATATTATAGTTGATAGAGCTTTGGTCCACGATTATAATGCTACCACTCATATTACAAGGTAATGCATCGTTTTCAGGAAAATAACAAAAACTAATTCTAACCTCAGAACGGGTAAAACGTAAACAAAACGCTACATGAGCGATGTCATGCGGGAGCGGGTGTCTAAAATCTGTAATTGTAAATGAAAAACAGCGAAATGAAACATAAAAAATAATAATAAATGTTTTAAAAGGGTTTTGTTTGTTTTCACACTTTTGGTAAAAGTAATAAATCCCCAAAAAGTAGGGGTGGGCAGAAGCTAGGGTAGGTTAGGTTAGGTTAGAACATAAATATTGATGTGCCCGGCCGCAGGCCGGGCACTTGGGTTTTAGTGGGCCCGAGGTTGAACGTGGTCCAAAACGAAATCTGAACAACCCAACCCCAAGCAGTAAATCGTTTAATTAACACTTGGGTCCATATTTCTGTGCAAATAGGATAATATAAGTATAAAACTTGGTTAGGTTAAATTAGAACATAAACCTCAACACACGAGCCGAGCGAGCGCAGCGAGCGTGCGGCGGCAGGGTCCGGCGAGTGCCAGAACCGAATCGTTGGCGTTTCCCCCTGTCCCCTTCTTTCCTTCCTGCAATTTTTAAGGTCGGCAATACAGGTGAGGGAGGGGGGGACCTTCCCAACCCTTAAAAATGTCATAGTTTGAGGTTAGGTTATAATACTATTTTCCTCTGGAACGATCCATTACCTTGTAATGAGAGTAGTATCAGGGGTGAGGGAGCAACCTCCCCTCCCCCCTTCCCCTCTCCTTCTTCCTCCCCTCGTGTTAAGTGATACTAAGTTTTAACCTTAACAAACACTATAAAATAGATTGTTCGTTATTTTTCAACTAGCTTCTGCCCGCGGCTTCGCCCGCGTGAGTTTCGGTTTTGAACAAATCCCGAGGGAATCGTGGATTTCCGGTTCCTGTTCCCGCTCCCTTTTCCAACCTTTATACTTACTATCAAGGAAGTTCGCTATAGTAATCTACCTATAGCTGTAGATTTCGGGTTTTTCAAAAACCCGTGGAAACTCTTTAATTTTCCGGGATAAAAAGTAGTCTATGTGTTAATCCAGGGTAGACTCTATCTCCGTTCCAAGTTTCAGCCAAATTCATCTAGTAGTTTTTGCATGATTGAGTAACAAACATCCAAACATCCACACTTTCACATTTATAATATTAGTAAGATTATAACATCAGTTGAAATAATTAAGAAATGTGTTCAACTAAACAGTTATCGTACTTCAGCACTAATAAATCCACAATTCAATTCACCAAAGATCAGCCCCAGCCCCCAGTTACATTTTACAGTCCAGTCCAGTTATTTGTGGTCAGATGGTTTTCAACCATAGATACATTATATATGACAGTAAAGTGTAATAATAAGTACATCAATGATGCCAGGCACAGTGCCTTGTTGTCAGTCCCAGCCCTGCTGTCTGCTGGCTGCTGGCTGCTGGCTGCTGGCAGATCAGTATACAGCTGTTGCAGAGCAGTCAGGGGTCAGAACATATTGAAAATCCACAGAAAAGATTTAGGTGTTCACTATCATTTAGGATATTTCCTGAGGAAGGTCTATGTTGTGTGCTAGGTACTGCTAGTGTGTAACAGAAATGGTAATTTGCAGTTTCCCCAGTGACGTGCGTCTTCGTGCCGCTTGGCTCAGAGCCATCGGCAAACAAGACAGTCACCTGCCAGACTCTGCTGTGGTCTGCTCACAGCATTTTCTAAATGATGACATTTATGAAGCAGATAGCGGCATAAGGCAGATTCACACGGGTGCTCTTCCTTCAACAGTGCAGGTAACTTCTCATCAATGTCACATTATGTATTGTTTGTAAGTCAGAAGTAATAATTCTGATTATTCATTTGTAACTGAGGAATCAGAAACTATTGAACATTGTATGGAAACAGTAATGTAGTATATTTACAGGTTTGCATGATATGCCTAGACACTGACAGCAAGCTGTTTCAAATGAGTAAATACAAATTGGAAGAAGCATATGAGAAATTATCTGGATATATTGTAAGTTAATCTTTGGTCTGTGGCTATGTAAACACTTTGATAAGTAACTGAGCAAGGAAGAACAGATTATGTATATCCATACATAAACTGTTCTTCCCTGCTCAGTTACATTTGAATACTTTAATTATATGAGGTAATATATATAAAGGAGAATAGGTTCTTCATATCTTATAAACAAATTTTTTCGCGCTTGTTTCGCCAAAAAAGGGAACAATGGCCTTTTTTGTGATAAAACTTCATAATGTTTTGAATTTCTTTCTTTCTTATTTCTTCTCTTCAAATGACTTTCTCCACAACCTATTGTGTTGTTTCAGTTGTGTGATCAAGGAAACCTGAAACAAACAGTTTGCGTACAATGTGCGCAGAGATTGATAAGCTCTTGTCAGTTCAGAGACAAGATCTTGAGAGCCCGTGCACTGATGATGGACTTAGTAGAAAAACATGAATTTGTGAGTTCTTAATAACATAATACATAATATACATCTAGGTATACAAACATAAAATCATGAGTATATCATAATCCAAACACATGATTTTAAAATCTGTGGCAGTCTGTCTCTCTATTACCTTGCATGGCTCAACTGCTGAACAGATCAACACAAAATTTGGTGCAAAGATAGCTTGCGTCCTGGAGAGGGGCCAAGGCCCATATGACCCCTTTCTTCCATATTTAATTGTTCATTTTCTTGTAAAACATCTGATTGGAAATGATATGTACTGATTCAACACAACTTGTTTTTGAACAGATAACAAGACGACATATAAAGATGATAAACCGTACAACAAACAAACTGAAGAGTGATATTGTGGTGACAACGCTAGGTCCTGACGCCTGTGACCTGTACATACTAGAACACCCCTCAGAGAACAAACAGATAGATTCAGAGGTGACCGTACACCGAGTTGTAGTGAAAAATGAAGGCAGTTATGACTCCATGTCAGTGGATGAAAACATGGAAGTGACAAATGAAGATGACAATAATGCGGACTATGTTAACGATGAGTTTGTTGTGTCTAACGAAGCATACACATCCGATGATAGCATTATGTTGGAAACAAAATTATTGGATGAAGCTGTTTCAGGAGCTCTGGAGAGAAAACGAGCAATTGCTGAACAAGAGGATGAAACACAGGATCCGTTAAAGTTTGAAAGTGCTCCCTTCCAATGTACTGTTTGTTTTGAAGAATTTTTCCATGAACATGCATACATGCAACATATGATTATGCATATCCAGGTGAGATAGTCTTCACTATTACAATTTTATCAATTTGTTATGAAGGTGAAATGTTATGGCTCTGTTTTGTATTTGGCAGAACGGTGCGGCCGATGGTGAGTGTGTCGCGTCTCAAGCGTGCGAGCCTCATACAGCTGTGAGCTCCGGCTCCTCGCACTCTTCACTCCTCACTGAGAACAAGTCAGTATGCGCATTATGCCACGGTAATGTGTCGCGTCTCAAGCGTGCGAGCCTCATACAGCTGTGAGCTCCGGCTCCTCGCACTCTTCACTCCTCACTGAGAACAAGTCAGTATGCGCATTATGCCACGGTAATGTGTCGCGTCTCAAGCGTGCGAGCCTCATACAGCTGTGAGCTCCGGCTCCTCGCACTCTTCACTCCTCACTGAGAACAAGTCAGTATGCGCATTATGCCACGGTAATGTGTCGCGTCTCAAGCGTGCGAGCCTCATACAGCTGTGAGCTCCGGCTCCTCGCACTCTTCACTCCTCACTGAGAACAAGTCAGTATGCGCATTATGCCACGGTAATGTGTCGCGTCTCAAGCGTGCGAGCCTCATACAGCTGTGAGCTCCGGCTCCTCGCACTCTTCACTCCTCACTGAGAACAAGTCAGTATGCGCATTATGCCACGGTAATGTGTCGCGTCTCAAGCGTGCGAGCCTCATACAGCTGTGAGCTCCGGCTCCTCGCACTCTTCACTCCTCACTGAGAACAAGTCAGTATGCGCATTATGCCACGGTAATGTGTCGCGTCTCAAGCGTGCGAGCCTCATACAGCTGTGAGCTCCGGCTCCTCGCATCTTCACTCCTCACTGAGAACAAGTCAGTATGCGCATTATGCCACGGTAATGTGTCGCGTCTCAAGCGTGCGGTCCTCATACAGCTGTGAGCTCCGGCTCCTCGCACTCTTCACTCCTCACTGAGAACAAGTCAGTATGCGCATTATGCCACGGTAATGTGTCGCGTCTCAAGCGTGCGAGCCTCATACAGCTGTGAGCTCCGGCTCCTCGCACTCTTCACTCCTCACTGAGAACAAGTCAGTATGCGCATTATGCCACGGTAATGTGTCGCGTCTCAAGCGTGCGAGCCTCATACAGCTGTGAGCTCCGGCTCCTCGCATCTTCACTCCTCACTGAGAACAAGTCAGTATGCGCATTATGCCACGGTAATGTGTCGCGTCTCAAGCGTGCGAGCCTCATACAGCTGTGTGCTCCGGCTCCTCGCACTCTTCACTCCTCACTGAGAACAAGTCAGTATGCGCATTATGCCACGGTAATGTGTCGCGTCTCAAGCGTGCGAGCCTCATACAGCTGTGAGCTCCGGCTCCTCGCACTCTTCACTCCTCACTGAGAACAAGTCAGTATGCGCATTATGCCACGGTAATGTGTCGCGTCTCAAGCGTGCGAGCCTCATACAGCTGTGAGCTCCGGCTCCTCGCACTCTTCACTCCTCACTGAGAACAAGTCAGTATGCGCACTATGCCACGGTAATGTGTCGCGTCTCAAGCGTGCGAGCCTCATACAGCTGTGAGCTCCGGCTCCTCGCACTCTTCACTCCTCACTGAGAACAAGTCAGTATGCGCATTATGCCACGGTAATGTGTCGCGTCTCAAGCGTGCGAGCCTCATACAGCTGTGAGCTCCGGCTCCTCGCACTCTTCACTCCTCACTGAGAACAAGTCAGTATGCGCATTATGCCACGGTAATGTGTCGCGTCTCAAGCGTGCGAGCCTCATACAGCTGTGAGCTCCGGCTCCTCGCACTCTTAACTCCTCACTGAGAACAAGTCAGTATGCGCATTATGCCACGGTAATGTGACGCGTCTCAAGCGTGCGAGCCTCATACAGCTGTGAGCTCCGGCTCCTCGCACTCTTCACTCCTCACTGAGAACAAGTCAGTATGCGCATTATGCCACGGTAATGTGTCGCGTCTCAAGCGTGCGAGCCTCATACAGCTGTGAGCTCCGGCTCCTCGCACTCTTCACTCCTCACTGAGAACAAGTCAGTATGCGCATTATGCCACGGTAATGTGTCGCGTCTCAAGCGTGCGAGCCTCATACAGCTGTGAGCTCCGGCTCCTCGCACTCTTCACTCCTCACTGAGAACAAGTCAGTATGCGCATTATGCCACGGTAATGTGTCGCGTCTCAAGCGTGCGAGCCTCATACAGCTGTGAGCTCCGGCTCCTCGCACTCTTCACTCCTCACTGAGAACAAGTCAGTATGCGCATTATGCCACGGTAATGTGTCGCGTCTCAAGCGTGCGAGCCTCATACAGCTGTGAGCTCCGGCTCCTCGCACTCTTCACTCCTCACTGAGAACAAGTCAGTATGCGCATTATGCCACGGTAATGTGTCGCGTCTCAAGCGTGCGAGCCTCATACAGCTGTGAGCTCCGGCTCCTCGCACTCTTCACTCCTCACTGAGAACAATTCAGTATGCGCATTATGCCACGGTAATGTGTCGCGTCTCAAGCGTGCGAGCCTCATACAGCTGTGAGCTCCGGCTCCTCGCACTCTTAACTCCTCACTGAGAACAAGTCAGTATGCGCATTATGCCACGGTAATGTGTCGCGTCTCAAGCGTGCGAGCCTCATACAGCTGTGAGCTCCGGCTCCTCGCACTCTTCACTCCTCACTGAGAACAAGTCAGTATGCGCATTATGCCACGGTAATGTGTCGCGTCTCAAGCGTGCGAGCCTCATACAGCTGTGAGCTCCGGCTCCTCGCACTCTTCACTCCTCACTGAGAACAAGTCAGTATGCGCATTATGCCACGGTAATGTGTCGCGTCTCAAGCGTGCGAGCCTCATACAGCTGTGAGCTCCGGCTCCTCGCACTCTTCACTCCTCACTGAGAACAAGTCAGTATGCGCATTATGCCACGGTAATGTGTCGCGTCTCAAGCGTGCGAGCCTCATACAGCTGTGAGCTCCGGCTCCTCGCACTCTTCACTCCTCACTGAGAACAAGTCAGTATGCGCATTATGCCACGGTAATGTGTCGCGTCTCAAGCGTGCGAGCCTCATACAGCTGTGAGCTCCGGCTCCTCGCACTCTTCACTCCTCTCTGAGAACAAGTCAGTATGCGCATTATGCCACGGTAATGTGTCGCGTCTCAAGCGTGCGAGCCTCATACAGCTGTGAGCTCCGGCTCCTCGCACTCTTCACTCCTCACTGAGAACAAGTCAGTATGCGCATTATGCCACGGTAATGTGTCGCGTCTCAAGCGTGCGAGCCTCATACAGCTGTGAGCTCCGGCGCCTCGCACTCTTCACTCCTCACTGAGAACAAGTCAGTATGCGCATTATGCCACGGTAATGTGTCGCGTCTCAAGCGTGCGAGCCTCATACAGCTGTGAGCTCCGGCTCCTCGCACTCTTCACTCCTCACTGAGAACAAGTCAGTATGCGCATTATGCCACGGTAATGTGTCGCGTCTCAAGCGTGCGAGCCTCATACAGCTGTGAGCTCCGGCTCCTCGCACTCTTCACTCCTCACTGAGAACAAGTCAGTATGCGCATTATGCCACGGTAATGTGTCGCGTCTCAAGCGTGCGAGCCTCATACAGCTGTGAGCTCCGGCTCCTCGCACTCTTCACTCCTCACTGAGAACAAGTCAGTATGCGCATTATGCCACGGTAATGTGTCGCGTCTCAAGCGTGCGAGCCTCATACAGCTGTGAGCTCCGGCTCCTCGCACTCTTCACTCCTCACTGAGAACAAGTCAGTATGCGCATTATGCCACGGTAATGTGTCGCGTCTCAAGCGTGCGAGCCTCATACAGCTGTGAGCTCCGGCTCCTCGCACTCTTCACTCCTCACTGAGAACAAGTCAGTATGCGCATTATGCCACGGTAATGTGTCGCGTCTCAAGCGTGCGAGCCTCATACAGCTGTGAGCTCCGGCTCCTCGCACTCTTCACTCCTCACTGAGAACAAGTCAGTATGCGCATTATGCCACGGTAATGTGTCGCGTCTCAAGCGTGCGAGCCTCATACAGCTGTGAGCTCCGGCTCCTCGCACTCTTCACTCCTCACTGAGAACAAGTCAGTATGCGCATTATGCCACGGTAATGTGTCGCGTCTCAAGCGTGCGAGCCTCATACAGCTGTGAGCTCCGGCTCCTCGCACTCTTCACTCCTCACTGAGAACAAGTCAGTATGCGCATTATGCCACGGTAATGGAGACAGAAGTGATGTCGCAAAGTTTGAGCACTCGGAAGTATCGCTCGATACTTTCTCTCGGAGTCGATCGAGACGGTCGTTGTAATTAATTTCATTTAAGTATACTTTTGCTGTAGTATCGTTACTCTGCACCTTCTCTATAAAGCACAGCTATGCACTAGCGAGTGGCTCGCCAGTTCACTCTAGATACATTCTGATTTTATCTTACAGGCAGGCCATTCAGAAGCTGCATGACGAAACACACTCTTCTGCAGAGTTGGCTCAAACTGCAGGTAAGTGACCAGTGAACTCATCTATATGGACTTACTGATTGTTCAAATGGAACGAATATGCAACGACTTACTTGAACGCTGCTCGTGCACTATATTGTATTGCTCAGCAATGAAGTTACACTTGTTAGTGCTGCAGGTGAAAAGACTATGTTAGAAACATTTCAATGTGATTTGGTATAGTTATAGCTGTATATATACTCTGAATTGACATTTAGGTATATTTTGTAATTCGAAAAACTCCTGCAGTGTTGCTTCGGATGAAAGTAATCTATCAGTATAACTTCATAACTCCGTCAAATCTATTTTTTTTATATATATAATATATTTTTATGTACCACTTATTGCCTATTTCACCATCTTCTGCTAAGTGTTGGATAGCTTATTCACATATTTTGTCTATCACTTGATATGAAGTAAGGAAGTGACAAAACTTACGTTTAAACTATCTGACACTTATCAGATGATGGTGAAACAGGGCCGGGCCTTAGCTTCCAGTTTGTTTAACTACATTCGTGTAATTTGCGATATCAAAATATCAATTGCTTTGGTGAATAGTGATCAGGTTCAACAAAGTAGATTATTATTTGTGCAAAATAACTGAAAACCAAACTGAAAAGTATAAAAAATAATTAATCAGTGTCACTCGGGAATCAGGATGATGATTCTAAAGAAACTGCATCCAAATCCTAATCTGTTTACACATTTAGAAGTTATGGTGGAACATAGAAACCTTCGTTGTTTCATAAGAAATATATTTTGTTTCAGTCGGCCCTTTGTCCGCGAGACATGCGACGAGTGACGAGAACAAAGCCGATACAGTCCGCAGGTGTCCACAAGTGTTCAAAATTAACAATGGACAAACAGACAACCTGTCATACGACACCGACAGTGTACCAGATATTAGTAGATTAACAAATTGTGTAGTCAAATTGTATGACGTTTTCAAAAAATGTGAGAAACGTGTACCGGTGCGAGACGAGTCGCGGGCGAAAACACGTACAGCTATGAGTTGTTGTGACAGTCAGTGTCAGATTGATACTGCCTCTGAACATTTCAATGTTCAGGTCGCGAGTCAGAATGAACACATTGGACGAGATACTAATAAAGTAAAAGTTAGCAATCGTAATGTATCTAATACTGTACGAAGCGGAACTGAATGTTCAAATGATGACGACAATGAGGGTTGTTTACTTGTTGGGAGGAGTTTGTTTACTTGTGACGTATGTAGAAAAATGTTCAAACGAAAAAGTCACTTAGTTGAACACATAAAAACTCACACTGGTGAAAAACCTTATTCTTGCGAGTTGTGCAAATATAAATGTGCACGAAAAGGACATTTGGTGATTCACATGAGAACACACACTGGTGAAAAGCCTTATTCTTGTGAGTTATGCAAGTGCAAATATGCACTAAAAAGTCACTTAGTGAGACATATGAGAACTCACACTGGTGAAAAGCCTTATTCTTGTGAGTTGTGCAAATACAAATTTGGACGAAAAAGTCATTTAGTGAGGCACATGAGTACTCACACTGGTGAAAAACCTTTCTCTTGCATGTTATGCAAATATAAATGTTCATGCAATAGTGATTTAGTGAGGCACATGAGAACTCACACTGGTGAAAAACCTTTCTCTTGCATGTTATGCAAATATGAAAGTTTAAATAGTAGCGCTTTAGCGAGCCACATGAGAACTCACACTGGTGAAAAACCTTATTCTTGTGAGTTGTGCAAATATAAATGTGCACATAAAGGAGATTTAGTGATTCACATGAGAAAACACACCAATGAAAAGCCTTATTCTTGTGAGTTATGCAAATACAAATGTACAGCCAGTAGCACTTTAGTGATGCACATGCGAACTCACACTGGTGAAAAACCTTATTCTTGCATTATATGCAAACATAAATTTTCAGGCAGTAGTGGTTTAGTGAGGCACATGAGAACTCACACTGGTGAAAAACCATATTCTTGTGAGTTGTGCAAGTACAAATGTGCACGAAAAAGTCAATTAGTTAGCCACATAAGAACTCATACTGATGAAAGACCTTATTCTTGTGAGTTATGCAAATACAAATGTAAAGAAAAGTGTCGATTAGTTAACCACATGAGAACTCACACTGGTGAAACACCTTATTCTTGTCAGCTGTGCAAATATAAATGTATACAAAAGATTCAATTAGTTAACCACATGAGAACTCACACTGGTGAAACACCTTATTCTTGTCAGCTGTGCAAATATAAATTTACACAAAAGGGTTCTTTAGTGAAGCACATGCGAACTCACACTGGTGAAAAGCCTTATTCTTGCATGTTATGCAAACATAAATTTTCAGGCAGTGGTGATTTAGTGAACCACATGAGAACTCACACTGGTGAAAAACCATATTCTTGTCAGCTGTGCGAATATAAATGTATACAAAAAGGTCATTTAATGAGGCACATGAGAACTCACACTGGTGAAAAACCTT
Source organism: Melanargia galathea (assembly GCA_920104075.1). Taxonomy (NCBI): domain Eukaryota; kingdom Metazoa; phylum Arthropoda; class Insecta; order Lepidoptera; family Nymphalidae; genus Melanargia; species Melanargia galathea. Next base: position 2,181,088 of record OV049857.1, on the reverse strand, counting down.
ATTCTTGTGATTTGTGCAAATATAAATGTTCATGTAGTGGTGATTTAGTGAGGCACATGAGAACACACACTGGTGAAAGACCTTATTCTTGTGAGTTATGCAAATACAAATGTATACAAAAGACTCAATTAGTGAGGCACATGAGAACTCACGCTGGTAAAGCCCTGAGCTTGTAACATGCCCACTGATTACGTCTGTAAGCTGATCGCATACCAAGAAACGACGCAACGGCAAGACCATGAGACGCACGTAAGGGTAAACAGTAATATTTTACAAACTATAATATTAAAGTTTCACACATAGCTTTTGAGACACAATACACATACAAATTCAGATTTTACACAAGGTACTTAACGACGGTATTTGTGGCCTGTGCCGAAAAGGAAAGCCTTGTTTGTCCAGAGATTCTTTCGTTACACACGCGCTAATAAAGAAATAAATCTTCTACGCAAATCCAAATATACATATCGGAAATTACTCTTTATATGTTTCATTAAAAAGAACCTACGTGTATACAGGGGCGTCGCCAGCCGCTGGCCAAGGGGGGGGCAAGTTGATGATATTATAGTATGCGAAAAGTGTAAAATAGGCCAGTCATATTTGACAAAAAAAATCGCTAAAATCGCAATCAAACGGCTATTTCTGATTTTTTAGTATGTTGTTAGGACCACTACCAGTACTTAGTCTAAATCCAATTTTGCAACTTCTAAAGACTGCAGAAGAACATTGCAGCACTCGAAAAACCACGTAATTTTTTTCACTCTTTTTTGTTTTTTTTTTTTCTATATACTTACCTAAGTCCTAAACTATGCGTTTTTAAGAAAAATATTTTTTGTACGTTTTTAAAGTAGAATAAATTGCTACTATTTAAAACCAGAATCCAGCTATGTAAATTAAATATTTCCAAAAAAGTGAAATTTTAAGATTTGGTCAATTTTAAACCCCGATATCGGGGAAAATACTCATTTTACGGGTTAATTTAAATAAAAAAAAATGTTGTAATAAATATAATTAGCTTTAATTTAAATATAAAACGATGTCTGTAATTTAATTATAGTTTACCTACAAATCCAAAAAATCCAAAAAATGGGAATATTGCATTTTTCGCTTTAGTTTGTTTGAAGGTAGTTTGAAAGGAATAACCATGTGGGTACATCCACAAGAAATTTACATTTAAACTATTATTATGTATAGTATTTATAATGTTATTTATGAAAAAATATTTATTTATCGCATTTTATTGATATTTATTGATATGTATATTTTATGAAGCATATCAACCTGCTTCATTAAGATTTGTGTAAGTAAGTAATAAATAAATAAATAAATAAGTAGCTTCAGTAAGTAAGGTTTGCTGTTCATTAATTTGTGAGTAAACTATATGGTCTAGGGTCGTCGTTCTGTCCTTAAATTAAAGCTTATTAGATTTGCTATAACATTTTCCCTATAATTTTACTCGTAAAATGAGTACTATCCCCAAGATCGCGGTCGAAAATTGACCAAATTTTAAAATTTCACTTTATTGGAAAAAAAATCAATTTTAGCAGAGCTGCAAAGTCTCGGTAAGTATTGAACTTACAGAACTGGTTTTGGTCTCAAATTGTAACAATTTTAGTCTACTTTAAAACTGTAAAGAAAGTATTAAAAAAATGTGTACCTAGTTTAGGACTTATATTGCTCGGCACTCATAATATCCTTGTAATGCAATGTTTCATAATAAAATCAATAAATATCAATAATAATATAAATACTTTTTATTAATAAATAAGATTATAAATACTTAATATCAATACTTAATAATAGTTTAAATATATATTTCTTGTGGATGTATACGGTTTTTTCTTTTAAACTACCTTCAACACAAAATAAAGCAAAATATGCAATTTTCCCATTTTTTTAATTTTTAGGATTTGTAAGTACTTAAACTATATGGCCTACAGATGTCATTTTATGTTTCAATTAAAGCTAATTATATTTACTACAACATTTTTTCATACCTTACCCGTCAAATGAGTATTTTCCCCGATATCGGGGCTTAAAATTGAACAAATCTTAAAATTTTACTTTTGTGAAAATAATTGTCAATTTTTGGAGAGCTGTATCTCAGTAAATATTGAATTTAAAGAGCTGGTTCGGGTCTTAAATTGTAGTAATTTTAGTTTACTTTAAAAAAGTATAGAAAAATATTTTTTACAAACGCATAGTTTAGGACTTATATTAAGAAAACCAAAAAAAGTGCAAAAATTTCGCGGTTTTTCGAGTGCTGCAAAGTTAGCACAGGTCTTTCGAAGCTGCAAAATTGAATTTAGTTTACTGAGATATAGATCTCAGTAAATATTGAATTTACAGAGTTGGTTCTGGTTTTAAATAGTAGCAATTTTAGTCTACTTTAAAAACGTACAAAAAATATTTTTCTGAAAAACACATACTTTAGGACTAATATAGAAAAATTAAAACAAAAAAGTGAAACAATTTCGTGGTTTTTCAAGTGCTACAAAGTTAGCACATATGTTTTTCGAAACTGCAAAATTGGAGACTACTGGTAGTGGTCCTAACAACATATTAAAAAATCTGAATTTTCTTTTCACACTATAGCATATTTATATTTTTTCAAATCTCTAGGGGGGGCAGCTGCCCCCCCCTGCCCCTACCTGGCGACGCCCTTGCGTGTATATAGAAAAACGTTCACACGAAAATGTCTCCTAGTTGAACAAATAAAAACTCACACTGGCGAAAAACCTTTCTCTTGCATATTGTGCAAGTACAAATGTGCACATAAAAGTAGTTTAGAGAGCCACATGAAAACTCATACTGGTGAAACACGTTATTTTTGTGAGTTGTGCAAATATAAATGTGCAAAAAAGATATTTGGCAATTCACATGAGAACTCACACTGGTGAAAAACCTTTCTCTAGCACGTTATGTAAGTACAAATGTGCACAAAAAAGTGCATTAGAGTCTCACATTCGAACTCACACTGGTGAAAAACTGTTTTACCTCTGGTAACATTACGAAACGTCAGAATTCCACGGAATTAGAAATCAGGGTATAGTCGGAATGGCACGCAATTTTAAACATTAGTGGTTTCTCGTTGTGCTCATAAGTTAGTTTAACATTTGTTTTTTATGTTGACAGTAAAAAAAATGTAATATACTTATGCTTCAAACACATCAATGTGTTTTCAGAAAATTGACTTCAATCTTTAGAGCCTGTCCAGATGAGGCGTAATCCGTCCAGAACGAGCGTTTTACGCGCGAGTGAGGGAACGCGCGTCATCATCTGGACCAGTCTTTCCCAACGTGGGCGATAACGCCCCCTTGTGGGCGCTGCAGGCCTAAAGGGGGGCGGTAAGAGACCCAGAAAAAAAGGGGGCATTGTGTAGGGCTTTGGGGTCGATTTATAATTTCATCTACCTAGCTAGGAAGACTCTTAGACACCGACTGAGCTCTCGACTCTCGACTACATCTTGTGAACATCAACTAATATTAATTAAGATATAGCTCAAACTCGGTTCGATATAAAAGACCGTTTTCAAATGTCAACACAGCAATGTCACCTCAGCTGGAAGAAGAACTTATAGAATTGACAACAAACGAAGAAATAAAAATCAAGTTCAAAAATGGATATCAAGAATTTTGGCTACAAAAACCGATCCCGCAATTGTACCCTGGATTGTGGTCAATTGTTCAACGATTTTTGATAGCATTCCCATCGTCATATTTGTGTGAACGTGGATTTAGTGCTGTGGCAACGCTGCTTACTAAAAAGAGAAATCGTTTGCGTGTTACCGAACGTGGCGACTTGCGGCTGTTTTTGAGTAAATTGGAACCTGATATCAACAAACTTATTGAACAGCATCAGATTCAACCTTCACATTAGTTTTTATATAAGAATTGATTATGTTTGTTTTATTTTCAATAAAAGATACTCTGTCCGAATACTATAAATTTGGGTTTCAATAATCAGTTATAAGTACTTAGCGGTTTTCAAGTATGTTTAAAAAGGAGGGCGTTAAAAAAAAATTATTCTTAAAGTGGGCAGTAGACAAAAAAAGGTTGGGAACACCTGATCTGGACGGAATATATGTAGCTCTAGTATCTCGGGAACGCGCGAGTGTCTACGCGCGAGTCGACTCGCGCGTATTACGCCTCATCTGGACGGAATATAATATGTAGCTCTAGTATCTCGGGAACGCGCGAGTGTCTACGCGCGAGTCGACTCGCGCGTATTACGCCTCATCTGGACGGAATATATGTAGCTCTAGTATCTCGGGAACGCGCGAGTGTCTACGCGCGAGTCGACTCGCGCGTATTACGCCTCATCTGGACGGAATATAATATGTAGCTCTAGTATCTCGGGAACGCGCGAGTGTCTACGCGCGAGTCGACTCGCGCGTATTACGCCTCATCTGGACGGAATATAATATGTAGCTCTAGTATCTCGGGAACGCGCGAGTGTCTACGCGCGAGTCGACTCGCGCGTATTACGCCTCATCTGGACGGAATATATGTAGCTCTAGTATCTCGGGAACACGCGAGTCGGCTCGCGCGTATTACGCCTCATCTGGACAGGCTCGTAGATATCACGTATGTTCGAAGTCGCGCGACACTCGCTTGACTTGAGCCAACTACGTGCTCAAACCAAGGTTATTCTTTTGCTCTGTGGTGGCGTTTGAAGACGGTTTTTAGGGTTCCGTACCCAAAGGGTAAAAATGGAGCCCTATTAATGTCACTCTGCTGTATGTCTGTCTGTCTGTCTGTCCGTCTGTCCGCCGGTCACAGGTCTAGCTCGCAGACTAAATTAGTTACAAGCCTGTAATTTTGGTATTTGGTGTAAAACGTTGACCCAAAATCAAATATTAAATTGGAAATCGAATTAAATTCTTTTTCAAGGGGGATATCCCATACATGAAAAAGGAGCTGAAAAAAAATTTTTTTTTCTAACCTTAGCTTGTTGGGTATCATTGTATTGAGTAGAGCATGAATATAAAGGGTGTAATCAGACATGTCGTTCAAAACGCGTCCCATAGATTCAGTACATGATTCTGGGTTACCCAGTGGTGAAATTTTTCGTCGGATTTTCCATGAAATTTACGTTTTTTTTACCTCTTTTTTAACTGAATACTGTATAAAATCATTATTACTATCTGTTTCAAAGTAGAAAAAGTAATTATTTCATTATTTTCACATAAAACGGTAATGTTATCAAATTTAAGATTTTCGTCGAACAGCTGATTGCTAGTGAACTATAGAATAGAATAGAAAAGTTTTTTATTCAAATAAACTTTTACAAGTGCTTTTGAATAGTCAAATGAATCTACCACTGGTTCGGAATGCCATTCCAACCGAGAAGAACCAGCAAGAAACTCGGCGGTTGCTCTTTTCCAAATTTACAATATCAATATAACAATTTTTAACCGACTTCAAAAAAAGGAGGTTCTGTATTCGACCCGTATGTATGTATGTAAGTATGTATGTAAGTATGTATGTATGTAAGTATGTTCGCGATTATCTCCGCAACTAATGAACCGATTTTGATGATTGTTTCACTATCGTTATCTACATACTTTCAAGAAGGGTTTAGTGTATAACACATCGAGTTATCATTCTTACATACGAAGTTATAAGCATAAATGTACACATATGTCACTAATATGTTCTCTGAGATTGCCAGACCTATTGCTGAAGTCTGATATAGCTATTCTGTCCAAAGACTTCAATCTGCTACGCCTTTTGACCTTCTGACCTTTTGCAAAATGTTTTGGGCCGAAGTCAGTACAGTTGCATATAGAGTGATTCCTTGCAGTTTGTGCATGGTTAAGTGTATTTTCATTCTATACAAAGCCAAACCGCAAGGGTGTAAAACGCGTATAGATTGTAAATTACGGTCTATCCAAATTATACAAGAGTTGTACGCATACAAACTAATCTTGTATAGATCAGAAGTTAGGTTAGGTTGGGTTAGAACATAATAAAACCACTCACCTATAGTATGACACATAAAATCTATATGTCATAGGATATTTAATAATAATTAATAATATATAGGTCATAATCTATTTTACATAGTTCTCATTTATATTATTATTATTATTATTACCTAAATTATAAAGAAAACAAATCACTAAAAAGCATAAAATAATTTTTTTCAAAGAAAAATGAACCGACTTCAAACGAATCGAACTAAAAAGTTTAAAATAATTTTTTATTCATTTAGATTGATGATTAAACTACCTAACTCAAATGATATATAATTTTTTGAAGTCGGCGCCAAACCACATTCAATTCGTGTAAGTAAAATCAGAATATCCACTTTTGAATGCGAGCGCGGTGAACCTAGTCGGCAGTCGCGGAGGGTGAGTCTGGGACCCGGGGGGCACATTTTCGACTTGAAGTGAACTTGAAGTCATTTGGCGCCGACTTCAAAAAATTATATATCATTTGAGTTAGGTAGTTTAATCGTCAATCTAAATGAATAAAAAATTATTTTAAACTTTTTAGTTCGATTCGTTTGAAGTCGGTTCATTTTTCTTTGAAAAAAATTATATGTTAAGTACATGATTGAATTGCCGTCTCACGCATTGCTGGAACGAGTCAAATCCACGCCTTTTTATCATTTATATAAGTAATCATTCAATTTTATTCAGATAAACTTTCACAAGCGCTTACGAATCGACAAATGAATCTACCACTGGTTCGGAATGGTACTTAAAATTCTACACACGTGAAGAAGGGCAGACAAAAGTAGCCCCATTTCCGACGGTGGCACCCGTTCACGAGCATGACGCATGATCCAGCCATTGCTTCGCTCAACCATATTCGAGGGAACGCAACAACCCGCACCACACGACACCACCACAGAAATGTTTAAAGAGAGCGTGACATACTTAGGCTACCCATGATCAAAGCATCGAATTGAACACCAATAATCAAATACTCATTTTAAGACATGAGTTAAATTTTCTTAGATTGTTTCCAAGCAACCTGTCATTGAGAAATTGCTCCATGCTTTTTTATCATTTATATAATCTTCAATTGTATAATATGCTTTTTTTATGAGCATATCTATATCTATACATATAATAAAATCGTAGAATTGCCGTATCTGTACATTGAAGATTTTTGCAAAATAATAACTGGGGGATGTTAGGGATAAGTAATAGAACGTAAAAAAGGTATTTTTGAAATTTTTGTCTGTTTGTCTGTTTGTCTGTTTATCTGTTTGTCTGTATGTTTGTGCGCGCATCACGTAAAAACTACTGAATGGATTGAAATGAAACTCGGCATGATTTAAGTTCATACTATGGAGTAACATATAGGATACTTTTTATCCCGAAATTGAGCACGGTTCCCTTGGGAGAGGGGATGAAAGGCAAAATGTGTACATAGCTGTAATTCGTTAACGGGTGGTCCGATTTCATTCATTCTTTTTTTGTTAGAAAGTAGATACTTTAAAGACTACTGGCTAATCTCTGAAAGGCTGGACCAATTTTGATGGGACTTTTACTGGCGGATGTTTACATTTTGATGTACCTGAACATCCGCCAGTGAACTTTTTACAGTTTTTAGCAAGGTATAAGCTCAAGGGAGCTTAGGAAAAACAATGATTCACACGGGATTATTAAAATCAATATCCACGCGAACGAAGTCGCGGGTGTCCGCTCGTTTTTAATAGAGTTCTTAAACTTGTGTAAAGGCAAGTCTAAGATTGCTTGTGGAATTTTATTATAGAACATTACGCCCATTCCCACAAATGACTTTCGGACCCTTTTGAGGCGTAACTGAGGAATCACGAGCCTATTTCTATTTCTTAATTGCCTGTCGTGTAATTCGCACTTTTTAATGTAACTGTGAATGTTTTGCCTAACAAAAATTATATTGTTATAGATATATTGAGAAGCTACCGTTAGAATACCTATTTCTTTAAATTTCTCTCGAAGGGAATCCCGCGGTTTTAAATTATAAATTGCGCGAATTGCCCTTTTTTGTAAAACGAAAATTTTTTTCAATATCAGCCGCTTTACCCCATAGTATGACTCCATACGACATAATACTATGGAAATATGCAAAATAAACAATTTTTGCAGTTTCTATATCTGTTATCTGTCGAATCTTCCTAACAGCGTAAGCAGCAGAGCTGAGCTTGCCAGCAAGTGTTGCTATATGGGTGCCCCATTGAAGCTTTGCATCTAGGGTTATTCCCAAGAACACAGTTGTGTCCTCAGTTTTCAATGGCTCACCACTTATCTTTAAATTTTTGCTAGTAACCCTTGTATTGGGCAATAGAAACTCGACACACTTGGTTTTTTTTGCATTCAAAAGTAGATTGTTTGTAGTAAACCAGTGTGAAACTTGAGATAATGTATTATTTACATCGTCAAAATTGTCCTTAGTCCTATCGACTTTAAAAACTTGCGGCCGCATCGGTTGTAGAACGACCCTTAGTAAAACCATACTGCTCATATACAACACAGGTCAAAATAATACAGTCAGGTCAGGAATACAGGTCGTTAACCTACATTCGTACTGGCCTTGAATTTATAATGAGGCTCGCGGCGCAGTCAAAGGAAGTGCCGGGCGCGCGATGTCTAGGCCACGGTTTAACTCATAAAAGTCTCATATTGTGAATTTTGCGCGGAGCGTTGCGTGCGTTGTGATCGCGTTGTGTCGCGCATTGCGCGTTCAAAAATGACAATATCTGAAACCAATCATTTCCGAGATAAATGATTTCAGTAATTTTACTTAGCAAATTAAATGCAACCTTATCTCAAAGTTTTCATTAACATGTCACTTACACCCTGTATAATAATAATTTTAATTTTTTACTTAAAAAATAAGGAAATGGGGGGGCCATAAAAGTTGTTAGTTTTAGACCATTTTTGTGACGGGGGCTATCTCAAAAACTAAACTAGTTAGAAATATGATATTTCGGTATATTATGTACCATATGCTCTATTTAAACAACAAATACTGAAAACAACGATTCATAAAATAGTTTATAGGCTGTGACCAAAACAAACGAACATTTTCTGTATTTTTTTTTTCACGGTTTGTTGCGATGTCTAGCTCGGAAATTAAGGCCGCTATCCCACTGGCGTTTTGCGAGCGTTTGCGTTCCTCCAACGTCTGCGCAGCGTTGTCGCGACGTTAACGTTGCGTTGACATTGCGAAGTCGAAGCGTGAAGGGTTGTCATTATAGTAGGGGAGTCGAGGATGCTAAATGCGGATTTAATCGAGCGTCGTCGGGACCTAGTAGATTTTATAGATTAGTTGATAGGAAGAATAAAAGGTTATATAAGGTTTTCCATTTCAGTGGTGGGGAAAGCTTCTAGCTGCACGCTCTCATCTTCAATAGACGATTTTTATAACTTCGGCTAGTGGAAATCGAATATATATATTTTTTGCATCATTTCCTTCAAAATAGAAAAAAATTCAACTACCCTCGAGATTAGAGAAGGTCAAGATAACGTTTTTTTTTGCAACTTTGTAACGCTCCCATTCTCGTACGTGTAAACACATCACTCCAGAAGCAGGTTATCATCTATACATCTATACATATAATAAAATCGTAGAATTGCCGTATTATAGATATTGCGTATCTGTACATTGAAGATTTTTGCAAAATAATAACTGGGGGATGTTAGGGCTAAGTAATAGAACGTAAAAAAGCTATTTTTGAAATTTTTGTCTGTTTATCTGTTTGTCTGTTTGTCTGTATGTTTGTGCGCGCATCACGTAAAAACTACTGAATGGATTGAAATGAAACTCGGCATGATTTAAGTTAATACTATGGAGTAACATATAGGATACTTTTTATCCCGAAATTCAGCATGGTTCCCTTGGGAGAGGGGATGAAAGGCAAATTGTGTACTTAGCTGTAATTCGTTAACGGGTGGTCCGATTTCATTCATTCTTTTTTGTGAGAAAGTAGATACTTTAAAGACTACTGGCTAACCTCCGAAAGGCTGGACCAATTTTGATGGGACTTTCACTAGCGGATGTTTACATTTTGATGTACCTAAACATCCGCCAGTGAACTTTTAACAGTTTTTAGCAAGGTTTAAGCTCAAAGGAGCATAGGAAAAACAAAATGATTCCCACGGGATTATTAAAATCAATATCTACGCGAACGAAGTCGCGGGTATCCGCTCGTCTATCTATAATATAATAAAACTGTAACAGATCCAATTCTGTACATTGAAGATATTTTGAAAAATTTTGTTGGATGGCACTCTATAATCGATACTGAAGCCAAAACGGCAATTTTTTTCATTTTTGTCTGTCTGTCTGTCTGTCTGTCTGTATCTTGGCCGCGCATCACGCCGAAACTACTGAATAGATTCGAATGAAACTTGGTACGATTTGAGTTTATACTCCGAGGTAGGACATAGGATACTTTTTATCCCGAAATTCAGCACGGTTCCCTTGGGAGAGGGGAAGAAAGTTAAAACGTGTATTTAGCTGTAATTCACTAACGCGTTGTTCGATTTCACTCATTCTTTTTTTATTAGAAAGGTAGTACTTTAAGTATTGTACCGTAAATATTTCAAGGTCATAGGTTTTTAGTTCAGAAATGACAGACATTTATTGGGTTCAAATAACTTGGGACCCGGATCTTTGAACGTACGGCTTATTTTAAACTGGTGTGCGTTTAAATTTATGTTTGTCAATCTGTCTATTTGTTCCAGCTAATTTCCGAAACGGCTGGATCGATTTTGATGGAACTTTCAATGGCAGATAGGTGATGTTATAAGGAGTAACTTAGGCTACACTTAGTTTAGGTACATAAAAGAATTATGGGATCCGATCCGATCCTATATAAAACCTATAAACACGCGAACGAAGTCGCGGGGGTCAGCTAGTAATATAATAAAACTGTAACAGATCCAATTCTGTACATTGAAGATATTTTGAAAAATTTTGTTGGATGGCACTCTATAATCGATACTGAAGCCAAAACGGCATTTTTTTTCATTTTTGTCTGTCTGTCTGTCTGTCTGTCTGTCTGTATCTTGGCCGCGCATCACGCCGAAACTACTGAATAGATTCGAATGAAACTTGGTACGATTTGAGTTTATACTCCGAGGTAGGACATAGGATACTTTTTATCCCGAAATTCAGCACGGTTCCCTTGGGAGAGGGGATGAAAGTTAAAACGTGTATTTAGCTGTAATTCATTAATGCGTTGTTCGATTTCACTCATTCTTTTTTTGTTAGAAAGGTAATACTTTAAGTATTGTTCCGTAAATATTTCAAGGTCATAGGTTTTTTAGGGCAGAAATGACAGACATTTATTGGGTTCAAATGACTTGGGACCCGGATCTTTGAACGTACGGCTTATTTTAAACTGGTGTGCGTTTAAATTTATGTTTGTCGGTCTGTCTATTTGTTCCAGCTAATTTCCGAAACGGCTGGATCGATTTTAATGGAACTTTCAATGGCAGATAGGTGATGTTATAAGGAGTAACTTAGTCTACATTTAGTTAGGGTACATAAAATAATTATGGGATCCGATCCGATCCTACATAAAAACCTATTTCAGGATCAGCTAGTTTAATAATAAAACTAAATCAAACAAATTAAATTAAATTAAATATCTGCGTTTATTACTCGCACAAACTTAATTATTATCGAATTACAGATTAGTTTAACTGAGATCTCTTTTCAAATCTATTTTATACTAATTACTTAATTACACTCAGCCAAGTCCAAAATGGCAGCATTTATTAGTCGGTTGAGTCTCTGGAGGAGACTGAATTTGTAGCTTCAATCTACCTGTATTTATACCAATAATTCAACATGGCGGTTCGGCGCCACTGAATGAATCAAATGTCAGTTCATTCTAACCTGAAATTCATAATCTGTAAAACATTTCCAAAAATTAACATCAATTTTCAGCAATAATCTGACATACGTTACGTTCAAATAGTCTGATTTTCTAAATGTACTTTTCTTAGTTCGTAATTAACCCACCATATCTTAATCTGGCGTTTCTGAGTATTTCTGTTCATCATTTTTTTTTATTTTTCGTGCGGCTCTATTTAAAGGGCTTATATATGAGTAGAGTAGAGGGTACTCAGCAGGATGCAAGATGCCTCGCCTCTCTTATCTTAATCTGACGCGCTCGAGTAAATCCAAAAATCCCCTCTTGGGCTCCGCTACTATTAGACACGCTCAACGTTAACGTCGCGTCAACGCGACGTTGTCGCTGCACAGACGTTGGAGAAACGCGAACGCTCGCAAAACGCCAGTGGGATAGGGGCCTTAATATATTTAGATCCAATATATTATATCGTTCATTATTATCTACGGAACCCTAAAAGAGTGAGGTCCGACTCGCACTTGGCTGATTTTTTGAATCATTATTTCCAGTACCTATTGTAATATTTGTCTATAATGTAACTATGAGTAACCCTTCTGTAGATCACAGATTAAAATTAAAACATAACTGTGGCGTGCCCATTCACCTGACTTAAACCTATGGGGTTTAAGTCAGTTGAATGGGCACGCCAATGAATCAATGAAAAAATCAATGAATTTTTTGCAAAAGCGGTTTTATCGCTAAAGCGTTCTCTATGTACACAACCTTTTATAATTATGTAAGCTGTTCAACAAATAATAAAATCTATTCAACTTCCTTTTTACCGTTTTATTTAAAGTTCTGGAAAGAATTTTCCCTATTCCATCCAAACTTTGTGCAAACAGGAGAGCCGAGGAGAGCGCAACTAAGCAAGTTAGGTAACATTTAAACTCAAACCTGCAGGGCTATTCTGTAACTTAATTACCAACTGAAAATAGTTGCCAACGAATTAGTTCGATATACACTGCTTTACTGTGTGAACAAGTGTAAATTAAAAATTTAAAAAACCCCCGACATTCGCCATTTTGTGCCCTTTCATTTGATACCCATATTAAGGGAGCTGTGGCAAAATATGTAATCAGCCATTTTGTAGCGGCGGCCATCTTGGACCGATTTTCATCAAACATAGCTAACAACACTCTCGACTAATTCACCTTTCAAACAAAAAAACCCCATTCAAATCGGTCCACCCGTTTGAGCGCTACAGGGGAACGACAGACACACACACAGACACGTCAAACTTATAACACCCCGTCGTTTTTGCGTCGGGGGTTAAAAATATAAACAGTGATTTCATTTCACTCATTAAAACAGTAATGTATATCGAATAACCGAACTAATTCCTTGGCAACCATTTTCAGTTGGTAACTAAGTTACAGAATAACCCACCTTGTCATGTGACGTCATCGGTACGTCATAATTAGTCTGGAGTCTGGACTCTTGACAGGATTTCTCAGTGTTTGTTTCAGAAGAAGAGGGGTATAATTTCTCTTAGTTGTTTCACGGCATGGGGGCTCTTCTCTTCTCTAACTTAGTTACCAACTGAATATAGTTGCCAATGAATTAGTTCGATATACATTGCTGCTTTACTGTGTGAAATATAAACAGTGATTTCATTTCACACATTAAAACAGCAATGTATATCGAACTAATTCGTTGGCAACTATTTTCAGTCGGTAACTAAGTTACAGAATAACCCACGTGACGGTAAATCGCGGTATATTGTGCGACCAACCTTTCTGTGAAATGGCGAAAAGTGGAACTACGGCCACCATCTTGGAAAGTCATTCAATTTGACAACATATTAGTGTTGTCAGTTCCTTAAATATAAAATAGATACCTAGCTAATTAATTGTAATAAGAAAAATCTTTTCGGAAATTATTATAGAATGCGTAATTATTTCTTAATATTAACGATGTCAAAAGCTATTAGAAGTGATGCGCGGAATAGAAAACACCAAGAGTGGAAACTAGAAAGTGCACACTGACAGCAACAGAAAACAAAAGAAGCATATTTTCGTATACACATTCACGTAGTTGCGGTATACTGTGAATAACTAAACCGCAGCAGCTGTTAACGTCTCAATATTCAATTTAGTAAATACGTCCGCACATTGGTCCTAACCGGAGCATACCCTTCCAACGCGCGTGACGTGTGGACGCGTCACACAAACTCCTCGCCCAATACCTACCTTCCATCATTTCCGCCATCATGTTGGCCAACGTGTAGAGGCGCCTTTAGGGTCCGTTCAGATAGACCGGCGCGGAGAGCAGAGCAAATTTTTATCGCATTTAAAATAGAATCTTAAGGCATTGAAATAAAGTTCATTTTTACATTTTATCTCTTTTGGGAGCATTCTCGAGCATCCTCTTATCATAAAAGAGATAAAATGTAAAAATAAACCTTATTTCAATGCCTTAAGATTCTATTTTAAATGCGATTAAAAGCTCTGCTCTCCGCGCCGGTCTAACTGAACGGTCCCTTAAACAGAATAAGGGACCTTTCAGATAGACCGGCGCGGAGAGCTGAGCAAAGGGTTTAGCCGTACTTCCATAGGCAAACTGCCCCCGATAGGAACCTCTATAGTAACCTATGTTATATTGTAGAGGGTAGTAATAGTAGTTCATTGAGGAGATATTAGCTCTCTATTTTAGTTAATTGAGGAGCTATTTAAAAAAATGTGTCCGGAGACGACTTTTTTTCAAAGTGATATATCTCTGTTGATTTGAAAGCTAGGTAAATAAAACAAATTCCAGTGTTTATGGTACACTCTACAGTTTATTTTATAGTAATTTTCTATGAGCCAAGCCTAAATAAAAATATGAAAAAATTGCAAAAAAAATTTTTTTTAATGATTTTTATCAGATTGAATAAAGTTACCACTTTGAAAAAAATATATAATAATTGTCTATACCTTGCCTAACAGCATGCTAAGTTTCATTAAAATCCTAAGGGTGCAACATGTGGAAAAAAAAAATTAATGTAAGTGGACCACCTTATGACCACTTTATTAGCGCTTTTAAATTGTATTAGACTTTAATAATCTTTGACTAAGTAGCGTTTTGACAGCTTATAAAAAGTATTTTAACGGTTGGGGATATCACTAGCCTATTATAGTGTGTTGTCGATGTACTTTTATAGTGACAAGATTATCAAAGTACCCGCCGCAAGCATGTTCCTACATGCTCACAGTGCAAAGTCACGCTCTTGCTGTTATTATTAGCGCCGTTTTACAAATTCCTAACTCAGGGACGTATTGTTTGTTTATATTTAAAAATATATGTAGTACAAGCGGACACCCGCGACTTCGTTCGCGTGGATATAATATATTGGTTTTTAAAAATCCCGTAGGAATCATTTTGTTTTTCCTAAGCTCTTTTGGGCTCATATACCTTGCTAAAAACTGTTAAAAGTTCACTGGCGGATGTTTAGTTAGCTCAAAATGTAAACATCCGCCAGTGAAAGTCCCATCAAAATCGGTCCAGCCTTTCAGAGATTAGCCAGAAATGTTTAAAGTATTTCCTTTCTAACAAAAAAAGAATGAATGAAATCGAACCATCCGTTAACGAATTACAGCTAAGTAAACATTTTGACTTTCATCCCCTGTCCCGAGGGAACCGTGCTGAATTTTGGGATAAAAAGTATCCTATATGTTACTCCATAGTATGAACTTAAATCATGCCGAGTTTTATTTCAATCCATTCAGTAGTTTTTACGTGATGCGCGCACAAACATACAGACAAACAGACAAACAGATAAACAGACAAACAGACAAACCGACAAACAGACAAAAATTTCAAAAATAGCTTTTTTACGTTCTATTACATATCCCTAACATCTCCCAGTTATTATTTTGCAAAAAGCTTCAATGTACAGATACGGCAATTCTACGATTTTATTATATGTATAGATATAGAAATCTAGATTTCTATATACTACATATATTTTTAAATTTAAAAATATATGTAGTATTATTTGTTTATATTTAAAAATATATGTAGTATATAGAAATCTAGATTTCTATATACTACATATATTTTTAAATATAAACAAACAATACGTCCCTGAGTTAGGAATTTGTAAAACGGCGCTAATAATAACAGCGAGAGCGTGACTTTGCACTGTGAGCATGTAGGAACATGCTTGCGGCGGGTACTTTGATAATCTTGTCACTATAAAAGTAGATCGACAACACACTATAATAGGCTATAATAGGCCCAACCGTTAAAATACTTTTTATAAGCTGTCAAAACGCTACTTAGTCAAAGATTATTAAAGTCTAATACAATTTAAAAGCGCTAATAAAGTGGTCATAAGGTGGTCCACTTACATTAATTATTTTTTTTCCACATGTTGCACCGTTAGGATTTTAATGAAACTTAGCATGCTGTTAGGCAAGGTATAGACAATTATTATATATTTTTTCAAAGTGGTAACTTTACTCAATCTGATAAAAATCATTAAAAAAAATTTTTTTTTGCAATTTTTTCATATTTTTATTTAGGCTTGGCTCATAGAAAATTACTATAAAATAAACTGTAGAGTGTACCATAAACTCTGGAATTTGTTTTATTTACCTAGCTTTCAAATCAACAGAGATATATCACTTTGAAAAAAAGTCGTCTCCGGACACATTTTTTTAAATAGCTCCTCAATTAACTAAGATAGAGAGCTAATCTCCTCAATGAACTACTATTACTACCCTCTACAATATAACATAGGTTACGATAGAGGTTCCTATCGGGGGCAGTTTGCCTATGGAAGTACGGCTATACCCTTTTAATCGCATTTAAAATAGAATCTTAAGACATTGAAATAAGCTTTATTTTTACATTTTACCTCTTTTATGATAAGAGGATGCTCGAGGATGCTCCCAATACGCTCGGTGTGAAATATTAAGAGCAGCCGCTCGGCTGCTCGTCGAGCCGGTCGGCTGTTCCATGCTCGTGCTCTTTCGCGCTCGAGCATCCGACCGGCTCCGTTCGGGTGCTCTTTCATGCTCGCGCAGCCGACCGTAGGCCGAATTGCTCGCCGTCTAACCCAAGAGCGTACGCTCGGCTCCGAACGCATCCACGTGTCCGTTCACACAGACCGGCGCGGAGAGCAGAGCAAATTTGAACGGCCGGTCTGTGTGAAAAAAAAAATGCTCTCCGACGCTCTCCGCGCCGGTCTATCTGAACGGTCCCTAAAATTGATATCAGCCCAGTGTCGATAATTTTTGAAACCAAGAAAAATCACAGTAGGATGAAACCCATTGGAAAAGGAGGAGAATATTATACAAATAAAAGGAAAAATAATTTACGGGCGATCTGAGCTCGGGAAAAAAAAGTGGGGTGGGGGGGGGGGGGGTTTAGGGTAAAAAACGGTTTATCTCGATTTCCGGAAAAACTACAAGTCCTATGAAAAAAATTAAATGGCAAAGTTGTAGGTAATAAAAAGATCTACAACTTTTGCATTTACACTTTTTTCACATAACCTCAAAATGTGAAAAGTTCAAAAAACCAAGTTTTTATTTTTATCTTTTACAATAATTTTTTTTTTTCACGGAATTTGGTGAAAACTTACCTTTTTATGTCCCAAATACACTGTACTTTATTTGATTTGAAATATTTAGTATTTCTCCTTATTTTTGACTCAATATCGAAAAAGCACCCTAATTTTCAATCGAAAATTCATCCGTCAAAATATCAGCTTTTTTCAAAAAGTGTGTGTTCTATTCTTTGAAATCTCAACTTTCCGATGATATAAAAAAATATATATATCACTATAGTAAATCTTCCTAATACCTATACAGGGTTAATCGTAATTTACCAACAACCTCCTACACGTAACTTCTATGCATGATACTGAACAACATTTGTTCAACGACTTTTCACGTAACTCAATAAATTCACCAAAAAAAAAATTCTAAGTTTTTCTTGAAGAGTCTGTAATTTTTTTAACTCTATGGTCATTTTATGTAATGCCTCTTCCACACCTGCGACTACTAATAACCGCCGTCCGAAGTTATCGCTCCGCTGTCGTATTTACAAATGCTTTGTGATGTGTATTACTAACATCGGTCTAAGCTAACGTCTGCAGGTCAATAATTTCTTCCTAGATTAACGTTTATCGCGAAAAACAAAAAAACTTCTCGCGGCGACAGACGTGAGTGTCGGACCGGCATTAAGTAGGTAGGTACCTACCTACATACACGCACAAAGTAAGCACGATTGTTTACTTGGCAATTTCCCGCGCTTTTTACAGAAGGGCAAAATTATTACCTATCAATCCTTTATTAGTTTATTTACCTACCTACCATCTTCACACCTACCCTGGGTACCTACAAAACTCTCAACATTCAACACGAACCTACATAATGCTTCAGATACCTATCAATCTAACTTGATCTAACTAACACTTAAAACACCACCTAACTTGCGAAGGTACCTAACATCGAACCTACCTACCTAACGCATTACCTAACTACCACCTATTTACCACCTAACCTACCTACAAATACCTATCTGTAGGTACAAGACTTGAATATTTTAAACATCTCTCTATGCGTCGTATTCCTCATTGTTGAGGGTCGTGAACCATTTCCATAAATCGAAACAATTTCCTAAGGATCATGCGGCGAATTTCCAGTTTCCACTTTCAAATTGGTAGGTACCTACCTACTTTCCCATACGGCTCAAGGAAGAGTATAAGGTAGAACATACCTACCTAAATGATGTCGATTTACTAGCGATGTTATTATTAACAGATCAGATGTTAGTGATAAAAATTAGGACAGTTTAATTTGCTATCCGAGGCATGGAAGAACGCATGAAAGAAAAACAACTGCCTCGGTGGTCTAGTGGTTAGCATATTCGACTGCAGATCACGAGGACCCGGGTTCGATTCCTGGGTCGGGCAAATTATTGTAAGGTATTTTGTATTGGGTTTTTCTGTCAAGATATTCTCAGTGCCAGTTGCGGATTGGTAGTTAGTGGTGCTTCACCCCCGTGCCTCACGTAAAGCAGTCGGTCCCAGTTATCATCAATATCAACCCGCATAGGAGCAGCGTGGCGGATCTAAGCTCTAAATCCCTCTCTCCTATGAGAGAAGAGGCCTGTGCCCAGCAGTGGGACGTAAAAAGGCTGAGTGGTGGTGGTGGCATGGAAGAACCAAAAGTAGGTAGGTCTTAAAACGGACCTCCAAACTTCCAAATTCGGTTACCCCTCCGATTCAGTCCGAATCAACGTGACTTGACCAGCGCAAATAACTAATATGCAAAATGCGGAGTTCAAACTAGGCTACACATCTACCTATTATCCACGTCATAACTAACTTGTAAGTACCTTAAGTACCTACTCTGTGTCGCATTCGAATAATGATGGACCGCGTGATGGACCACCTGATTATGTATTTACTTACTATCCTTGAGACTTCAAACGGCGCGCCGCGCCGCGCGGCCTCGCGCAGCCGCTAATGAAAACTATTGAAATGATATTGAAACATTGAAATGGTTGTTTCTACCTAGGTAGGTACGTCTACATACTTGGAATTTACCATTTCTTTGATTTCTGCCGCATAATAATAATAATTTATTGCAATACACAGGTACGCAATGAGAGGCTAGTAATTACCTAAGTAAGGTAGTTAGTTACCTACAGTCAATTAAAATTAAATTCACTAGTAATCTGTGTTAAATAAATAATTTATCAATTTATTTTATAAAATGTAAAAAAGTTAGGTAGGTAGGTACCTACTACCTACCTATTAGAGTTCAATTAAGCTGGGAGTTGGTCACTGTATTGGAGCGGACTGATTATTACTTACCTACCTACTTTCTAGGTTTATGAGTTATGCCTAGCCAACAAAAAACGCGTGTAGTAAAACTAATTAAGTACTTATCTAGGTAAGCACTTACCTAGGTACATACTTCCTAAAAGTGACAATTTCTTTGACCCGATGAAGATGAAAAGGGTAGGTATGGGAAATACATTGTGGATGACGCGGACGCTCCAAGCAAAGTACCTACTGCGACATCTTTGGACTGCATCGCTGGATTATCTTCAAAAATTGTAATGTTTTCCTCTTCACACACTGTGTGCCTAGGTGGCCGACCACAATCCCTAGCTGATCTACTAGGCTGGAATTGCCCTTGATCTCTTAATCGCTGAGGCAGCTGGCATGTGGCTTGACCTACGCGACGTAGGTACGTTAGGGAATCGCCTTGCCAACTTAGGTACTGCAAGCTTCTGAAACGTTATCACCACATATCACGAGCACTCGAACCATTTCCATGCATTCAATGTTAGAATAATGATAAGCCATCGTTTAAGCACTAGGCAGTAGGCACAGAACATAACCTACGTTAAGTTGCGAACACAGTAGGTAGGTACATATGGCGAATATCAACGGCGCGTGCGACCGAGCGAAAACTACTGAAGTACTGAAGCGCGCCGCGGCCGTGTGGTTTTCGGTTCCCCGCACACCGCGCCCCGCATGCCGCTACGCACGGCAGGGTCAAGGGCGACCCGACGCGACGGTTCCCTGACTCCCTTTGACAAGTGCCGCGTAGAGTTTTTAAAATTTTAGATCAGAAAAATAAATATTTTTATTTTTGTATGAAAAAAAATTTTTTTTTCTTTTAAGAATTTTAAAAAGTCGTGGAACAAAAGTTATTTACTTTGATGCATAGAAGTTGCCGTTAGATGGTTGTTGGCATTTTACAATTAACCCTGTATAATCTGTGGTGCATTGTTGACAATTGACATCGACATTTTTTATAATAGTTTTTGATATTTAATTTTTCATTGTTTCAAGTTTCAATTTTCATTTAATATTAACAATTCTTCGTATAATATGTCGTTCAGATTGTTTGCCGAATAAAGAATTAATTACAAAACATTAAAATGCGGTGTTGCGTGCCTTTCTGCAAGAACACTTCCGACAATGTGTCCGCAGAGAGCGAGGAGATTAGTTTTCACGCGTGAGTATTATTGAGTTCCGCAGACGGAGCTTTGTTGGTTGTTCTCGTAGTTAGTTCTCACTTGACAAACTCCAGAATGTAAAGTGGAGACCCGAATTCCTCCCACGCTGATGTCGCGTACGAGTAGCGTAGTGTGGGGGTTAATATGTCGACAGACGACCACAACAGACGACAAATGAACTGTCACAGTCATCAGAAAAGATCTCCAGTATTAACTATCGTAGATACTAATCATTAATCTGTGGTATTAACTAGCATTAACAAACATTAGATTGTTCATTATCCTTTCAATTACAACAGCAGTTGAAATAACTAAGAAAAGTGTTCAATACATTATATACAGTTATCTTACTTCAGGGCTTGAATGAATCCACAATTCTAACTAAGTATATCCAAAGATCAGCCCTAGCCCCCAGTTACATTTTACAGGTCACATGACTGACACTGTGCTAGCTTTGTCCAGTTATTTGAGATCAGTTGGTTTTCAACCATAGATACATTATTGACAGTAAAGTATAAAATAACATGTGAATGATGCCAGGAACACTGCCTTGTTGTCAGTCCCAGCCCTGCTGGCTGCTGGCTGCTGGCAGATCAGTATACAGCTGGTGCAGAGCAGTCAGGGGTCAGAACATATTGAAAATCCACAGAAAAGATTTAGGTGTTCACTATCATTTAGGATATTTCCTGAGGAAGGTCTATGTTGTGTGCTAGGTACTGTTAGTGTGTAACAGAAATGGTAATTTGCAGTTTCCCCAGTGACGTACGTCTTCGTGCCGCTTGGCTCAGAGCCATCGGCAAACAAGACAGTCACCTGCCAGACTCTGCTGTGGTCTGCTCACAGCATTTTCTAAATGATGACATTTATGAAGCAGACAGCGGCACAAGGCAGATTCACACGGGTGCTCTTCCTTCAACAGTGCAGGTAACTTCTCAACAATGTCACATTATGTATTGTTTGTAAGTCAGAAGTAATAATTTTGATCATTTGTAACTGAGGAATCAGAAACTATTGAAGCTGCAGCATTGTATGGAAACAGTAATGTAGTATATTTACAGGTTTGCATGATATGCCTAGACACTGACAGCAAGCTGTTTCATATGAGTAAATACAAATTGGAAGAAGCATATGAGAAATTAACTGGATATATTGTAAGTTAATCTTTGGTCTATAGCTATATATTGTGTAAACACTTTGATAAGTAACTGAGCAGGGAAGATCAGATTATGTATGGATATACATAAACAGTTACATTTGAATACTTTAATTATATGAGGTAATATATGTAAAGGGGAATAGGTTCTTCATATCTTATAAACAAATTTTTTCGCGCTTGTGTCGTCAAAAAAGGGAACAATGGCCTTTTTTGTGATAAAACTTCAAAATGTTTTGAATTTCTTCCTTAAGTTGTTTTGATAGAAAAACAATTGAAAACTGGCGCAAATTAGTTTCTTACTTTCTTATTTGTTCTCTTCAAATGTCAGCTTAAATTGTATCATAACCAGCCAGGTACAGTCAGTTCAACCAAAGAGGACAGATTACAGCTTCAATATGCAAAATGCGAAAAGACTTTCTCCACAACCTATTGTGTTGTTTCAGTTGTGTGATCAAGGAAACCTGAAACAAACAGTTTGCGTACAATGTGCGCAGAGATTGATAAACTTTAGTCAGTTCAGAGACAAGATCTTGAGAGCCCGTGCACTGATGATGGACTTAGTTCAAAAACATGAATTCGTGAGTACTTAATAATATAATACATATACATCTAGGTACACAACCATAAAATCATGAGCTTATAAAGCTCAACTGCTGAACAGATCAACACAAAATTTAATGCAAAGATAGCTTGCATCTTGGAGATGTACCAAGGCACTTGTGACTCATTTCATCCATATTGACTTGTTTCTTTTATAGGGTTCCGTACCTCAAAAGGTAAAAAAAGGAACCCTTATAAGATCACGTTCTTGTCCGTCTGTCTGTCCGTGTCTCACCACTAATTTTCTTAGGAACGGGTGGACCTAGCGATTTGAAATTTATACTAGATACTAAGGTCTATAGTATAAAAATTAAGGTCCTGAGTCCACACAATAAAAAGATATGGGCAAAAGATTTTCACGAAAACTTGTAAGTACCAAAATTTACCTTAATTTTCAAATTTTTTTATTTTTCGGAATTATTCCTTTAGTTGATCTGTAAGACCTTGCTTTTGACCAAAATTGACAAATCTAGGTCAACCTGAAGTACTCTATAGGTTTTGGGTCGAAAACCTAAATGGTAGTTCCAGTTGACCTGAAGTTGACCAGACCGACCAGAGTTGAATTACGTTTGGCAAAAAGCCAGGTCTTACAGCACAAATAAAGGAAAAACTCCAAAAACTAAAAAAAGTTGGTAATTAAATGGTGTCCCCATACATACATAGTTGAGCCAATTAAGATAGACCTCTAAGTTGTATGAGCGCTCATACAATTTAGAGGCCTAGCTTAATTAGCACCTTACCTTTTAAGACAAACTAATGAAAAACAGATTGTACTTATACTTCTGGAGTATGGAACCCTCGGTACGCGAGTCTGACTCGCACTTGACCGGTTTTATTTATTAGAGCATCTGATTGGAAATGATGAACTAATTCAGCACAACTTGTTTTGAACAGATAACAAGACAACATATAAAGATGATTAACCGTACAACAAACAAACTGAAGAGTGATATTGTGGTGACAACGCTAGGCCCTGACCCCTGTGACCTGTACGTACTAGAGCACCCCTCAGAGGACAAACAGACAGATTCAGAGGTGACCATACACAAAGTTGTAGTGAAAAACGAAGGCAGTTATGACTCTCTGTCGGTGGATGAAGACACGGAAGTGACAAATGAAGATGACAATAATTCTGACTATGTTAACGATGACTTTGTTGTGTCTAACGAAGCATACACATCCGATAATAGCATCATGTCGGAAACAAAATTATTGGATGAAGCTGTTTCGGGAGCTCTGGAGAGAAAACGAGCAGTCACTGAACAAGAGGACGAAACACAGGATCCGTTAAAGTTTGAAATTGCTCCCTTCCATTGTACTGTTTGTTTTGAAGAATTTTTCCATGAACATGCATACATGCAACATATGGTTATGCATATCCAGGTGAGATAGCTAGTCTTCACTATTACACTTTTATCAATTTGTTATGAAGGAGAAATGTTATGACTCTGTTTTGTATTTGACAGAACGGTGCAAGCGATGGTGAGTGTGTCGCGTCTCAAGCGTGCGAGCCTCATACAGCTGTGAGCTCCGGCTCCTCGCACTCTTCACTCCTCACTGAGAACAAGTCAGTATGCGCATTATGCCACGGTAATGTGTCGCGTCTCAAGCGTGCGAGCCTCATACAGCTGTGAGCTCTGGCTCCTCGCACTCTTCACTCCTCACTGAGAACAAGTCAGTATGCGCATTATGCCACGGTAATGTGTCGCGTCTCAAGCGTGCGAGCCTCGTACAGCTGTGAGCTCCGGCTCCTCGCACTCTTCACTCCTCACTGAGAACAAGTCAGTATGCGCATTATGCCACGGTAATGTGTCGCGTCTCAAGCGTGCGAGCCTCATACAGCTGTGAGCTCCGGCTCCTCGCACTCTTCACTCCTCACTGAGAACAAGTCAGTATGCGCATTATGCCACGGTAATGTGTCGCGTCTCAAGCGTGCGAGCCTCATACAGCTGTGAGCTCCGGCTCCTCGCACTCTTCACTCCTTACTGAGAACAAGTCAGTATGCGCATTATGCCACGGTAATGTGTCGCGTCTCAAGCGTGCGAGCCTCATACAGCTGTGAGCTCCGGCTCCTCGCACTCTTCACTCCTCACTGAGAACAAGTCAGTATGCGCATTATGCCACGGTAATGTGTCGCGTCTCAAGCGTGCGAGCCTCATACAGCTGTGAGCTCCGGCTCCTCGCACTCTTCACTCCTCACTGAGAACAAGTCAGTATGCGCATTATGCCACGGTAATGTGTCGCGTCTCAAGCGTGCGAGCCTCATACAGCTGTGAGCTCCGGCTCCTCGCACTCTTCACTCCTTACTGAGAACAAGTCAGTATGCGCATTATGCCACGGTAATGTGTCGCGTCTCAAGCGTGCGAGCCTCATACAGCTGTGAGCTCCGGCTCCTCGCACTCTTCACTCCTTACTGAGAACAAGTCAGTATGCGCATTATGCCACGGTAATGTGTCGCGTCTCAAGCGTGCGAGCCTCATACAGCTGTGAGCTCCGGCTCCTCGCACTCTTCACTCCTCACTGAGAACAAGTCAGTATGCGCATTATGCCACGGTAATGTGTCGCGTCTCAAGCGTGCGAGCCTCATACAGCTGTGAGCTCCGGCTCCTCGCACTCTTCACTCCTCACTGAGAACAAGTCAGTATGCGCATTATGCCACGGTAATGTGTCGCGTCTCAAGCGTGCGAGCCTCATACAGCTGTGAGCTCCGGCTCCTCGCACTCTTCACTCCTCACTGAGAACAAGTCAGTATGCGCATTATGCCACGGTAATGTGTCGCGTCTCAAGCGTGCGAGCCTCATACAGCTGTGAGCTCCGGCTCCTCGCACTCTTCACACCTCACTGAGAACAAGTCAGTATGCGCATTATGCCACGGTAATGTGTCGCGTCTCAAGCGTGCGAGCCTAATACAGCTGTGAGCTCCGGCTCCTCGCACTCTTCACTCCTCACTGAGAACAAGTCAGTATGCGCATTATGCCACGGTAATGTGTCGCGTCTCAAGCGTGCGAGCCTCATACAGCTGTGAGCTCCGGCTCCTCGCACTCTTCACTCCTCACTGAGAACAAGTCAGTATGCGCATTATGCCACGGTAATGTGTCGCGTCTCAAGCGTGCGAGCCTCATACAGCTGTGAGCTCCGGCTCCTCGCACTCTTCACTCCTCACTGAGAACAAGTCAGTATGCGCATTATGCCACGGTAATGGAGACAGAAGTGATGTCGCAAAGTTTGAGCACTCGGAAGTATCGCTCGATACTTTCTCTCGGAGTCGATCGAGACGGTCGTTGTAATTAATTTCATTTAAGTATACTTTTGCTGTAGTATCTTTACTCTGCACCTTCTCTATAAAGCACAGCTATGCACTAGCGAGTGGCTCGCCAGTTCACTCTAGATACATTCTGATATTATCTTACAGGCAGGCCATTCAGAAGCTGCATGACGAAACACACTCTTCTGCAGAGTTGGCTCAAACTGTAGGTAAGTGACCAGTGAACTCATCTATATGGACTTACTGATTGTTCAAATGGAACGAATATGCAATGACTTGCAGTGGTAGATTCATCTGACTATTCAAAAGCACTTGTAAAAGTTTATTTGAATAAAAAACTTTTCTATTCTATTCTATTCTATTCTTACTTGAACGCTGCTCGTGCACTATATTGTATTGCTCAGCAATGAAGTTACACTTGTTAGTGCTGCAGGTGAAAAGACTACGTTAGAAACATTTCAATGTGATTTGGTATAGTTATAGCTATACAACGTTAGTTTTACTTTATGCAAAACCTGAACGTAGTTTGTTCAGAATCAGTAACAAAATCGAATCCAACCATTTTTATATAGTGTTATATTTTTGTCCAAAAATATTTTGAAATCCTACAAGCTTAGACACAACGATTTACCGCGCATCAGCTGACGGTCGGCACACAGCGGCGGTCATTCAACTCGCGTCGATCGCTAGTCCCTGCGGCGACGGCTTGCGGTGACCATTTTTTTCGAGGACAACGACGCAACATAACAAGCTTATAACTTCGTTACTTTTCATTATATTTCTTTGAAATTTTGTATAAATATTGTTAATGTAAAAATATTTGACACGTGTTTCGGTTTTTGCGCAAAGTAAAACTAACGTTGTATATACATACATATACTCTGAATTGACATTTAGGTATATTTTGTAATTCGAAAAACTCCTGCGGTGTTGCTTCGGATGAAAGTAATCTATCAGTATAACTTCATAACTCCGTCAAATCTATTTTTTTTATATATATAATATATTTTTATGTACCACTTATTGCCTATTTCACCATCTTCTGCTAAGTGTTGGATAGCTTATTCACATATTTTGTCTATCACTTGATATGAAGTAAGGAAGTGACAAAACTTACGTTTAAACTATCTGACACTTATCAGATGATGGTGAAACAGGGCCGGGCCGTAGCTTCCAGTTTGTTTAACTACATTCGTGTAATTTGCGATATCAAAATATCAATTGCTTTGGTGAATAGTGATCAGGTTCAACAAAGTAGATTATTATTTGTGCAAAATAACTGAAAACCAAACTGAAAAGTATAAAAAATAATTAATCAGTGTCACTCGGGAATCAGGATGATGATTCTAAAGAAACTGCATCCAAATCCTAATCTGTTTGCACATTTAGAAGTTATGGTGGAATATAGAAACCTTCGTTGTTTCATAAGAAATATATTTTGTTTCAGTCGGCCCTTTGTCCGCGAGACATGCGACGAGTGACGAGAACAAAGCCGATACAGTCCGCAGGAGTCCACAAGTGTTCAAAATTAACAATGGACAAACAGACAACCTGTCATACGACACCGACAGTGTACCAGATATTAGTAGATTAACAAATTGTGTAGTCAAATTGTATGACGTTTTCAAAAAATGTGAGAAACGTGTACCGGTGCGAGACGAGTCGCGGGCGAAAACACGTACAGCTATGAGTTGTTGTGACAGTCAGTGTCAGATTGATACTGCCTCTGAACATTTCAATGTTCAGGTCGCGAGTCAGAATGAACACATTGGACGAGATACTAATAAAGTAAAAGTTAGCAATCGTAATGTATCTAATACTGTACGAAGCGGAACTGAATGTTCAAATGATGACGACAATGAGGGTTGTTTACTTGTTGGGGGGAATTTGTTTACTTGTGACGTATGTAGAAAAATGTTTAAACGAAAAAGTCACTTAGTTGAACACATAAAAACTCACACTGGTGAAAAACCTTATTCTTGCGAGTTGTGCAAATATAAATGTGCACGAAAAGGACATTTGGTGATTCACATGAGAACACACACTGGTGAAAAGCCTTATTCTTGTGAGTTATGCAAGTGCAAATATGCACTAAAAAGTCACTTAGTGAGACATATGAGAACTCACACTGGTGAAAAGCCTTATTCTTGTGAGTTGTGCAAATACAAATTTGGACGAAAAGGTCATTTAGTGAGGCACATGAGTACTCACACTGGTGAAAAACCTTTCTCTTGCATGTTATGCAAATATAAAAGTTCAAATAGTAGCGATTTAGTGAGGCACATGAGAACTCACACTAGTGAAAAGCCTTATTCTTGTGAGTTATGCAAGTACAAATTTGTACGAAAAAGTCATTTAGTGAGGCACATGAGTACTCACACTGGTGAAAAACCTTTCTCTTGCATGTTATGCAAATATAAAAGTTCAAATAGTAGCTCTTTAGCGAGCCACATGAGAACTCACACTGGTGAAAAACCTTATTCTTATGAGTTGTGCAAATATAAAAGTACAAAGAGTAGCGCTTTAGTGAGCCACATGAGTACTCACACTGGTGAAAAACCTTTCTCTTGCATGTTATGCAAATATAAAAGTTCAAATAGTAGCGCTTTAGCGCGCCACATGAGAACTCACACTGGTGAAAAACCTTATTCTTGTGAGTTGTGCAAATATAAAAGTACAAACAGTAGCGCTCTAGTGAGCCACATGAGAACTCACACTGGTGAAAAACCTTATTCTTGTGAGTTGTGCAAATATAAATGTGCACAAAAAGGAGTTTTAGTGATTCACATGAGAATACACACCAATGAAAAGCCTTATTCTTGTGAGTTATGCAAATACAAATGTTCAGCCAGTAGCACTTTAGTGAAGCACATGCGAACTCACACTGGTGAAAAACCTCATTCTTGCATTTTATGCGAACATAAATTTTCAGGCAGTGGTGATTTAGTGAGGCACATGAGAACTCACACTGGTGAAAAACCATATTCTTGTGAGTTGTGCAAGTACAAATGTGCACAAAAAAGTCAATTAGTTAGCCACATAAGAACTCATACTGATGAAAGACCTTATTCTTGTGAGTTATGCAAATACAAATGTAAAGTAAAGAGTCGATTAGTTAGCCACATGAGAACTCACACTGGTGAAACACCTTATTCTTGTCAGCTGTGCAAATATAAATGTAAACAAAAGATTCAATTAGTTGGCCACATGAGAACTCACACTGGTGAAACACCTTATTCTTGTCAGCTGTGCAAATATAAATTTACACAAAAAGGTTATTTAGTGAAGCACATGCGAACTCACACTGGTGAAAAGCCTTATTCTTGCATGTTATGCAAACATAAATTTTCAGGCAGTGGTGATTTAGTGAACCACATGAGAACTCACACTGGTGAAAAACCATATTCTTGTGAGTTGTGCAAATATACGTGTGCACAAAAGACTCATTTATTAAGCCACATGAGAACTCACACTGGTGAAAAACCTTATTCTTGTGATTTGTGCAAATATAAATGTTCACTTAGTGGTAGTTTAGTGAGGCACATGAGAACACACACTGGTGAAAGACCTTATTCTTGTGAGTTATGCAAATACAAATGTATACAAAAGACTCAATTAGTGAGGCACATGAGAACTCACGCTGGTAAAGCCCTGAGCTTGTAACATGCCCACTGATTACATCTGTAATCTGATCGCATACCAAGAAACGACGCAACGGCAAGACCACGAGACGCACGTAAGGGTAAACAGTAATATTTTACAAACTATAATTTTAAAGTTTCACACATAGCTTTTGAGACACAATACACATACAAATTCAGATTTTACACAAGGTACTTAACGACGGTATTTGTGGCCTGTGCCGAAAAGGAAAGCCTTGTTTGTCCAGAGATTCTTTCGTTACACACGCGCTAATAAAGAAATAAATCTTCTACGCAAATCCAAATATACATATCGGAAATTACTCTTTATATGTTTCATTAAAAAGAACCTACGTGTATATAGAAAAACGTTCACACGAAAATGTCTCCTAGTTGAACAAATAAAAACACACTGGCGAAAAACCTTTCTCTTGCATATTGTGCAAGTACAAATGTGCACATAAAAGTAGTTTAGAGAGCCACATGAAAACTCATACTGGTGAAACACGTTATTTTTGTGAGTTGTGCAAATATAAATGTACAAAAAAATATATTTGGCAATTCACATGAGAACTCACACTGGTGAAAAACCTTTCTCTAGCACGTTATGTTAGTACAAATGTGCACAAAATAGTGCATTAGAGTCTCACATTCGAACTCACACTGGTGAAAAACTGTTTTACCTCTGGTAACATTACGAAACGTCAGAATTCCACGGAATTAGAAATCAGGGTATAGTCGGAATGGCACGCAATTTTAAACATTAGTGGTTTCTCGTTGTGCTCATAAGTTAGTTAAACATTTGTTTTTTATGTTGACAGTAAAAAAAATGTAATATACTTACCTATGCTTCAAACACATCAATGTGTTTTCAGAAAATTGACTTCAATCTTTAGAGCCTGTCCAGATGAGGACCAGTCCAGTTCCGTCCAGAACCAGCGTTTTACGCGCGAGTGAGGGAACGCGCGTCATCATCTGGACGGAATATATGTAGCTCTAGTATCTCGGGAACGCGCGAGTCGGCTCGCGCGTATTACGCCTCCTCTGGACAGGCTCGTAGATATCACGTATGCTCGAAGTCGCGCGACACTCGCTTGACTTGAGCCAACTACGTGCTCAAACCAAGGTTATTCTTTTGCTCTGTGGTGGCGTTTGAAGACGGTTTTTAGAGTTCCGTACCTAAAGGGTAAAAATGGAGCCCTATTAATGTCACTCTGCTGTATGTCTGTCTGTCTGTCTGTCCGTCTGTCCGCCGGTCACAGGTCTCTAGCTCGCAGACTAAATTAGTTACAAGCCTGTAATTTTGGTATCTGGTGTAAAACGTTGACCCAAAATCAAATATTGAATTAGAAATCGAATTAAATTCTTTTTCAAGGGGGATCGGATCCCATACATGAAAAAGGAGCTGAAAAAAAATTTTTTTTTCTAACCTTAGCTTGTTGGGTATCATTGTTTAGAACTTATTGAGTAGAGCATGAATATATTTTATTTTAATTTTTTAGTTAAAAAATAAGGAAATGGGAGGCCATAAAAGTTGTTAGTTTTAGACCATTTTTGTGACGGGGGCTATCTCAAAAACTAAACTAGTTAGAAATATGATATTTCGGTATATTATGTACCATTATGCTCTATTTACTGAAAACAACGATTCATAAAATAGTTTATAGGCTGTGACCAAAACAAACGAACATTTTCTCTATTTTTCTTTCACGGTTTGTTGCGATGTCTAGTTCAGAAATTAAATATTCTTAGATCCAATTTATTATCGTTCATAATTATGTACGGAACCCTAAAAGAGTGAGGTCCAACTCGCACTTGGCTGATTTTTTGAAAATAATTTTTGTAATAATTATTGGTGTACAAGCACTTTTCAGTAAGCTACCGTGCTTACTGAAAAGTGCTTTTTGTACACCACGGAAGAGCAATAACTTATACATTATTTCCAGTACCTATTGTAATATTTGTCTATAATGTAACTATGAGTAACCCTTCTGTAGATCACAGTTTAAAATTAAACATAACTGTGGCGTGCCCATTCACCTGACTTAAACCCCATAGAATTTTTTGCAAAAGCGGTTTTATCGCTAAAGCGATCTCAATGTACACAACCTTTTATAATTATGTAAGCTGTTCAACAAATAATAAAATCTATTCAACTTCTTTTTTACCGTTTTATTTAAAGTTCTGGAAAGAATTTTCCCTATTCCATCCAAACTTTGTGCAAACAGGAGAGCCGAGGAGAGCGCAACTAAGCAAGTTAGGCAACATTTAAACTCAAACCTGCAGGGCTATTCTGTAACTTAGTTACCAACTGAAAATAGTTGCCAACGAATTAGTTCGATATACATTGCTGCTTTACTGTGTGAAAAAGTGTCATCATCATCATCATCATGATCAACCCATTACCGGCTCACTACAGAGCACGGGTCTCCTCTCAGAGTGAGAAGGGTTTTGGCCACAGTCTACCACGCTGGCCAAGCGGATTGACAGACTTCACACACCTTTGAGAACGTTATGGAAAACTCTCAGGCATGCAGGTTTCCTCACGATGTTTTCCTTCACCGTTAAAGCAAGTGATATTTAAATACTTAAAACGCACATAACTCCGAAAAGTTAGAGGTGCGTGCCCGGGATCGAACCCATGACCTCCGATTAGAAGTCGGTCGTCCTAACCACTAGGCTATCACAGCTTACACAATCAGGGGGCAGAATCGCATGTGAACAAGTGTAAATTAAAAATTTAAAAACCCCGACATTTGCCATTTTGTGGCGGCGGCCATCTTGGATTTGCAGTAGTGCTATTCTACTAGTCAAGCCCTTTCATTTGATACCCATATTAAGGGAGCTGTGGCAAAATATGTAATCCGCCATTTTGTAGCGGCGGCCATCTTGGACCGATTTTCATCAAACATAGCTATAGATCGACCAGAATCTCATGAAAATTGGATGTTTATTACCTTGTTTTTGTATTTAAAATGCAATTGCTTGATTTTTCGTTTCGTGAAACGATCCCAGGTAAGGTGTTTTGAATGTGATTACTTTGTTTATCACTAGGGCAGCCGAGTTAACCTAGTGTTGCTTACTACAAAATTTAATTTCCCTATTTTTCATGAGATTCTGGTCGATCTATAACAACACTCTCGACTAATTCACCTTTCAAACAAAAAAAACCGCATTCAAATCGGTCCACCCGTTTGAGCGCTACAGGGGAACAGACAGACACACACACATACAGACAGTCAAACTTATAACACCCCGTCGTTTTTGCGTCGGGGGTTAAAAATATAAACAGTGATTTCATTTCACTCATTAAAACAGCAATGTATATCGAACTAATTCGTTGGCAACCATTTTCAGTTGGTAACTAAGTTACAGAATAACCCACCTTGTCATGTGACGTCATCGGTACGTCATAAGTCTGGAGTCTGGACTCTTGACAGGATTTCTCAGTGTTTGTTTCACGGCATGGGGGCTCTTCTCTTCTCTAACTTAATTACCAACTGGTAGTTGCCGTTGACCTAGAATCCTGAAATTTGGCAAGTAGGTAGGTCTTATAGTACAAGTAAAGGAATAAATCTGAAAACCGTGAATTTGTGGTTACATCACACAAAAAAAAATTATATTGTGTTCATAAACAAATAATTGGTATTTTCAATTTTCAAAGTACGATAACTATACCAAATGGAATATTATATAAAAGGACTTTACTTGTACATTCTAAAACAGATTTTTATTTATTTTTATGCATAATAGTTTTTGATTTATCGTGCAAAATGTCGAAAAAAATTCCCTTACACCCCGCTTATCTCTGAAGTTTACCAATAGAAAAATCTAAAAAAAATATGGTTATTAGAATTTTATGTACATTTCACGGGAAAAATAAAATCAACATACTAACCGAATTTGAATTTATAGATACACACTTTACAAGATAGTTACAGTGATTAATTTTGTTAGTTTAGTTATTTTAATTGTATTAGTTATTTTTATTTAAAACTACTGCTAATACAATTCAAAAAACTATATTTTAGATTTTTCTATTGGTAAACTTCAAAGATAAGGGGGGCGTAACGGAATTTTTTTCGACATTTTGCACGATAAATCAAAAACTATTATGCATAAAAATAAATAAAAAACTGTTTTTGAATGTACAAGTAAAGTCATTTTATATGATATCCCATTTGGTATAGTTATTGTACTTTGAAAATTGAAAATACCAATTATTTGTTTATGAACACATTATAATTTTTTTTTGTGTGATGTAACCACAAATTCACGGTTTTCAGATTTATTCCTTTACTTGTACTATAAGACCTACCTACTTGCCAAATTTCAGGATTCTAGGTCAACGGCAACTACCATGTAGGTTTTCGACCCAAAACCTATACGGTACTTCCGGTTGACCTAGAATTGTCAATTTTGGTTAAAAGCAAGGTCTTATAGCACAAATGAAGGGAAAATTATGAAAAGTAAAAAAAAAATGAAAATTAAGGTAATTTTCGGTACTTATAAGTTCTCGCCAAAATCTAAATTTGCCCATATCTCTTTACCGTGTTGACTCAGGACCTTGATTTTTATACACCTAATAGGAACTATAGATTTCAGTATCCAGTATAAATTACAACTTGCTTGGTTCACCCGTTTCTGAGAAAATCGGTGGTGACACACGGACAGAGAGACAAACGGACAAGAGAGTGATCTTATAAGGGTTCCTTTTTGTACCTTTTGAGGTACGGAACCCTAAAAAGTACTTTTTACTTACTTTTTTTTCTTCATTTTTGTGAACCTTATAACTTGCGAACGGGCAACTTCGGGTACGCGCTGATAGCGTAGAATTATAGCCAACAAGCCAAAGAATAAGAATAAAGTAGTTTCAAAGCAAGACCTTTCAAGACTTGGCCAAAAAGCAGTTTATGTTTCATTCCATACAACAAAAACTGAAAATATTTTTTTTCGGGCAAGCTATCAGTTTTAGAGAAAAACTTTTAATAACAATTATTCATCAGAATGATAAGATCTTTCGATACGTATTTTTTTTAATGGAATTTGTAACAAAAAATCCTATGTCCCTCAAATAGCAGTTTCGACCCACTGTGCTACGGCTGCCCTAGCGATAAACAAAGTAACTGACATTTTTTGTGAAATTAGTCAGTTTTACATTACCAACAAAAGTTTTATGTCGTACTCGACATAAAACCACACACTGTTTTTTACCACAGTTTAATATTTCAAATGACTTGAACCGTTTACTGAAATTTGAATTGCCCAAACAAAGTAACTGCACACACTAACCCGGAATATAAATGCTAAAATCAAGTAAACAACAAGCACAACACAAAAACAAAGTAATTGGATGTTGATTACTTTGTTTTTGTATTTAAAATGCAGTTGATTGATTTTTCGTTTCGTGAAACGATCCCAGGTATGAGGTAAGGTGTTCTGAATGTAATTACTTTGTTTATCACTAGGGCAGCCGAGTTAACCTAGTGTTGCTTACTACAAAATTTAATTTCCCTATTTTTCATGAGATTCTGCCCCCTGATTGTGTAACTTTTGACGATGAAATGGTATTCATTTGATGGCCTTAGGCATCAAAGTAAAATAAACCATAATGTAATTGAAATAGAGCTCAATTTCGTGTATCCATTCTTATACGTTTAGGTATGTACGATACGATGCATAACGCTCCATGTTAAAATTAGTTGTACTGAATTTGTGACTTTAAATCAATACATTCAAGGCATATTTTACTTTAATGACCTTAGGCCATCAAATGAATACCATTTCATCGTCAAAAGTTACACAATCGGGGCAGGTCAACCTATACTATCCGGCTATCCGTTTAGGGTATATCTTTAAGTAGCTGTGGTAAGTATATAGTATTCTTTGATACTATCTAATCTGTGGCTACAATCATTTACCTGTGATCATTTATGTCATTTACTCTTTGTCTGTGGTTTTCTGTTTTGCCTATTTATTGTAATCATTGTAATGTGATTTCCATATAAATTAAACCAAATAATATTAAAATTAAATACATAAATGAAAATTAAAATTTGCAAATATGGAGGAGATGTTATTATGTCAGACATGTCTCGTAACGGGCGTCCACATACACCCTATGTCCGCTGAAGATATGGAAACCTATCGCTTATTTGTTACAAAGGTAACTTATTTATTTACTAACAACTCGCCCCGGCTTCGCACGGGTAATAATTACCCGTCACTATTCACCACCATCACAGCAGCCTTTTAACGTCCCAACTCCCACTGCTGAGCACAGGCCTCATCCCTCATAGGAGAAAGGGATTTAGAGCTTAGACCCGCCACGCTGCTCCAATGCGAATTGGCGGGCTTTAACGACTATTGTCACATGATAGTGATACTAACTGGGACCGATTGCTTAACGTGCTCTCCGAGGCACGGGGGTGGAACACCGCCAACTACCAACTTCGGGTTGGCGCTGAGGACTTCTTGACAGAAATACTTAAAACCTCATAAAAAAGTTTACTGGCCCGACACGGGAATCGAACCCGGGACCTTGTGATCTGCAGTCGAATATGCTAACTACTAAACCAAAGAGGCAGTTCCAGTCTCAACACTCCACCACCATAGCCATAATTAAAGCAGTGTTCGCAGACAAAAGTTACTAAACACAGGACAAATAATTTTTTACCACCACCACTACAGCCTTTTAACGTCCCACTGCTGGGCATAGGCCTGCTCTCAGGAGAGAGGGATTTAGAGCTTAGCCTGCTTCGCTGCTCTGCCGGTTGGCGGGCTTTTGGTTGTAATGTCCCAACTATAGTTGGATTAATTTACCTGCTGAAATTTTCTTACCTCGTACAGCTTGAAGATCCTCTAGATGTGATGTATGTCTGTGGACAATGTAAAGGAATTATGAAGAAAATCAACAAATTCATCAAACAGTGCCGTCTTGCAGAACAAGTACTTCAGGATTACAACAGTGTGAGTATTTTTAACCCCAGACGCAAAAACAATGGGGTGTTATAAGTTTGACGTGTATGTGTGTGTGTGTGCCTGTGCCTGTCTGTTCCCCTGTAGCGCTCAAAGGGGTGGATCAATTTGAATGCAGTTTGTTTGTTTGAAAGGCGAATTAGTCGAGAGTGTTGTTAGCTATGTTTGATGAAAATCGGTCCAAGATGGCCGCCGCTACAAAATGGCGGATTACATGTTTTGCCACAACTCCCTTATCTCCCTCCTATATCTCCCTGGGTATCAAATGAAAGGGCTTGACTAGTAGAATAGCACTACTGCAAATCCAAGATGGCCGCCGCCACATAATGGCGAATGTCGGGAGTTTGTTAAATTTTTAATTTACACTTATAATTTATTCGACACTAGCTTTTGCCCGCGACTTCGTCCGCGTGGATTTCGGTATTTCACAAATCCCAAGGGAATAGTGATTTTCCGGTTCTCATTCTCGCTCCCTTTCCAACCTTTATACCTTCAAGAAAGTTTGCTATAGTAATAATAATCTACCTATAAATTTTTTCAGGATAAAAAATAGCATATGTGTTAAGTCGGGTCTAAATTTCGGCCAAATGGGTT
Organism: Melanargia galathea; assembly: GCA_920104075.1. Lineage (NCBI taxonomy): Eukaryota > Metazoa > Arthropoda > Insecta > Lepidoptera > Nymphalidae > Melanargia > Melanargia galathea. The sequence goes on along the minus strand of OV049857.1, from coordinate 2,144,031 downwards.
CAGTAGTTGCGGTGTTAAAGAGTAACAAACACATACATACACACATAGGGTGTAATCAGACATGTTGTTCAAAACGCGTCCCACGGATTCAGTACATGATTCTAGGTTCCCCAGTGGTGAAATTTTTCGTCGAATTTTCCATGAAATTTCCGATATTTTTTACCTCTTTTTTTAACTGAATACTGTATAAAATCATTATTACTATCTGTCTCAACGCAATTATAAATGAAAAAGTAATTATTTCATTATTTTCACCTAAAACAGAAATGTAATCAAATTTAAGATTTATGTAGATCAGCTGACTGTTAACCTAGTGAGTAGGTACAGGTCGCTAACCTACATAGTAGGTACATTCGGCAGTCGGTACGCGCATAGAATTTATAATGAGGTTCGCGGCCGCGGCATTGTCAATGGAAATGCCGCGCTAGGTACTCTACATAGGTACTTACGTCGGTACCTACTTGGCGGCGCGGCATGTAGCGTGGGCCGCACCGCCTACTAATAAAAGTCTAGTGTAAATTTTGCGCGGAGCGTTGCGTTGTGATCGCCTTGTATATAATACATTGCGCGCTCAAAAATGACAATATTTGAAACCAATCATTTTCGACATAAATGATTTCAGTATTTTCACATAACACATTAAATGCAACCTTACCTCAAAGTTTTCATTAAGATGTCATTAACACCCTGTATACATACATACACACAAACTTTCGCCTTTATAATATTAGTGTATTTTATTTATTATATCATTATAACCTATCTCATGATATTGTTTTGTAGAACTCAAAAAGACTCCACTTTTCTGACACCTGTCGTTTGTCAACATCTGAAACTGTGTGTCATTATATTGGACCGGAAGCGGATAAAAAATCCAAAAGTGATGACAAAATATCCCAAGGTGATGGCAAATTATTCCAAGGTAATGACAAAATGTCCCAAGGTGATGACAAAATGTCCCAAAGTGATGATAAAGTGTCTCAAGGTGACGACAAAATGTCCCAAGGTGATGACAAAATATTCGAAGGTGATGACAAAATATCTGAAGGTGATGACGATACTCCATTGGTGATGCTCATTCTGAATAATGATGATTATGATCTTAACAATTATGATAATCATGCAGAATTGGTAAGTGTGAATGACTTTATTACAAGCTTTTTTTTATTCATCTACAAGTTAGTTAGACAGTGATCTCATCTGATGGTAAGTGACGTCACAGTCTAAGGTGAAAGTGGGCTAACTTGGACCAGGTATGGCAGTTTATATTATACCCCATACCCCTGATCGGTTTCTACGCGGCATCGTAACGGAACGTTAAATCGCTTGGCGGCATGACTTTGCCGGTAGGGTGGTAACCAGCCACGTCTGAAGCCTCCCACCATACTGGACCAGAGACAATTAAGAAATTATAAAAGCCCAAATCGCCCCCGCCGGGAATTGAACCTGCGACCTCCTGGATTTTAAGACCACAGCCCTCCGACAGCACAGCGCAGGCGGGGACTAGCCAACTGTGTAGGAGATATAGTGCACAAGTTTTTGAGTACAAACAGGGCACTACGCAGAAGAAATTACAGTGCACACTCTTGCAATATAATATCTCCTATAGTGCACATTTGTGCACTATACTATCTCCTATAGTGCACACTTGTGCACTATAATATCCTATAGTGCACACTTTGCCCCCGCAGCCGGGAATCGAACCCGAGACCTTCCGTTTATAGCTTCACAGCACTCACCACTGCGCCAGGGAGGTTGTCTTTATTAGTTAGATGTTTCAACTTTGAATATTATTATTACAGGACAATCTAGATACAAGCATAGACAACATAAAACAAGAGACAAACACACAGACAGACACAATAAAGAGGAGACAGAAGAAATTTAGAAGGAAAAAGAAGGAAGCAGGAAAAGGTTTCTCTTCTAGAATGGTCATGGAGACGGCAGAGTACAAAGTCATAAAATTGACTAAGGAAGAGGTATTGTCTTTTTTTAACCGACTTTAAAAAACTGAGGTTATCAATTCAACAGTAATATTATTGGAATTGCAAAATATTCACTTGCGATAAAATGGATTCCAAACAAATATACAAAATTAGCTTTTGCCCGCGGCTTCGTTCACGTGAATTTCGGTTTTTCACAAATCCTGAGGGAATCGTGGATTTCGGGGTTCCCGTTCCCGCTTCCTTTTCCAACCTTTATACGGGTAATTCTAAGTTAACAGGTACTAAGTTATTAGGATAGGCGGCATGACAAAAATAATAGAATGTTAATACAATTGTAGTATTTCTTTATAGAAACACTTATTATCTTCATACCTGAAAAGCAGCCAGTCAATTAATTTATTATTTGTTATTTTATAATGGACCAAGGGAGATACTAAATACAGGGGAGATATAATGCGTACAGGGTAGGACTTTATTTTCTATTCTGATACTGTTCCTGACGATCCGTGATAATTGACTAACTGACTGATTTTCCTGGGACAAAATAAATCCACCGTTAACAATCAGGCAATCGGTATTCAAACAAAAACATTGTTCGATGTTCCATTAAGTACCTAAGTGAAATTATAATGTTAAGAAAAAGTGGAATAGAGTAAGATTATAAAATATGGATGTATTCACTAAATTATGAAAACAGTACACGTATCGGCTGTAAAAATACTCCAATACGACATATTTGTATCTCCCCTGGACAGTAAGCATCTTCCCTGGCACCTTAAGAGGCAGGGGAGAGAAGGCAGGGGAGATACTTTTCTGTTAAAAAACAGGTATAAACGTCAAAGTTTTTGTTATACGTAATTAACAAAGAAGAATACGATTCTATGCATAAATTACAGTAATTATTTAAAGAAAATAAAGTATTTAGGCTTATAATTGCGAAAAAAAATTTACCAGGGGAGAGAACACATTCACTGATTCACAACTACTCCTAGCAAGTAGTTTCACTGAAATGGCGGACAAAATGACCGCATGCTTGCGTCGTGAATGCTTGCCGCAAACTTCACGTTGAATGCTTTGTTTTGAAGGTCGCAATTTACGCAGCAAAGTAAACAGTCGTGAGTTTAAAATTAATACATAATGCCAGGGGAAAAGACGCTAAATATGAGGGACAAATGTAGACATTATAGTTAATATGAAAAAAAAAATGTTAGGTGTTGTTTTTTCTTGGATTGCATTAATTTAATTAGTCTAATTTCTAAATTATTAAAGTTTAATTTACTACATAATTTAAATTTAGTTAAAACTATCGATTGACTAACATAATATGGTTAGGGGACATGGCAGGGGAGATACATTTTTCATATTTGAGGCGCTTTTGCGACTAAATTACATACATTTAATTGGTGAATTTAAGTGACCATATAGAAAGCGGTAACTATTATGACATAACAGTGTTATTTCAAATAAATTAAATATGTATATATGATTTTTTATTGTTGCCGTTGAAAATACCTCATAACTTAGAATTACCCATACCTACTTTCAAGGAAGTTTGCTATAGTAATCTATCTATAGCTGTGGCTGTAGATTTAAATATTTTCAAAATCCCCCGGGAACTGTGGATTTTTCCAGGATAAAAAAGTCAGGGCATAATCTATCTTCATTCAAAATTTCAGCCAAATACATTCAGTAGTTGTGACGTTATAGAGTAACAAACGTACTCACATACACATAAACTTCCGCCTTTATAATATTAGTGTGATTTCATATGTGTATGTATGCATGTTTGTGTGCGTATTTCTCCGAAACTATCAATCGGATTGTGACTATTCTTTTATTAGCTTGCATTTACTTCACCTTGGGAAACAGTGCAAGTTTCATCAAAATCGGTTCAGTAGTTTGAATATATGGACTGCTATGAGTATGTGACGAAGTTGGGTTTAACTAACACTCAATTGTTTTCTCTTTATTTCCGCAGATTATAGAGGAAATGAGACTGCATTCGGAGAGCGACAAATATAAGCTGTTGCCGTACAAATGCGAGCAGTGTGTTCGGGGGTTTAACTTCGACGACGTGCTGCAGAGCCACATGCAGAAACACTCGCCAGTGAGTGTGCCATACACATACAGGGTATAAGGAGACCGCTTTCGAAATATTAGCGCTATTATTATTTGTTATACTACCTCACCTTACTAGGTTACAAAATTTATTATTGTGTATGCTTAAGAGGATCGTGAACCACAAATTTTCATACAAAAAGCGATAACGTTTTTCTCCCCGTAAATATATTGTACAATTTTTATGATTTTTGGAAATGTTGTAGATATAGTGAAAAACTAGATCCAGTAAAATTATAAATGAAATGAAATGAACCTGTTAAATCAGTATTGAGATTAGGTTGACGATATTATTTTACAGAATGACATTAGGTGTTATAAGTTTAACGTGTGTGTGCGTGCGTACGTGCGTGCGTGCGTGCGTGCGTGCGTGCGTGCGTGCGTGCGTGCGATCGGTCCAAGATGGCCGCCGCCACAACATGGCAGATTACATATTTTTTCACAACCCCAAACAATATGGGTATTAAATGAAAGGGCTTGACTAGTAGAATAGCACTATGCAAATTCAAGATGGCCGCCACCACAAAATGGCGAATGTCGGGGGTTTTTTTAATTTTTAATTTATACTTGTAAAAAGTCGGTTTACTGCATCAAATTAAAAGTCCCAGTATAGAGTACCTAATACATATTATTATCAGTAATCTTATTTTGTACCCATATTCCAGTAAATAAAAACTTATCTTAACGAAATGAAACCGAAAACCTAACCCTTTTTTAAGTCTGTATAAAAAAGCTGATAGATGTGATTTCAGCCTGAAGGTTTGTGTGTTTGTTTTTCAGAAAAATGGCCATTTCCAATGCGAAATATGCGCACAGTACTGCGCTAGCAGAGTGTCGCTGCGCGGACACATGAAGTCGCATTCCACGAGGTGTGTGTGTTTGTGTGTACATTCCAATACATCTATCAACACCACCCCTACAGCCTTTTAACAAGTTGATGCCCGTGACTTCGTTAGAGTAGATTTGTTTTTAACCCCCGACGCAAAAACGACGGGGTGTTATAAGTTTGACGTCTCTGTGTGTGTGTGTGTGTGTGTGTGTGTGTGTGTGTGTGGGTGTCTGTATGTTCCTCCGTAGCACTCAAACGGGTGAACCGATTTGAATGCGGTTTTTTTTTTGTTTGAAAGGTGAATTAGTCGAGAGTGTTCTTAGCTATGTTTGATGAAAATTGATCCAAGATGGCCGCCGCTACAAAATGGCGGAATTACATATTTTTCACAACTCCCTCAATATGGGTATCAAACGAAAGGGCTTGACTAGTAGAATAGCACTATGCAAATCCAAGATGGCCGCCGCCACAAAATGGCGGAATTACATATTTTTCACAGCTCCCTCAATATGGGTATCAAACGAAAGGGCTTGACTAGTAGAATAGCACTATGCAAATCCAAAGTGGCCGCCACTGCAAAACGGCGAATGTCGGGGGTTTTTTTTTAATAAATTTTTAATTTATACTTGTTCAGATATAAATGCAAGCTGTGCGGCCTGGTCCGTCTGTCGCGCCAGCACATCCTGGAGCACCACTCGCTTCAGCACACGGGTTCGCCCGCGCTCTACAGCTGCCCCCAGTGCGACCACACCACACAGTGAGAACTAAACTTATAGCTGTTTATAGCTGACTAGCGGACCCGGCAGACGTCGTCCTGCCCGCTATTAGCGCCACCTACCGGGTCCAATTTTTCTACTTTCAAACCTTCCTCTCGAATCACTCTATCTATTAAAAAAAACCGCATCAAAATCCGTTGCGTAGGTTTAAAGATTTAAGCATTCATAGGGACATAGGGACAGAGAAAGCGACTTTGTTTTATACTATGTAGTGATGTATGGCCTAGCAATATGGTCAGGCAGCCGAGGGACAAATCTTTTAGTGATTAACAACAAGCTGAATTTTCGTGAGTAGGTTCGTTTCGACGAGACGACCAAGTTTTTTATCTATGAAAATTCTCGATGGAGGTACGTACTCGAGTGCGCATGTGTTAAAAATTTAGATTCGCTCGGGTGGGAAATCGTTCCACTTTTGTAGGACTATATGGGCCATTTCATTATCTATATCTATACTTTAATAAATAAAATTGAAGTGTCTGTCTGTAATTTCGAAATAACTACCACATATTAAGCTCATATGGTTATTTGAACGATACCATAACCGAATCACACGTTTTTAAAATTTTTGTCTGTCTGTCTGTCTGTTTGAACGGGCTAATCTTCGGAACGGCTGAACCGATTTTGACGGGACTTTCACAGACAAGTAGAGGATTAACCAAGGAGTAACATAGGCTACTTTTTTAACCGACTTTCAAAAAAGGAGTTGTGTTGAAATCGGTAAATACAGATGTTAAAAACGCCCTGATAGGTATTTTCGCTGCGCGCGATCGCGACGGCCGACGCTCGCGCTCCCCGCGCCGCACCGCGCCGCGCGCCCCTGCGCCCTGCGCCCGCCGTACGCGGTACCGCGGTACGCCGCCGCGCGGCGGGGGGCGGGTGGACCAGAAATCTACTTATCCCTCAGGATTTGTGAAAAATCGAAATTCACGCGGGCGAAGCCGCGGGCAAAAGCTAGTACATAATAATATTCTACAGCGTCCTCCACTCCGAATATTTCCAAATAATGAGATTATAAAAATGATTAAACATTATTAATAACTAGCTGATTTTTTGTATGCAGCCTAGTTACATACTTGTATAATGAAATGGCCACATAGTCCTATAAATTTAGTGGAACGATTTCCCACCCGAGCGGATCGAAATTTTTAACACCTCCCACTCCCACTCCCACTCCCACTCGAGAAGCTACCTCCATCGAGAATTTTCGTAAATAAAAAAGTTGGTCGTCTCTTCGAAACGGACCTACTCACGAAAATTCAGCTTGTTATTAATCATTAAAAATTTTGTTCCTCGGCTGCCTGACTAATAGACCTACTACCAATCTACCAATTGTAACAAAAATTCACCACCACTACACCCTTTTAACGTCCCACTGCTGGGCACAGGCCTCCTCTCTCATAGAGGGATTTAGAGCTTAGACCCGCCACGCTGCTATAATACGGGCGGCTTTTAACGACTATTGTCACATGGTAGTGATAATAACCGGGACCGACTGCTTGACGTGCTCTCCGAGGCACGGGGGTGAAACACCGCCAACTACCAACTCCGGGCTGACACTGAGAATTTTTTGACGGAAAAACCCAATACATAACAATTATTTGCCCCACCAGGGAATCAAACCCGCGACCTCGTGATCTGCAGTCAAATATGCTAACCACTAGACCAACGAGGCTATCAAATCAACAAAAACTGGCAATAATAAAATTTCAATAGTCCAAAAGTAACCAATAATTCTACTATAATAATAGTCCTAATTGTATCTAACTGTTATAATATTTAAATAGTCAGAAGTGACCAGTAGTTCAAAATAGCAATAGTTCTACTACATGTAAATAGTAGTACTGTTTGATTGTTGATAACAACAATCAAACAGTAGTAATATTCGAATAGTCAAAAACGTAACCAATAGTCTGAAAATAACAATATTTATATTTCGTGTCACAGCAAAAGAACAGCAATGCAGAGGCACGTGAGACTGCACTCCGCGAGCGAGCCGCTGAAGTGTCACTATTGCGGAAAATACTACAAAACTAAGGAGTCACTGAGGATACATATTATGTGAGTTCTATAAGTTTCATTATCAATCGACGCAAAGGTTCCTTTATAAAATCCTTTTATCTCTTATTATATGGTTAGCAATTATGTAGTACCAAAATTGTGATGTAAAATTTCTTCAGTCAATAGAAAATTATGTATCTCGTACCATTGGTAAACCCTCGCCGTCGGCTCGGGCTTAAATACGTCACCACGTTTGTAGAAACCTACTTACTACCCGTTTATCACAATCTACTAAATAATCTCTATCATATACAAAGTACAATCTATTAACTAACATACCACTGAATACATTATACAGGAGGCATGATGACAAAAAGCTCCACCAGTGTGAAGTTTGCACAAGCAGTTTCGTGTACGCGGCACAACTGACGAAGCATATGCGCTCTGTGCACGTGTTGAAGGACTATTACTGCGTCGAGTGCGACATCATGTTCAAGTCCATGGTGAGTTTGCCAATAGTCCAACTTTATATTGATTGAAAAGCAATCGCAATAGTCGTAAACAAGCTTCTATTATTGCGTCGAGTGCGACATCGTGTTCATCATGGTGAGTTTGCCAATAGTCCACCTTTATATTGATTGAAAAGCAATCGCAATTGTCCTAAAATGCTTTTATTACTGCGTCCAGTGCGACATTACGTTCGAGCCCATGCTGGGTTTGTCAAGTCTTAACTTTATATTATTTGGAAAGCAATCGCAATAGTCCAAAATTAACTTGGTCTCTAAATAACGATCAATGTAATCGTTGTATAAACCGATAGACATCCACTACTGGACAGGGCTCTTGTAGAGAATTCTTTTCGCCGCGGTCTTGCTCCGCTTTTATCCAGTGTGCTCACTGTGATTATTTTTATATCGTCTGTCCACCTAATGCCCCTATTACTGCTAGGAATGAGACATCGTATTTAAATCTATGGTGAGTTGGCCAATAGTCCTTTAACATGTATATTCCAAAAGTAACCTGGAAATATCAGTGGCCCAAAATTCCAATATGCTAAAGTTCAAAAATGTCCGTAGCATTTTCAACTGTCATAAGACTAATGGTTATGTCCGTTAGATGAACGGAAGATCTCCCATCGCAGATAGCTACTAGATACAAGCGACCCAAGACTGTTGTCTATGGCGACCCATATCCAGCGGTGGACGTCTATCGATTGCCCAAGAAGGCGACGAGACGTTTCAGATAGTATTTAGAGCATAAAAATATATTATTTCAGGACAATCTCAAACAGCACTTGCAACGTGCGAAGCGTCATAGGGACGACTCCTCGTACAAGTGAGTATAGTTTTGTTTTAAATCGACTTTAAAAAGGGAGGTTCTGTATTCGTCCCGTATGTGTGTATGTTTGCGATTATTTCAAAAACCAATGAACTGATTTTCACTATCGTAATCTACATACTTTCAGAAAGGTTTTAGTATACACACCCAGTTATCAGTTATAAACGAATGTACACGCATACGTCGCTAATATTTTTGATTGGTACACCAATTTCTCTGAGATTGTTGGACCGGAGTTCGTTTAATTTTTTCTAAACTTTTAGCTTGTTTTTCTATGTCTGTTTTAATTACGCAACAGGGAGAGCGCTATACTAATTTGTCTCGGTAAATAGGGTATAGTAAACGGGAGAGTTATTTTTTTTGTTGTTTCAGATTCCAATGCGGCCAGTGCTCGGAGAGGTTCGTGTCGGCGTCGACGCTCGCGACGCACCGCACGAACGCGCACGGCGCCGCCCGGAGCGAGGCGTGCGCGCTCTGCCCGCGCGCCTACAGCAGCCCCGAGGCGCTGCGCTGGCACACGCGCAGGGCGCACACCGCGCGCGACAACTGCAAGCTGCCGTGCCCGCTGTGCGAGAGAGAGTTCTCGGTGAGTCACTTGTGGACTATTCGCTAAATGCGTCGCGTTCAGCGCACGCCTACAGCACAGCAACTGCCGTGTCCGCTGTGTGAGAGAATGTTCTCGGTGAGTTTAGTACTATTTATGGACTATTAATGGCTTTCAATGGACCATTTGCTGATTACGTCGTATGTCTAAATTAATCTGCTCATTATGTGACAGAATATTCTCGGTGGGTTATTTGTGGACTATTCGAGACTCATGGTGGACTGTTTGCTAATTACGTTGCAAATGTTTAAACTAACCTGCCCGCTGTGTGAAAGAATATTCTCGGCTGTTAGTTGATTACGTCTCACATGTCTAAACTAACCGATACGTAGAATGTTACCGGTGAGTTACTCGTGGACTATTCGAAAAAGTTTGCGGACTATTCGCCTATGAATAGTATCCTTATTAAAGAAGGATAATTTTAAATTTTTAACGGCCGTGCTCCGTCCCCGGCAGCGCAAGTACGTGCTCCGCGTGCACATGCGCACGCACACGGGCGAGCGGCCGCACGCGTGCGAGTGCGGCGCCGGCTTCGCGCAGCCGGCGGCTTTGCGCGCGCACCGCGCCGCTCACCACAAGGTGACGTAACTCACATCACTATTTCTACCCGACTGCGGCAAAGCTAAAAGGAAGGGTTGTGATTTTACCAGTCTATGTATGTATGTTTGTGTCCGATTTTTAACCCCCGACACAAAAACGACGGGGTGTTATAAGTTTGACGTTGCTGTGTGTGTCTGTCTGTTCCTGGTACCGCTCAGACGGGTGAACCGATTTGAATGCGGTTTTTCTTGTTTGAAAGGTGAATTAGTCGAGTGTTGTTAGCTATGTTTGATGAAAATCGATCCAAGATGGCCGCCGCTACAAAATGGCGGATTACATATTTTGCCACAACTCCCTTGATATGGGTATCAAATGAAACGGCTTGACTAGTAGAATAGCACTATGCAAATCCAAGATGGCGGCCACCACAAAATGGCAAAACAAAACAAGTATAAATTAAAATGGTTTTTTAATTTATACTTGTTTTATCATGTGTGTTTCACCGTAGGTATATACACTCATTGGGTTTTTCTGTCAAGAAATTCTCAGCGCTAGCCTGGAGTTGGAAGTTGTCGGTGTCAGATACACCCCCGTGCCTCGGAGAGCACGTAAAGCCGTCGCTCCTGCGCCTGATCCCTCACGTCAGTCGTGTCGCGTTGGCGTCCCATCGGACTGTGAGAGCGAGGGAATAGAGAGTGCACCTGTCCTGTGCACACACTTGTGGATTATAATATCTCCCGCGTAGTCGACTTGTCTTCGCTTCGGTTGAGATTGAAAATGACATTAATATCATTAAAAATAATTAATTAGACGAGAAAAACTTTTCGGTCATGTTTCGGTCAACAAACAATATTTAAATTATAACAATGTTTTTTCTTTTACAGAAACCTGCTGTCACATCTGAAATTGAAACTTAACAAAAGGAAGAAGATAGGCTTTTGTAGTGTGATTTGTAAAAAATAAATTATAATTTATTGAGCTGAATTTTCGTTTATTTCACGTTTTCAAGTGTTCTTTAGATACTTAAAATAAAAGACGACGACTGAGACCTCCTTTTGACGACCTCCCTGGCGCAGTGGTCTTATAAGTGGGTTCGATTCCCGGCAGGGGCAATTTGGGATTTTATAATTTCTAAATTGTCTCTGGTCTGGTCTGGTGGTTCAAATAACTTGGTACCCGGATCTTTACACGTACTGGTTATTTTAAACTGGCGTTCGTTTAATTTATGTTTGTCAGTCTGTTTATTTGTTCCAGCTAATCTCCGAAACGGCTGGATTGATTTTGACGGAACTTTCAATGGTAGATAGGTGATGTTATAAGGAGTAACTTAGGCTACATTTAGTTTAGGTACAAAAAAGGATTATGGGATCCAATCCGATCTTATATAATAACCTATATCCATGCGGACGAAGTCGCGGCGATCAGCTAGTTATAATATAAAGTCTGTCTGTCTTCGCGATAAACTCAAAAACTATTGCATGGATTTTCACCAATAGACAGCTGAGTGATTCATGAGGAAGGTTTTCTGTAAATTGATTGAAATATGACGATAATTGTTGAAAATGTCTAAAAAACTCAAGCCGCCTGGGAGCTTTCATCGAAAATGGTGATCCCTTTAAGATAGAACCAAACAATGTATGGTGGGATAGTATCGGGTATTTACTACCCGTGCGAAGCCAGGGCGAGTGAGGTTATAAAAAAAAACAATTTGTTACAATTTATAATTTTTTTTAATATAGTGACTGATGAAGTATTTTTACTTCAAGACCTTGGGTATGTGCAACACAATTAATCCATCATTACAATAAAATTTAAAATATCGGTACATACGTGTAATTTTATCATTATATTGTAATTATTATTTATTATATTTATTTTACTATACAATTAAAGTACACGACTTCAGTTTTATAGAAATCCCGTGTGAAATATTTGATTTCCTTGGATAAAAATTATCCTAAATCATCCCGAATTCAATAATACTTTTCGGGTTTACGAAAATACACAAAATATGTTTAATATTTGTAATAATTTATAGTAAAATGTCATTCTAATTCTTCATCATTATTTATATACAATATATGTATATTCAACACTCATATTTAATTCCAAATTATATAAAATTTTACACATGTGAAGGATAATTTTTATCCCAGATTTCATTCCCCAAGGGATTTTTAATAAAGCTGTACAAAATGTGAGAAGCATATGATAATCTGAATATATTTTTAATCAATTTAATGTATTTAAAATATCTAATGTCATAAATTAATAATATACACAAAAATTAGTATTAAAAAACGCTTTAAAAAAATTAAAATTCGCTAATGCTTCAGGTATCATTGCACTAATAAATAATTGCTTCTTACATTATTATTATATCACATTCACCTAAACTTGATCCGCTTTTTTTACTGGCTTATTGGCGGTCGCGAGATACAGAATACAAGTGGCGCCATCTAGGTGGCGACAAGTAAACTAAATTGACTTAGACGCAAACACATTTACTTTAACTTAGGAAACAGTGCAAATTTCATCAAAGTTGGCTTAATAGTTTTTAAGATATGGACAATTCTTTATTTCAATATATTAAAATCAGTTAAATTTTTTTCTTAAATTATACATATGTAGCTTGTAATCAAACCCACACTACTAATTGAATACAGGGTATAAGGGGACCGCCATAGAAAACCTAAGCATAATCTTAATACTAACTATATAACTATTTGTCATATACTAGTATACAACGTGTTAGGTAAGTGGTATAACATGCCCGCGGCTACCCATGTAATTTTGACCTTGTAAACATATTGGTGGTATTAAAAAGTCAAAATTAATTATTAAAAATTTCCATACAAAATTAATTACTTAATTAAGGAAAATTAATTTTGGCAACCCTTACAACCCGCGCAACATCAATTCCATTTAAATTCCTGATATCCTAGTACAAACTACAAGACGTGAAAACGATTAGGTACTATGCCGCGGCTGGCGCACAGAGTACCTAACTACTCGTGTGGTGTCGTGTGGCTGGCGCGCCGTCTTTCCTTAATAAGTAGGTACCTAAGTGACGACACTGACGAACACGTCAAGTAGTGCAACTTGTCATGGATGATAACGAGGTTGTGGGTTCGATTCCTGGTTCGGTTCAAAACTTAGAAAATGCGGGTTGCGGTGGTTATTTCGATTATTATCATTTCATGCTATTGGTAACAGGGACTGAAAGCGGTAGAGCATACCGGTACATACCACCGTTATCATACCGGTACAAAATAGGTACCGAAATCTCAACCTTTATAAAAGATACCTTTATTTAACCGCTTTGCGATTTCGGTACCGAAAAAATACGAAAATGTGCGCGCGCGGGGGTGAAGAATTTGACCACGTGCCGCGCGCCGCGCGTCCCCCGCTTCCCGTCGGTTCCTGTGTTTGTTAAAACGTAAGGATTTTAAGAAATTCCAAATGCTAATTTTAATCTAAAAATAAGAATATTAAAGAATATAGAATGCCGAAGTGGTGGGATTCATTCAACGGCACATCAAAGTAAAGCCTTATTAGATAAAAATATCGATATAAATAGCGGTACCGAAATAAAATTTCGGTACCGAAATTTTATTTCGGTACCGGTAAACTGAAATATAAAGGTACAGAAATAAAGAGGTACCGAAATGAAGCGGTACCGAAATTATAGGTATTTAAACAATTCGGTACTTTTATTAAAAGGGTAGGCCCATTACCGCTAAATAAAACTACCATTAAATTCCGGTTATTCAGTCCCTGATTGGTAATAAGTAATAACCAGGACCGACGGCTTAACGTCAACTACTTAGGTACCTACTTGCCGAAACACCAGGGTGAAACGAGATCGATCTCTTGGCTGGTAGGTACACCTACGTAGGTACTTACTGAGAGTTTCTTTACCTACATAAAACTCAAACCTGAAAATCTTACGATATGAATGACCGACGCAGAACTCAAACCGAGAACCCGAGATTCGCAACCGAAAATCACTAGAAAACTTACGTAGGTACCAATTTTTATGTTAGCCTAGTACCGACTACCTACCTACCCATAAAAAGACTCTTTACAAACGTTGTAAGGCGGCGCGCCGCCTTTGACAAATGCCGCCAAGATGCCAATACTCAATTTGATTATTTTCGGAAAGTTGTAATAATTATTGTATTTTACGAAGTAGGTTCAAGGTTTACTGGCCTGTGTACGAGTATTCCCTACCTAGGTACCTAGGTAGGTACTCATAAATAAACTAACTAACTGGCGAAAAAAACTCGGGCTAGGTAGGTACCTACCTAGGTAGGCCGAATCACTGGTTAAGGTAGTCCCTGCACGGCCGCGAAAAGTGTGCTGGAATACGAGCGATGCGTACAGTGCCAACAAACAACGCCAGCTCGCTCGCAAAACCATCGTGCAAACTCCATCTCTGTTCAACGTTCGCCACACCGTCCAATGACTGACATCAAGAACTGCTCCAGCACGGCGAGTACCTACTAGTGGTTGGGTTTTCCTCGAAATGCTGCAGAATTTCTTCTTCCAAACGAGTAGTCGATGTTGAAGGCCGTCCTTCACCATCGCGCCGGTAAAGGAACCGGTGGTGTGAAGTCTATGGACTAAATTCCGGAAACACGTATGCGACGAAACTCGAACTCTTGGGTTATTTGGTCTACCGGAAACATACTGTTCATCGTACAACCTTCGGGCGTCCATCAATACACCATTACAAGCACCCACACACATAATCATGTCATAATATTGCGCATTAGTGTAACTCATTATTTCACCCTTGTATGACGACTTCACAGTTCAAACTTCAATGAGAAACTAAAAAATAACAATTAAAATAGCTAATATGAACTTCGGATTTCGGAAGTCTTCAAAGAACAAAACGAAGTTAAGACCCGTTTACACTTTGACTAGTGCTTATTCAGTGATTTAGTGCGCTCGGTCTGACTCGACTGATGATTTACTAACGTATGTAAGTCAGTTTATAAGGACTAAGGAATGGCGATTCTTTCCAAAAAAGATCGATTTTTAACTTGATTTGAATCGAAGTCTGATGAAACGATTCATAAAAGAAGATCGATTTTTGAAAAAAAATTTTTGATTGATTTCTCAGACCTCTATTCGCGATCGCGATTTATTGAAAAAAAAAATCGATTTTTTAAATCGAAATGTAGTACTGAATTGATTTTCTAGGCTGAAATCCACTAGATCGATTCTCGATTATCGATTAAAATTGGCTAAAACGGGTTACTACCCCGTTTTATGAAATGTTGTAGTTTTATACGAATTCTTATAAGTAGCAGCTAAGTCTGGGTTAAAAGGATAACCTGGCGTTTCTGCAAACGGGTCTAATCGCATTTGGATCTGCAGAAAGTAATGAAAGAAATATCAAATGTGGCGCTGTTGGAAATCGAAGAATACGTGGAATAAGAATACGCTCTTTTTTATTCTACTTCGCTAATCAGTAATCACTGATCACTAGCAATAATCACTAAACAAAGTGTAAAACGACCTTAAGTCATACGAAGCTTCGTCAATGTTCGTAGTTCGTAC
Source organism: Melanargia galathea (assembly GCA_920104075.1). Lineage (NCBI taxonomy): Eukaryota > Metazoa > Arthropoda > Insecta > Lepidoptera > Nymphalidae > Melanargia > Melanargia galathea. The sequence goes on along the minus strand of OV049857.1, from coordinate 2,128,311 downwards.
CTAAAACGCTGTGTTTAGGTATACCAGTTTATGCTGACCCTGGTATTTAGGCTACGACTCAAATAATAGCTATGCGACAGCGATGCTATAAAATATTCTAGTAACGACAAAACAGCGCATAACATAGACCAATGCATTTGAAATGTATTAAGTATTTAATAATTTTAATAAGTCTGCTATCGACTTTTTATCTCTCGGTAGTAAGACGGGCGGCATCAGCGGTAATAATGCAATTAAAGATGGAACGCGCTGAGCTAATCTTTTTGGATATTGTGTACCATGATCATATTCCATTACAGTCCAGAATGTTAAATCTTTTAGCGTTAGGCTCGACTTTGACGATAAACGGCTCGAATTTGATTCTAGTAAAAAGCGGCTCACAATTCATTTCTACAGCAGACCACATCTCATAAAAGAAAAGAGTCATTCGCAGAAACAAAATCAAGATTTAAGAAGAATTTCACATAAATTTCGATTTATCTCTCCATTCTTATCAATTTCAATGCAATAATTGAATAGCTATTTAAAAATTACATCGACTCGATATTTTCGCTTCTGTACTGTAGTCATATCTTTATCTTTAGCTTGAAGTAGGTAGGAATAGAATGAATAGAAATTATTATCGTTTCGGAATTATTACACCTATCCTAAAGCTAAGCTGTGTCTACACTGATCAAAATTCGATAAACGTTCAACACTGCTGTTGCCTTGGTGGTTTTTTTTTCTCAAGTCCTTTTTATTCCCATGTACCATTGCCCCATCGCATGCAATCTATCATGCACGAGAATTTCTTAATGTCATACTCATTGCTGAGGGTCGTGATCCATGGTAGGGGTTTTTTTGAGATTATTATGCGGTGGGCTTTCAGGGCTTACACTAGAAAATAAGAAGAATGTCGAAGCATAATGAGGCACAAAAATCTTACGATTTATCCGACATACAGTAACAAATTCGGCGTGCAATAAAAGGAGTAAACATAATTTACGTGCAAGTACGGCCTCGTTGATCTAGCGGTTAGCATGGTTAGCACGTTAAGCCTGTGCCCAGCTGTGGGACGTTAATGGGCTGTAGTGGGGTGGTAGATAGCATGCACGTATTTGAAACTAGGTAATGTACAAGAAAAAAAATTGAATGTGTACGCAGCTTTACACAGTTACAGCGACGCCCATTTTGTAGGCATTATTATTATTTCATAGGTAAAGATTTTTCATTGGTCGATAATTTTTTGGCGGGAAAACGGTTCACCAATCACGTAAAATTAAAGGTGGTCTTTGACCTTACAGTCAAAGTAGGTCAGGTTTTACTCAAATTAGGTCAGGTTCAATGTCATCAATGACTCTAGCAGCTGTTTAAGGGTTGTCACCGAGGAGTTTTAAGAAATTTCTGAATGTCCTCATAACTTCCACTGGTATCACGCTACGAGGGTCGTTATATTTTTTCGGGCATACACACATCAGTCCTAACCTCAGCCTGCCGGGATGTTATGGGACTTACCCAACACGTTGTATAGTATTACTTGTGGTTTAGTATTTTTCAAACCGGCGTGCAATACTCGGGGCATTGACCTCGCGAGCGGCGGCTTCCCGCGACACCTAGGTATTTAAGCGTCAGCTGATTGCATTACATTGCAAACTTACAAAAAATACAGGCAGTCTTGCTACAATTGTTACACTTGTGCTTCTGTATATTGAAGTGACATTCATCGTACTGCTTCTTGAGGTGACTCTTCACTAATTGCTTCTTGCATAATGTGGCCAATTCTGTTGTACACAATCTTTAAACCTAAACTAAATTGGCGAGTTTAAAAATAGTGCTATCCTTTTCCGCAGGGAGCATTGTGAAAGAGATAGGAATATATTTAGCGCTGTCATTTTAGTTTAGGTTTAGAGATTGTGTACAACAGAATTAGCCAAATTGTCCCTTAGCTAACAACACAGCATAAGTCATTTCTACCAACAAAATATCAGTCAACACAGCTAAAGTCATAAAATAAAGTAAATCGTCAAAATAAGTATAAATACAATTATTTCTTAGCCGTTAACAAGGGTATTTATCAAGTAACAACAGAAAAATTCCACAGATTTGTTAAATAGTCAGTTTTTTACGTCTCCTGTAAAGTTGGTAAAAATGACATATGTGGTGTTGTTAGCTAAGGGACGATATGTGACATGCATCCAAGTTAAGAGGAAATGCTGCTCAAGATTTAAGAACACTCTCAACCGAGCTAAAGCACTAGTTTCCATCACCAGCCTTTCATGGTGTGACACACATGTCTGAAATACAACACTGATCGTTTGAACGTCTTGTTACAATTGTGCTTCTGTATATTGAAGTGGCATTCATTGTAGTGCTTCTTGACATGACTCTTCGCTAATCGCTTCTTGCATATTGTCTCTTAGCTAACAACACAGCATAAGTAATTTCTACCAACAAAATATCAGTCAACACAGCTCAAGTCATAAAATAAAAGTTAAAATAAAGACAAAATCAAATATTTGTCAAAATAAATATATTATTTCTTAACCGCTCATTGGGGTATTTATTATTTATATTAAGTAACAACAGAAAAATTCCACTTTGTTTTCTATTGTCAGTTTTTTTCGTCTCTTGTAAAATTAGTAAAAATAACTTGTGCAGTGTTGTTAGCTAAGGGACAATACGACTCTTCACTAATTGCTTCTTGCATATGTGACATGAACCGATTCCAGGAGAAAACACTGCTTAAGGTTTAAGAACACTCAACCGAGCTAAAGCACTAGCTTCCGTCTCCGTCCCTTTATCGTGTGACATACATGTCTCAAATACAACACTGATCGTTTGAACGTCTTGTTACAATTGTTACACTTGTGCTTCTGTATATTGAAGTGACATTCATCATAGTGTTTCTTGAGATGGTTCTTCGATATTTGCTTCTTGCATATGTGACAGGAACCCATGCCGGATTTCTTCGTGGGGTATACTTCGCTCAAATCTATGACATTGTCGCACTCTTCCACAGTAACTTTCTTGTTATCTTCAAGTTTTCGGATGAGAAACAAGTTGTTGGCGGCCTTTTTTATTTCGACTACGTTCGATGTGTTGAACACTCTCTCGTGCCATACCTGTAAAAATAATCACAAGTATTTTAAATTAAAAATTTAATAACCCTCGACATTCGCTATTTTGTGGTGGCTGCCATCTTGGATTTACATAATGCTATTCTAGTAGTCAAGCCCTTTCGTTTGATACCCATATTGAGTGAGTATGTAATTTCACACAAAAAAAAACCGCATTCAAATCGGTTCACCCGTTTGAGCGCTACGGAGGAACAAACAGACATACATGATACACATATACACATACATACACACACACGCCCACGTCCCACACACACACAGACACGTCAAACTTATAACACCCCATCGTTTTTGTGTCGGGGATAAAAAATAGAAGCTCTAATTTGAGAAAAATTTGAAAAAATTAAATAGACTTCAATATACCGAAAAAATTGGTTGTCTGTAAAGTTAGTTCACGGACGATAATTTTACGTGATAACGTCATAAGAAAACAAAAAAATGTGTCACAAGCCGAACGCTTAGGCCGATCGTGCCTTCTCTATCGCTTGTTCCGCGCTCTCGCTTGCACGCGGTACGTAACAATGAATCATGCTTTCTCGTGCGTGCGGCTGGCGTTCATCGATTATAAGACGTTATCACGTCAAAGAAGAATAATAAAAGAAGGTCACAATCTGATGAATAGTTTCGGAGAAACGTGTGGACAATGGACATACAAACAAACACCTATACATATATTGTATATTTGTTTGGAAGCCCTAAAGTCCAAATTAGATGGTGCCCTGTTCATCATTTATTTTTGCGATGAACAATACGATATTTGCTATGGCACAATACCTGTGAACGATGAACGGTCACCGGTTAGACATCTCATTTTCGATGACTCATCGATGAAGCTTCGAAAATGAAAGCCAAAATCCCAAAAAATGAACTGTCTAATTTGGGCTTTAACACCAATCATAGGTGAATATAATATTACAGTTCAAATTGATAACTTATAACCTCTTTTTTTGGAGTCGGTAAAAAAAAAATTACCACACCTCATTGATTTCCTTATCGTCGTACATCATGATCTTCGCTTTCAAGTTGAAGTGTACTCCGCGTATGTGGTACTGCAGACTGATGGGGTTACGGAAACACTGCGAGCACACCTCACATTTATTGCTCAATAAATCTGGCTTGATCACACTGAAACAGAGAAAGGACCAGGCATTGTAATCATTAATCAGTAATCACACTATGTATAACCCCCGGCACGTAAGTCGACTTTCAAGTGCGCGCAGCGTCGTGCGAGTGAGCGGGACACTACGATTGGAGAGCCAATCAGCGCTTACGAGGGATCCGCGAGAGCTAATCAGTGCTTGCGAACGATCCCCACGCCCTCCCCGCGACCCCCGCACACCCTGAGATACCTTCTTTTTCGACATCTGCGCATTGAAGGTCAATGCTAGACTTATTTGCCGTGACTTGTATGTAAGTGCGTCTGTTTGTTACTACTACTACTATTACTACTTTAGAATAGAATAGAAAAGTTTTCATTCAAATAAACGTTTACAAGTACTTTTGAATCATCAAATTGAATCTACCACTGGTTCGGAATGCCATTCCAACCGAGTAGAACCGGTAACCGAACCGAAATTTGTCCCATGTCAATGTCATGTTTATTTCATGAGATAATTAGGAAAAATAATTCCTAACGCATATATACTCACACACTTAAAAACTAGCATAGTATTATAGATGCCTTATAATGTAGAGGACATGTAAAATTTTGGAATCCACAAAATTGGCTCCATTTTAAAAACTTCCCACTGGGAATTTAACAAAATTGACAGGTCTAAACCTAAGCTAAAATGAAGATTTGTCAAAAGCATAGCCGTAGCTTATTCATTTTCTCTGTTCATATTGATTGATGAACCATCAGTCCTGGTTATTATCACTAATATTTAAAAACAATAATTACTGAGAATAAAAAGCCTGTACTCAGTTGAGCTGCAGCTGAGAACCCACTGCATCATTAGAAAACCCCTACCATTATGTGATGAATGGAAAGAGGTCACAACCATCAGCAATGAGGCATGTATGCAGTGCAATGCAGAATTTAAAAAGTAGATCTTATAATAATACTGCTGCAAAGAAAGTCATACAGTCCACAAATCAGTTTGAATACACATAGTTGAAAAATCAATTTGTAAATAAACAAAAAAATCAAAAAAATAACACCTTTTTGGAACTTTAGTTGTTGAAGGAGGTCCCATAACAATTTCAGACTTTTCAGCCACTTGTTCTTGAGTTTTACATTCATCCTCCTCAATAGAATGCTGTTTGCTCATTTTTTAAATTTATTTAATGGTTTTAATTAAAAACACTCCCATTTTATGGCTCTCATGAAACATTATAATATTTATCTTCAATTCAAACGTACACGTAATTTAATATGTGAAAATCGATTATATTTACAAGGCTGAATGTAGTTTGCCCTTGGCCTTATGTCATTGGAGTTTAAAAAAAAAAAATGTCAGATGGCAAAGATTTTTCTGTTCTTTTTAATTCCCCTTACCTTTGATCTCCGTGGACAAAAAATGCATGCCTGGTGAGATTACCACGGTTTTTAAATACAATATTACACCATTTACATGTGTTTCGGTCGGCACTACAGGCTTTAAGATGATTTTCCGCTATACTTCTATACGGCATTTGCTTCCCACAATGATCGCAAATGAAATATTTATTCAAACTGCTGGTCTTTTGTAATAGTTTTTGATTTTTCGTACAGTCTGCGTAAGCCATAGTGCGAAATATATTTTCAAAACTTACAACTAAATTACACGTATCGTGCGCGCGTACACAATAAATCCTAATTTAAAACATTTCAATCTAATCTCCATAGTATTTAACTAATCAATGAGATTTTATTATAAACAATGCACTGAAATTATTGTTTTGTGAGCCAGTTATCACCACGCTATCACTAAGCTAAGCTATGCATTTGCAAATTTGCAATTTCCAAACAATGGCATCTTTTTTATTTTTGTTGTTTCTTGTTTGTCAACAGCGTTTGTCAATATCACATGACACATGACATGACCACGAACCATAGAGATAATAATATCATAGAGATAATAATAATAATCTAAGATATTGTAATATATACTCTAAATAGATGTCAAGTTTACATCTGTCAGTGGTCACAAGTTTTTTAATGACACGTGACGATGACACGTGACGTGCTAGTGATGTAACTATCGATATTTTGACTGTGAGGATCTATAGGGACACAATATGCGTGTTTAAATATGTGCACCATACTCTAATATTACATTATGCGAAAGTGTGTCTTTCTGTCTTTTACCTTTTCAGGGCCCATCCGATTTGGACGAAATTTTGTACACAGACAGCTTGCATCCCGGGAACCGATATCTAAGGCTACTTTTGTCTTGCAGTATCAAAGCGTTCCCACAAGATTAATGAAATAAAAACCTAAGCTCACGTGAATGAAGTCTCGGGCATCATCTTGTTAGGAAATACAAGAATAACATGTTTCATATAGTATATTTTTAACCGACGTCAAAAAAGGAGGTTGTATGTATGTATATATGTATGTATATAAGTATGTTCGCGATTATCTCCGCAACTAATGAACCGATTTTGATGATTTTTTCACTATCATAATCTACATACTTTCAGAAAGGTTTTAGTGTACACATCATCATATACTAAAACCTTCCTGAAAGTACTATGTAGATTACAATAAAGAATTGTTTTGTCTCGAAATACAAAATATTAAACCTATTTATATTAATAGGTAGTAATATTAATAGGTAGTAATATTATACTTCATGCAATTTGCACATTGCACACGTTGCACATTGCACGAAGAACCGATGGACGTTGGGGTCCCAAGGTGCTTGAATGGCGACCTCGCACCAGCAAACGAAGCGTAGGTAGACCCCCCACTCGATGGACAGACGATCTCAAGCGAGTCGCTGGTAGCCGCTGGAATCAGGCGGCACAAGATCGTGTGCTGTGGCGATCCTTGCAAGAGACCTATGTCCAGCAGTGGACGTCCATTGGTTGAAACGAACGAACGAACGAACGAATATTGTACACTTACTAAATTTCTTTGAACATTAATGTTTATACGTCACTCCGTTAATGTGCGAATGGAAACTTCATTGGCGGAATTTTCTTCTGCATTACAGACATCCATTGGTAACGGTTCTCTTGCCTTAAATTAAAAAAATCAGACCTAGTAGAACATTTTTCACGTTTCGCTTCAGCGTTTTTCATACACTAATAACAGCTTTTAGGGTAAAACTTTTAAAACGTGCCGCCTTGATATGGGTCATGGGATGGGGGGAGGGAGAGGGTAAATCATCCAGTGTTGAGGTTAGAATTGATTTTTGTTGTTTTCTTGAAAACGATGAATTACCTTATTATAAGAGTGTTAGCATTATACTCGTGGACCAAACATCTATCACTAATGACTATTTTATCTCTGAATTCGTGTCAAAGACTATTAAGTCCAACCCTAGTATTTGCATGTATTTTGCACCTTCACACAACACTAGCATGAAATTATGGTATTATTACAAATATCTGATATTATTATAATTACCAATGTGTCTATATGCGGCAAAAATAATAGCGTTTGCTTTTAAGCGCCTCCATTTTAAATTGTTTTTGGGCACAAATCAATTAAGTGTGAAGTGTTTTTAACAAATATGACTGTGTTTCTGCGATGTCCAATATTGCGGTCTTATTCTTTGTGCCCATTCATTTCTTATTTTTGGGTTCTTTGGAAATCTGTAACAAATAAAAATTTAGCGATCTTGATACAACAATCTAGCACGCGGAAATACACGTAAGTATATACATATGTGTGTAGTGGCTACGGAATCTAATGTTCAAAAAATTAAAAAAAACCCCCGACACCATTTTTTGATCGCGGCCATCTTGGATTTTCATGGCGTTATTCTACTAGTCAAGCCCTTTCATTTGATACCCATATTAACGGATTTGTGAAAAATAAATAATCTACCATTTTGTAGCGGCGGCCATCTTGCATCGATTTTCATCAAAATAGCTGACAACACTTTCGACTAATTCACCTTTCAAACAAAAAAAACCGCGTTCAAATCGGTTCACCCGTTTTAGCGCTACAGAGGAACAGACAGACAGACAGACAGACACACACACATACACACACACACACAACACACACACAGACACATCAAACTTATAACACCCCGTCGTTTTTGCGTCGGGGGTTAAAAATTTTATCGCACGTAATCGATATGCAATTTTAGTACATCACTATGCTAAAAAACATAACCTTTATTAGTCAACAGAAAATATTTAAAAAATAGGCAAAAATCGGTGTAGAATTGACCACGATGATGATTTCCAAAAACTACAAATAACGTTACATAATTTTAGATTATATTTACATACAAAACTATCAAAACTCACCGATGAAATGATAATGTTCCTTTAAAATTTTCTTTTCGGCCCCTATAGGAATTACATTCTTTCACAGCACAGGACATTATAATAAAACTACGGAAAATTTATCAAAAATAACTTAAGATCAAACATTTATAAATTCTTGGAAGAAGAACACCAAAATAATAAAAATTTATCAGCCTCGTAATGTATGTTTTTGGAAAATTATGATGCGACTAAATTCAATGGTCAATTGACATAAAACATGCAAAAACAATATCTAAACAATCCATAAATAATGATGGTTTATGAGACATACCTATTTAATTTGGTAGGATTAAATTTATTAAAATTTAACAAATAAGTCCATTTGACAATCAATTTAGTGACATGCTTAGAAATAATAAAAAGCAAGTGCGATTCGGTGTTTCATTTACACCTAGACAGGAGTCATTTAGGTTAGGTGAGTACAATAACTGTACCTCAAGTTAATTTTTAGCTTCAGATCTCTTAGTTAATAGATCAATGGTTAGTGTCGCTTTAGGCTGCGCACGCACCGCGGTTAAACACGAGCGGTTAACCGCAAGTCTGAAACCGCAAAAAAATGTAACACATTGCTTTCTATACAAGCGCACGCATTAGCAACTTTTTTCAGTGACTGATTTTAAAAACGTAACTTGCTACATTTAGATCGCGGTTTGTAAAAAGGCGATTTTTTTTGTGTTCCATAGTAATAGTATGGGGGCGCACGCACTGCGATTAATCGCGTTCGGTTTTTATTGACTCGACTAGGCGGTGGAGCCACAACACGTGCTGTTCGCCAGAAATCCATGGTGGTACTGAAATATAGGTAATCAAGCAAAACGCCAACCGCAGTGCGTGTTTGTACGCGGTTTGGCGTTTTCAGCTTTTCCTAAACCGCTTTTTCTAAACCGCGGTGCGTGCTCAGCCTAAAGTGTTGAATATAGTTGTTGAATATGTTCGAATACCTATTTATTTATTTTATAACATTTCTGCTTGGGGCGCTGGCTATTCCAGCCAGCGCCCCAAGCTTCGCTATTGGCGAACTCAAAACTTAATCTAAGCTGTTTTAGGTCCATTTTACTCTGGAGTCTTTGTGATTCGATAATTTTTAGGGTTCCGTACCTCAAAAGGTAAAAAAAGGAACCCTTATAAGATCACTTTCTTGTCCGTCTGTCTGTCCGTGTGTCACCACCGATTTTCTCAGGAACGGGTGGACCTAGCAAGTTGAAATTTATACCAGATGCTAAGGTCTATAGTCCCTATTAGGTGTATAAAAATTAAGGTCCTGAGTCCACACAATAAAAAGATATGGGCGAATTTAGATTTTCACGAAAACTGGTAAGTACCAAAATTTACCTTAATTTTTTTTTTCAGAATTTTTCCTTTACTTGATCTGTAATAAAGTGTAGTGTGTAGTGTGTGTAGTGTAGTGTGTAGTGTGTGTAGTGTAGTGTGTAGTGTGTGTAGTGTAGTGTGTGTAGGCTTTTGACCAAAATTGACAAATCTAGGTCAACCGGAAGTACCCTATAGGTTTTGGATCGAAAACCTAAATGGTAGTTCCAGTTGACCTAGAATTACGAAATTTGGCAAAAAGCCAGGTCTTATAGCACAAATAAATGAAAAATTCCAAAAACTAAAAAAGTTGGAAATTAAAGGGTGTCCTCATCCATACATACATAGTTGAGCCAATTAAGATGGACCTCTGAGTTGTATGAGCGCTCATACAATTTAGAGGCCTAGCTTAATTAGCAAATTACCTTTTATGACAAACTAATGAAAAACAGATTGTACTTATACTTCTGGAGTACGGAACCCTCGGTGCGCGAGTCTGACTCGTACTTGACCGGTTTTTATAAAAGTTTTCGAGCCCTGCAAATTGAGACTTAGCATACAGAGATATATTACTTGTGATCATGGAGGGACGTCTTCTGTGGATTTGCCTCGCCTCCATTTTGACGCAGGCCACCTGCTTTGTGTGAGTTTTGTTATAGCCCGGGAGGTAGCGCCTGCAATTTCTCTAGTGATTTTATACCTAATGAATTTTATCACACTAATCTAGGTATATCTACTATCATTTTATAATATACTAGATGATGCCCACGGCTTCGCCCGTGTGGTTTGTAAAAATCTCGTGGGAACTTTGATTTTCCAGAACAAAAAGTAGCCTATCTGTAGTAAGTAGTAACCCGTCCACAAAACGGAAAAATTCCGTGGGATCCTTACGATTTCGGAATGCAATTCCTTACAGCATCAGGGTTCAGGAGTTGGACATGTACCTACTCGAGGTCATTCAACAATAAAGTCTTTAATTGGTATCCCCAATATCAATTTAAATAACCGACAGTGCCTAAATCCCATTAGTTTTGGGGATCAGATCCCCTACAGCATCAGGATTGAGGAGTTGGAATCCAAATTTTTTGTAGGACAGTGTCGCAAAGTTTCTCTTTCGATTAAAAAAAAAATTACGCAAATCGGTTCAGAAATCTCGGAGATATCGGTGTACATAGGTAGAAAAACACAACTCCTCCTTTTTTGAAAGTCGGTTAAAAAAGTAGCCTATGTTACTCCCTGGTTAATTCCCTACTTGTATGTGAAAGTCCCGTCAAAATCGGTTCAGCGGTTCCAAAGATTAGCCCGTTCAAACAGACAGACAGACAGACAGACAGACAGACAGACAGACAGACAGACAGACAGACAGACAGACAAAAATTTTAAAAACGTGTGATTCGGTTATAGTATCGTTCAAATAACCATATGAGCTTAATATGAGGTAGTTATTTCGATATTACAGACAGACACTTCAATTTTATTTATTAGTATAGATTATAGATTATATATTATTTAATAAATAAAATTGAAGTGTCTGTCTGTAATATCGAAATAACTACCTCATATTAAGCTCATATGGTTATTTGAACGATACTATAACCGAATCACACGTTTTTAAAATTTTTGTCTGTCTGTCTGTCTGTCTGTCTGACTGTTTGAACGGGCTAATCTTTGGAACGGCTGAACCGATTTTGACGGGACTTTCACATACAAGTAGAGAATTAACCAGGGAGTAACATAGGCTACTTTTTTAACCGACTTTCAAAAAAGAGGAGTTGTGTTTTTCGACCTATGTACACCGATATCTCCGAGATTTCTGAACCGATTTGCGTAATTTTTTTTTAATCGATAGAGAAACATTGCGACACTGTCCTACAAAATATTTGGATTCCAACTCCTCAATCCTGATGCTGTAGGGGATCTGATCCCCAACACTAATGGGATTTAGGCACTGTCGGTTATTTAAATTGATATTGGGGATACCAATTAAAGACTTTATTGTTGAATGACCTCGAGTAGGTACATGTCCAACTCCTCAACCCTGATGCTGTAAGGAATTGCATTCCGAAATCGTAAGGATCCCACGGAATTTTTCCGTTTTGTGGACGGGTTACTACTTACTACAGATAGGCTACTTTTTGTTCTGGAAAATCAAAGTTCCCACGAGATTTTTACAAACCACACGGGCGAAGCCGTGGGCATCATCTAGTTTTATAATATAATAAAGCGGAAGAGTTTGTTTGAACGCGCTAATCTCGGAAACTACTGGACCGATTTCAAAAATTCTTTCACCGTTGGATATGTACGTGATCCTTGAGTGCTATAGGCTATATATTATGTACTAATTAATACCTGTGATAATTTTTGAAACCAAAAAAAAACACAGTAGGATGAAACCCATTGGAAAAGGAAGAGAATATTATAAAAATATAAGGAAAAATAATTTACGGACGATCTGAGCTCGGGAAAAAAAGGGGGGGAGTTTTAAGGGTAAAAAACGGTTTATCTCGATTTCCGGCAACACTACAAGTCCTATGGAAAAAAATTAAATGGCAAAGTTGTAGGTAATAAAAAGATCTACAACTTTTGGATTTACACTTATTTCACATGACCTCAAAATTTATGTGAAAAGTTCAAAAAACCAAGTTTTTGGTTTTTTATTTTTATCTTTTACAATAAATATATTTTTCACGGAATTTGGTGAAAACTTACCTTTTTATGTACCAAATACACTGTAATTTATTTGAATTAAAATATTTAGTTTTTCTCCTTATTTTTGACTTAATATCGAAAAAGTAATATTATATTAGTAATAAAGTAATATTTTCTTTAAAAAATAACAACAACAATCCATTCAGTAGTTTCGGCGTGATGCGCGGCCAAGACAGACAGACAGACAAAAATGAAACAAATTGCAGTTTTGGCTTCAGTATCGATTATAGAGTGCCCTTCAATAAATTTTTTTAAAATATCTTCTATGTACAGAATTGAATCTGTTACAGTTTTATTATATTATTATAGATAATAATAATAGTAATGTTTTTATTGAAGGCAAAATACCCAGTATACATACAGTACAGTACAATGATATTAAAATATAAATAAAGATAAAATATAAAATATAAGTACATAAAACTTATAAACTATCTAGGAAGGTTAAAAAACTCTTCCCAGGCGTCTCGGTCAAGGCACCTTATTTGCTATTTTTAACCCCCGACGCAAAAACGACGGGGTGTTATAAGTTTGAAGTGTCTGTGTGTTTGTGTGTGTGTGTGCGTGTGTGTCTGTCTATTCCCCCGTAGCGCTCAAACGGGTGAACCGATTTGAATGCTGTTTTTTTGTTTGAAAAGTGTATTTGTCGGGAGTGTTGTTAGCTATGTTTGATGAAAATCGGTCCAACATGGCCGCCACTACAAAGTAGCGAATAACATATTTTTGACAACCCCCTTAAATCAAATGAAAGGGCTTGATTAGTAGAATAGCATTATGAAAATTTAAGATGGCCGCCACCACAAAATGGCGAATGTCGGGGGTTTTAAATTTTTAATTTATACTTGTTATTTTAATGCACTGATAGCTAATATGTAACAAGTATAAATTAAAAATTTAAAAAACCCCCGACATTCACCATTTCGTGATGGTGGCCTTCTTGGGTTTGCAATAGTACTATTCTACTAGTCAAGCCCTTTCATTTGATACCCATATTAAGGGAGTTGTGAAAAAATATATAATCTGCCATTTTGTAGCGGCGGCCATCTTGGATCGATTTTCATCAAATATAGCTAAAACACTCTCGAGACTAATTCACCTTTCAAACAAAAAAAAACCGCATTCAATTCAGTCCACCCGTTTGAGCGCTACAGGGTAACAGAGAGACACACACACACACACACACACACACACACACACACACACACACACACACACACACACATACACACAGACACGTCAAACTTATAACACCCCGTCGTTTTTGCGTTGGGGGTTAAAAATATTGCTTGGCAACCCCTCACAAACCGTTTGGAGATTATTAGAACTAGCTTTTGCCCGCGGCTTCGAGCGCGTTAATTTCAGCTTTTCACAAATCCCGAGGGAATTGTGGATTTCCGGTTCCCATTCCCTCTCCCTTTTCCAACCTTTATACTTACTTTCAAGGAAGTTATAGTAATCTGACTATAGCTGTACCTGTAGATTGCTATAACAAATTTCGGTTTTTTCAAAATTCCGCGGGAACTGTGAATTTTTCCAGGATTTTTTATTATAAACATTTGTTTATATTGAGAAATCAGTAAAGTGAACGTCAGTCATCGCAACCGCGGCGGAGCTAAAAGATACAGCATGAAAAAGTCATTGTAATCTTGCGGAGAATCTTATGACAAAGGAATAAGGGCGCTTCCCCACCGCTTGTTCATGATCTTTCGTTCTTGTTCTGATCGAATGTCGTAGACAAGTAAAAAAAAAATTAAAAAAAAATCGACATTCACCATTTTGTGGTGGCGGCCATCTTGAATTTTCATAGTGTTATTCCATTAGTCAAGCTCTTTCATTTGATACCCATATTGAGGGAGTTGTGACAAAATATGTAATCCGCCATTTTGTGACGGTGGCCATCTTGGACCGATTTTCATCAAACATAGCTAAGAACACTCCCGATTAATTCATCTTTCAAAAAAAACTACATACAAATCGGTTTCACCCCTTTGAGCGCTACGGGGGAACACACACACACACACACACAGACATGTCAAACTTATAACACCCCGTCGTTTTTGCGTCGGGGGTTAAAAAGATCACGCACAAGCGGTGAGGAAGCATTTTGAACCTTAATCCCTTGTTATAAGGTTCTCCGTAACAATAGAATGACTTTTTCAACCCGCATCTTTTAGTTACACCACTATCGGAGCAGCTGACGTTCGGATCTGTTATCTGTTGGGGAAAACTATTGTTGTTATGATTTTCAGTCGGTATAAAATGACTTGCTCAACTGTAGCGCTACCTCTTGTACTATTTGTTAAATTATGTACCTACTACCGGAAAAACCGGAAAATTAATTCATTATTTAACTTGCACTAGGGACTTGTTTGAAGGGTGTCTTAAAAGTGTTTACCTATTTTTAACCGATTTCAAATAAGGCGGTTCTGTATTCAACCCATATGACGTACGTATGTACGTACTAAGTAATGTATACATATCTATGTTCACGATTTTTTCGAAAACTAACGAACCGATTGTTGATGATTTTTCACTATCGTAATGTACCTACAAATTATAATTACACGCTTTCAGGAAGGTTTTAGTATATGACACACCTAGTTATCATTCTTGTGTACTAAGTTATAGTAGAATAGAATAGAAAAGTTTTTTATTCAAATAAACTTTTACAAGTACTTTTGAATCGTCAATTGAATCTACCACTGCCTAGTTCGGAATGCCGTATAATTATAAAATAATGTATCCATATTGTGTCACTAATGTATTTTTGATTGGAACACCGATTTCTCTGATATTGTTGGACCGACGTCGGTTTAATTACCTACTTAGTTTATTATTATTTAGACATGTACTAAGTATATTTATCTCAATTTATCTACACCCATGCTTTAAAAATAAGCTGTGATAGCCTAGTGGCTAGGACGACCGACTTCTAATCGGAAGTCGTGGGTTCGATCCCGGGCACGCACCTCTAACTTTTCGGAGTTATGTGCGTTTTCAGTATTTAAATATCACTTGCTTTAACGGTGAAGGAAAACATCGTGAGGAAACCTGCATGCCTGAGAGTTCTCCATAACGTTCTCAAAGGTGTGTGAAGTCTGCCAATCCGCTTGGCCAGCGTGGTAGACTATGGCCAAAACCCTTTTCACTCTGAGACTCTGCTCCGTGCTCTGCAGTGAGCCGGTAATGGGTTGATCATGATGATGATGATGATGCTTTAAATCCTCTATAAAAGACTCTGAACCCATTTGAATGCGGTTTTTTTTGTTTGAAAAGTGAATTAGTCAGGGGTGTTCTTAGCTTTGATGAAAATCGGTCCCAAGATGGTCGTCGCCACAAAATGGCGGATTACATATTTTTTCACAACTTCCTCAATATGGATATCAAACGAAAGGGCTTAACTAGTAAAATAGCACTATGCAACTCCAGGATGGCCGCCACCACAAAATCGCGAATGCCGGGGGTTTTCTAAATTTTTAATTTATTAATTATGTCGTGATTTTTCTAAGAGGGTAGTTTTAAATAAAGGCGAATACGTTTCCCAACTCAATATAAAGGTGCGTCCAAACTTGAACATTTCACCGAACCGAACTGCGAACATTTCGGCGAACTTGTTACGCTCAATGTGGACGGCGCGCTTGGAGCGCTTGAGATGGGTTACTGCGTAACAGTTCGGCGAAAGTTTCGCCGAACTGTTACGCAGTAATCCAACTTTAATATCCCTAAAATCCTCCCCTAAGGGGGTAAAATAGGGGATGAAAGTTTTTATGAAAGTCCATGTTTTTAAAGTTACAGACCTGAAAATCGCCATTTAGATTATGAGTTTTAAATAAAAAAACTCTGTATATTTTATTTTGAAAAATCTTCTTTTAAGGGTGGTAAAATAGGGAATGAAAGTTTTAATGGGAACTAAAAACGATCGCAACGCCTTCTGGCGGCCAAAACTAGAAACTAAAAATGATCGCAGCGCCCTCTGGCAGCCAAAACTGGAAACTAAAAAACAATTGCAGCACCCTATTGCGGCTAAAACGGCAAACTAAAAACGATCACAGCGCCCTCTTGCGGCCAAAACTGGAAACTAAAAATGATCACAGCGCCCTCTGGCGGCCAAAACTGGAAACTAAAAACCCCAATTGCAGCGCCCTCTGGCGGCCAAAACTGGAAACTAAAAAACAATTGCAGCGCCCTATTGCGGCTAAAACTGGAAACTAAAAACGATCACAGCGCCCTCTTGCGGCCAAAACTGGAAATTAAAAACGATCACAGCGCCCACTTGCGACCAAAACTGGAAACTAAAAACGATCGCAACGCCCTCTGGCGGCCAAAACTGGAAACTAAAAAACACAATTGCAGCGCCCTCTGGCGGCCAAAACTGGAAACTAAAAAAACAATTGCAGCGCCCTATTGCGGGTAAAACTGGAAACTAAAAACGATCATAGCGCCCTCTTGCGGCCAAAACGGGAAATTAAAAACGTTCACAGCGCCCTCTTGCGGTCAAAACTGGAAACTAAAAACGATCGCAGCGCCCTCTGGCGGCCTAACTTGAAGCGATCACAGCGCCCTCTGGCGGCCTAAGCCGGAAACTTGAAGCAATAGCAGCGCCCTCTAGCAGCCAAAACTGGAAATTAAAAAACGATTGCAGCGCCCTCTTGCGTCCAAAACTGGAAACTAAAAACCCGATGGCAGCGCCATCTGGCGGCCAAAACTGGAAACTAAGTACCGATCGCATCGCCCTCTAGCAGCCATCATTCAAAATTTAAAAGAACGATCGCAGCGCCCTCTAGCAGCCATCATTCAAAATTAAAAAAAATGATCGCAGCGCCCTCTAGAAGCCTAAGTCGAAAACTTGAAGCGATTGCAGCGGCTGAGATGTTTGGATGTTTGTTACTCTATAACGTCGCAACTTCTCAACAGATTTGGCTGAAATTTTGAATGGAGATAGATAATGCCCTGAATTAAAACATAAGCTACTTTTCATCCTGGAAAAATCTACAGTTCCCACGGGATTTTGAAAAAACCTAAATCTACAGCTATAGGTAGATCACTATATATATACTATATATACCTTGAAAGTAAGTATAAATGTTGGAAAAGGGAGCGGGAACGGGAACCAGAAATCTACGATTCCCTCAGGATTTGTGAAAAACCGAAATTCACGCGGGCGAAGCCGCGGGAAAAAGCTAGTATCTCATAAATCTCAGAGAAATCGGTAAAAACAAGTTTTACACAGTAAAAAATTTTTCACTTATTTATTAGTTTTGATCTATACATATTTTATTTCTATTGTGTTACTTACATAATATGATGTTTTCAACATCAGGAAACTTCTTCATTGCAGATCGGTGATACCACAGTCGTATGACACTATAGTGATAGGGCTGGGTTCAGCAGGCACCACAGCCGCGTCCGCTCTGGCCGGCGCGGGCAGGAGGGTGCTGGCGTTGGAGGCTCAGGACAGGGTCGGAGGCAGAGTGTGGACTGTCCCATTCGGGGATGGGATAGTGGAGGTTGGGGGAGAGTGGTGAGTTTTGAGTCCTGCTGGGTTATTCTGTAACTTAGTTAGCAACTGAAAATAGTTGCCAACGAATTAGTTTGATATACATTGCTGCTTTACTGTGGGAAATATAAAGTGTTTTCATAATTTTACACAATAAAGCAGCAATGTATATCGAACTAATTCGTTGGCAACTATTTTCAGTTGCTAACTAAGTTACAAAATAACCCCCTGGCCACTTAAGCGCATGCCACATTGGGAGCGAGGCGAAGCGAAATGTATTCGTTTCGCTGCGCTCATGTCCTACAATGTACAGTTGTAGTACCTACAGCTGTTGTGACTCCGTAAAATCATTTAAATAAATAGCAACTCTTGTTACATCACAATAAAGTGCAATTCAGATCGCAGTAGTGCTAACCACTTACTGTTTGACTCTGTTTCTATCGCGTAGCTCTTATCCCTTCCGACTAAGCAAGGGTTTTTGAATGGGCCTGACTAACCAGGGCGCGCTAGGTACTTGTAGCGCATTGTAAGTAATGCGGAGTGCGCCTGGCGTGGTACGAATCAATGCTCGAACCGTATCAGACCAGAGATAATTTGAAACTTTCTTATTTTCAGGATCCACGGCACAGAGAACAGTAGCGTGTACGAGCTGGGTCTAAAGTACAACATATCTATGATAGTACAAGAGCCGACGTTCAAAGTGTACACGTCGGACGGCAGCGAGGGCGACGTGGATCTGATGAACGAGCTCATTGACTACTGTCTGCAAGCTCAGGAGGACCCGCCGGAGGCGCCCGAGACTATTGGGAAGTTTTTAACCAGAAAGTAAGTATATTTATTTGTCTATAGTCCATTCCACGAAACAAGCTCCCAAAAAAATTGCCCTAGTGGCGTGACCTTCGAGCCAAATTGATTTTAGGATCATCTTAAATGCCGGAGTTTTCCTCAGTGCGTTTCTCGGAAATGCTTGTTAGTGATAAATATTTAAAAAATTGTGAACTTAGAAGTGAATAATTTTTTTCAAAGAAAAATGAACCGACTTCAAACCATTCGAACTAAAAAGTTTAAAATAATTTTTTATTCATTTAGATTGACGATTTAACTACCTAACTCAAATAATATATAATTTTTTGGAGTCGGCGTCAAACCACATTCAATTCGTCGGAATCGAATTCGGGGAGCATATTTTCGACTTGAAAAGTATGAGTCATTTGGCGCCGACTTCAAAAAATTATATAGGTATTATTTGAGTTAGGTAGTTAAATCGTCAATCTAAATGAATAAAAAATTATTTTAAACTTTTTAGTTCGAATGGTTTGAAGTCGGTTCATTTTTCTTTGAAAAAAATTATTTTATGCTTTTTAGTGATTTGTTTTCTTTATATTAATAATAATATAAATGAGAACTATGTAAAATAGATTATGATATTATTAATTATTATTAAATATCCTGTGACATATTACATATTTATGTAATATGTCACATTTTATGTGTCATACTAAGTATAGGTGAATGGTTTTATAATGTTCTAACCCAACCTAACCTAACTTCCGATCTATACAAGATTAGTTTGTATGCGTACTACTCTTGTATAATTTGGAAGACCTTGATTAAAAAGTAATTTACAATTTATACGCGACCGGTTTCACACCCTTGCGGTTTGGCTTTGTATAGGATGGAAATACACTTAACCGTGCACAAACTCCAAGGAATCACTCTATAGTACAGCTGTACTGACTTCGGCCCAAAAGTTTTTGCAAAAGGTCAATGATACGTAGGCGTAGCAGAGTGAAGTCTTTGGACAGAATAGGTATATTAGACTTCAGCAATAGGTCTGGCAATATCAGAGAACATATTAGTGACATATTTGTGGTTATAACTTCGTATGTAAGAATGATAACTCAATGTGTTATATACTAAAACCTTCCTGAAAGTATGTAGATTACGATAGTGAAACAATCATCAAAATCGGTTCATTAGTTGCGGAGATAATCGCGAACATACTTACATACATACATACTTACATACATACTTACATACATACATACGGGTCGAATACAGAACCTCCTTTTTTTGAAGTCGGTTAAAAAACGTAGAAAACGCCCTTTTTCGTCGACAGAACGTACTATGATTTGTACTTTGTATGATGATGTACTTACCTAACATTTTAATAAAAAATATAATGCACAGTAGTTGCCTTAAGCATGTAAACCTTCCCTTTAAACCGGAGCGTCTTCACTTATCTCTAGCCGAGTGCATCGACCGAGATGCCAGTATTTTATTCCCGCGTAAGTTTGTCTCGTGGAATGGATTATTGTTAGCTCAAGCCCATGAAGGCCGGGACGGGCCAAAGAAGTTATGTAAGTTATAAGTAGATGATCGGAGTTGCGATTTCGAAATTGCGATATATCCGGTTCGATATTTAAAAAAAATTCGTGTTTCAGACTGAAGGAGTATCTCAGGGAGAAACATCCAGAGCTGCTGCAGGACCAGACCTTCCTCAACGAGTTCCTCGAGATCATGAACTTCATCATCAACAGGTGGCTAATCCAAACTCCCGATTGAATTTTGGCCACAGCGGCCAATCTCAACCGAGACGGAGACTAGATTACGATAGACGATTGTTTGTTTGTTAATAATTTGGATGGGTCTAACCATTGTTTATCTGTTAACAGTTTGGATGGGTCTAACGATTGTTTATCTGTTAACAGTTTGGATGAGTCTAACGATTGTTTGTTTGTTAACAGTTCGGATGGGTCTAACGATTGTTTGTTAATAATTTGGATGGGTCTAACCATTGTTTATCTGTTAACAGTTTGGATGGGTCTAACAATTGTTTATCTTTTAACAGTTTGGATGGGTCTAACGATTGTTTATCTGTTAACAGTTTGGATGGGTCTAACGATTGTTTATCTGTTAACAGTTTGGAAGGGTCTAACGATTGTTTATCTGTTAACAGTTTGGATGGGTCTAACGATTGTTTATCTGTTAACAGTTTGGATGGGTCTAACGATTGTTTATCTTTTAACAGTTTGGATGGGTCTAACGATTGTTTATCTGTTAACAGTTTGGAAGGGTCTAACGATTGTTTATCTGTTAACAGTTTGGATGGGTCTAACGATTGTTTATCTGTTAACAGTTTGGATGGGTCTAACGATTGTTTATCTTTTAACAGTTTGGATGGGTCTAACGATTGTTTATCTTTTAACAGTTTGGATGGGTCTAACGATTGTTTATCTTTTAACAGTTTGGATGGGTCTAACGATTGTTTATCTGTTAACAGTTTGGATGGGTCTAACGATTGTTTATCTGTTAACAGTTTGGATGGGTCTAACGATTGTTTATCTTTAAACAGTTTGGATGGGTCTAACGATTGTTTATCTTTTAACAGTTCGGATGGGTCTAACGATTGTTTGTCTGTTAACAATTTGGATGATTCTAACGATTGTTTGTTTGTTTGTTAACAGTTTGGAAGGGTCTAACGATTGGGATGACAACAGCGTGCAGACGGAGTACGTATCTCTCAAGGGGCCCGATACTATGAGTTGGCATCGGAACGGATACAAGACTTTCTTCGAGCTATTGCTGGTAGTGGAGGCGCCATAACTACTTTAATAACGTGTCATAAATACACATAATATACTTACACGCACAATCAGACGACACAAAATGGCGCGTGTTCATTGTGATGTCTCGTGATGTGTGTGTGTGTGCTTATGTACACATTTTAGGATGGACATCTTGTGTCGTCACTCGTGAGTCTGCCGCAAACTGATTTTGCTGAAAATTTTGATAATTTTGAGCAATTTTCCAATCCACTATTGGTAGACATTATGGCTCTCCACTACTATTACCTAATTTATCAATGGTTATTTCCAATTCGCTACCACTGACTTTATTATTTATGTTCTGTTCACACTGAGATTCATCATTACAAGTACGATAGGCTGTGCCATACAAAATGACAGTACCTTTTTGCGCCGTTTCCAAGCGCCCCAACGAGTGTACCGGGAACTAACTTTGACATTTCATATTAGAATTCATACATAGTAGGTACGGAACGAATATATAGAACCTCCTTTTTTGAAGTCAGTTAAAATTGGCTATTTCATTCACAGAACACATATAACAACGGCCCAGGCTGGCCAACGTTGGAAATCAAACTGAACACAGAGGTGACACAGATAAAATGGCCGAAAGACTCGACCGGCAAAGTGGAGGTGGTGTGCAAAGATGGCGGCGTGTACACAGCTGATAATGTTATAGTTACCGTGTCTCTCGGAGTTTTGAAAGAAAGGTATGATCCATAGCCTTTAAACCTTTATTTAGCATTTAAAATGTGACAGATACATAATAGGGCTAAATCTGTTTTACACAATCTCTCAACTAAACTTAAATGAAACAAAATGACCTAATCTATTCCTATATCTCTTTCAAAATATTCCGTGCGGAACAGTATACCTGACACTATTTTTAAACCTGTCAATTTAGTTTAGAGTTAGTGTAAAACAGAATAATTACCTGCGCAGACGTAATTTTTTTGGTAGCCGCGTAAATATCTTAAGTACACAAGTGATAATTTATAAGATTGAAAGTTAAACCGACTTCACACTGTGCTGTTCACTGTTTAAACTGTCCATAATTATCTTGAAAACTACCTACTAAAGCGATTGTTATGAAACTTACACCGTTCCCCAAGTTGAAGTAAATGTAAGCCAATAAAAAGCGAAGGAACATTATTGTTTTTAAATCGGTTATAAAATAAAAATAATGCATTTTCAGATATTCAACTCTCTTCTCACCGCCGCTCCCCGAAGTCAAAGCCACAGCCATAGACAAAATAGCGTTCGGTGTGGTGGGCAAAACGATCTTCTCATTCCCTAAACGTTGGTGGTCCGATGTTAACTCTTTCATCTTCTTCTGGAATGCCGAGGATAGGGAAGCATACAAGAAGGACCCGTGGCTGATGCAGCTGAAGATAGTGTGGAGGCCGATGGGCTCCAGCAACACCTTGACCTTCTGGGCCAACGGGGATGTAGCCAAACTGGTCAGTCAAAGTCAAAGTCAATGTCCAAGTCAAAGTCAAAGTAATTTTTTTTATTCAAAATCGGTACACTGTAGGCACACTTTTTGAACGTCAAATGTCAATTTTTCAAGTACACAGACATGAGCTAATAGTGGTAATTACTGTTTATATATTTTCACACAGTAAAACCGCAATGTATATCAAACTTATTCGGTGGCTATCATTTACTGTTGATACCACAAGGTGGCAGCACTGTAGCTAGCGTAGTGGTAGCGTAAGATCTAAGCAGAGTTATGAGCAGGATGAAAACAGCGTTTCATGTAAACATTAAACACTGCACGCAAGGCCACAACTTGCCCGGAGTGGACGCATTCCGTGCGTCTCCGGTCTCGATTTAATACTTACGTGCACGCGCACGCGCACGCGCACGCTCACGCACACGCGCACGCACACGCACACGCACACGCACACGCACACGCGCACACGTGCACACGCACACACGCACACGCACACACGCACACACACGCGCACACGCACACACGCACACACGCACACACGCACACACGCACACACGCACACACGCACACACGCACACACGCACACACGCACACACGCACACACACACACACACACACACACACACACACACAGTCGTTTTTGCGTCGGGGGTTTAAAATAATTTATTTTTCAGATAGAAACATTACCCGATGACGTTGTTCAGAGCAAAATGATGCAGCTTTTGCAGAAGTTCATGGGGAAAAATGTGACCATTCCAGAACCAACTGGTATGATAAGGTGAGTAAATGTTCAGTATGCAGAGCAGAGCTTGAGTATGTTGTTGCTCACATGAGTGAGTGCGAGAAAAAATGCATTCTCTCATTTCATCTTTATGAGTGAGCAGAGAGTACAATATTTCACGCACTTGTGAGCCAGAGACAGAAGATGCATTGTCTCATTTTACCCTTATAAGTAAGCGAGAGATCACAATAACATGAAGACGCTTCGTTTCAGTCGGCCGTCTCGAACAACCGATATAAAAAAATTTATACACTATAAAAATGATCTTTTATTTTAAACTAGTTGCTAGCTTAAATAAATGAATGAATTAATTAATAAATGAAAGAGCTGATGCCCGCAACTTTGTCCACGTGGATTTACGGTTTTTCAAATCACTCATATAGGGATGAAAATTCAAAAAATGCCTACTTAAGGCCTGCAGTTGCACAGACGTCGAACAGTCCTTGGCTTGCCTTTCTAACCGTCGAAATTACTGTAGTTCGAAATAGATCACATGGATGCACAGGGACTAAGGGTGCGGTCTATATCTAGTCTGCCTTGACCCTACGCAGAGTTCATACAAAGTTAACATGTGTCAGATTATTGTTGAAATTCAATTAGAATTTTTAGAAATGGTTTACAGATTATTAATTTCATAATGGAAATATGTTAGAATGAACTGACATTTGATTCATTTATTGGCGCCGAACCGCCATCTTGAATTATTGGTATAAATACGGGCACTTCGAAGCCATTAATTCAGTCTCCACCAGAGACTCAACCGACTATTAGATGCTTTGAAGCGTCTAGGTCGTGATATTTGATTGAGGGTTGCGATAGCAATCACACCCTAATCGAATAAATGCTGCCATTTTGGACTTGGCTGAGTGTAATTAAATTAATTAGTATAAAATAGATTTTGAAAAGAGATCTCAGTTAAACTAACCTGTGATTCGATATTAATCAAGTTTGTGCGGGTGATAAATAAAGATATTTTAATATTAGTTTGATTTAGTTTTAATATTAAACCTTATTCTGCTTCTGTAATGATGATGTTTACACATGGGACAAAAATCTGTCTCGTTTAAACTCAGTCTCAAGGTTGAGTAGAGTCAGAGTACCTACGCTTTAAAAATCGTCATATAGTACGACGAATACAGAACGTATAGATAAGGAATATTTCCTCCTGACACGGAACTGTTTTGTAGGCATTGAAGACTATAATTAAATGTGCTCTTCTGAATACAGGTCCCAATGGTATTCGAACCCGTTCACACGGGGGTGCTACTCGTTCGATTCTCTCTCGCAAGTGCAGCGGTGGCCGCACGCCCGCGAGACGCTCGGCGAGCCCCTGCTGGACGCAAGCGGCAGGCCCAGGGTACTGTTCGCCGGCGAGGCCACCGAGACCAAGCACTTCGCGACAGTGAACGGCGCGAGCGAGTCCGGCCTGAGGGAGGCGAATAGATTGTTGTCCAGCAGTAAAGACCATTAGATGCTTCAATAAAGTGTTTTTTACGCCTATCTTTTCCTAACCCGACCGAATTCAATTCTTATTCAACACGAGCGGATACCCGCGACTTCGTTCGCGTGTATATCGGTTTTTAAAAATCCCGTGGGAACTTTTTGTTTTTCTTAAGCTCTTTTGAGCTAAAAACTTCTAAAAACTGTTAAAAGTTCACTGGTGTATGTTTAGGTAGATAAAAATGTAAACATCCACCACTGAAAGTCCCATCAAAATCGATACAGCCTTTCAGAGATTACCCGGTAATCTTTAAGGTATTTCCTTTCTAACAAAAAAAGAATGAACGAAATCGAACCACGCGTTAATGAATTACAGCTAAGTACACATTTTGCCTTTCATCCCCTCTCCCAAGGGAACCGTGCAGAATTTCGGGATAAAAGGTATCCTATATGTTACTCCATAGTATGAACTTAAATCAAGCCGAGTTTCATTTCAATCCATTCAGTAGTTTTTACGTGATGCGCGCACAAACAAACAGATAAACAGACAAAAATTTCAAAAATTGCTTTTTTACGTTCTATTACTTATCCCTAACATCTCCCAGTTATTATTTTGCAAAAATCTTCAATGTACAGATACGGCAAGTCTACGATTTTATTATATGTATAGATTGGTACGCTGTAGACTTTTTGAATGTCAGTTTTACAAGTATATCGGGTCTCAATGGTATTCGATTCTGTTTACACGGGGGTGTTAGGGACATTTCATATAGACCGCCGCGGAGAGCAGAGCAAATTTTAATCGCATTTAAAATAGAATCTTAAGACATTGAAATAAGCTTTATTTTTACATTTTATCTCTTTTATGATAAGAGGATGCTCGAGGATGCTTCCCATACGCTCGGTGTGAAATATTAAGAGCAGCCGGTCGGCTGCTCCATGCTCGTGCTCTTTCGCGCTCGAGCATCCGACCGGCTCCGTTCGCGTGCTCTTCCATGCTCGCGCAGCCGACCGTAGGCCGACTGGCTGTACAATCCAGCCCAAGAGCGTACGCTCGGCTCCGAACGCATCCGCGTGTCCGTTCACACAGACCGGCGCGGAGAGCAGAGCAAGTTTGAACGGCCGGTCTGTGTGAAAGAAAAAATGCTCTCCGACGCTCTCCGCGCCGGTCTATCTGAACGGTCCCTTAGTGCTACTGGTTTGAGTCCCTCCCGCAAGTGCAGAATACTGGCGATCAATGGTAATATGCCATGCGATAATGACAAACGCAGCTGACAAAGACAAACCAAAGAGTTTCGTAGTTTATTATCACAGACAACTAGACTTAGTATTTTATTAACACTACGTTAAATGACAACCAAATAACAATAAACAACAAAAACAAAAAAGATGCATTGATTGTTCGCAAATTTTGTACATCAGGGTGGCAGGAGCAGTGTGCTTAGTCTAAATCGGAGCACTCGAAAACGAACTCGAAAACTATTGATTGATTTCAGAGTAAAATAGACCTAAAATGGCTTGTATTAAGGTTTGAGTTCGCCAATACATTCAGCATTCGAACACAACGAGCGCCCCAAGCAGAAATGTTGTAAAATACATATTCGAACTATGGAATTACGACTTTAAAATACGAGGATTGGAGTTCATTTTGCTCTGAATTCACTTGTGATTCGATCAATAGTTTTCGAGTTCGTTTTCGAGTGCTCCGATTTAGACTAAGCACACAGGTGTACAAATCAATCGTCATTTATGCATCAGAGTGCTTAGTCTAAGATCGGACCACTCGAAAACGAACTCGAAAACTATTGATTGATTTCAGAGTAAAATAGACCTAAAATGGCTTGTGTTAAGGTTTGAGTTCGCCAATACATTCAGCATTCGAACACAACGAGCGCCCCAAGCAGAAATGTTGTAAAATACATATTCGAACTATGGAATTACGACTTTAAAATACGAGGATTGGAGTTCATTTTGCTCTGAATTCACTTGTGATTCGATCAATAGTTTTCGAGTTCGTTTTCGAGTGCTCCGATCTTAGACTAAGCACTCAGAGCAAACACAAAACATTAAAATCATAACCAGATGCAGTGGATGGTTAAAGAGTAATTTAGAAATTAAAAATTCTTCTTAATCATCATCATCATCATCATGATCAACCCGTTACCGGCTCACTACAGAGCACGGGTCTCCTCTCAGAGTGAGAAGGGTTTTGGCCATAGTCTACCATGCTGGCCAAGCGGATTGGCAGACTTCACACACCTTTGAGAACGTTATGGAGAACTCTCAGGCGTGCAGGTTTCCTCACGATGTTTTCCTTCACCGTTAAAGCAAGTGATATTTAAATACTTTAAACGCACATAGTTAACTCCGAAAAGTTAGAGGTGCGTGCCCGGGATCGAACCCACGACCACCGATTAGAAGTCGGTCGTCCTAACTACTAGGCTATCACAGCTTAGCTTCTTAATCAAGCGCGTGTATTTTCTTAGCAATTTAAATCCTCTTATCTTGGTGAGTGCTGATAAATTCCGACAGGCGTCCTCCACCCCAAATAGAATAGAATAGAAAAGTTTTTTATTCAAATAAACTTTTACAAGTATAGATCGACCAGAATCTCATGAAAAATAGGGAAATGAAATTCCAAAGTTAGCAACACTACGGCTGCCCTAGCGATAAACAAAGTAACTGACATTTTTTGTGAAATTGACTTTTTTGCATTAACAAAAGTTTTATGTCGAGTAGTTTTTTACCACAGTTTAATATTTCAAATAACTTGAACCGTTTACTGAAATTTGAATTGCCCAAACAAAGTAACTGCACACACTAACCCGGAATATAAATGCAAAAACCAAGTAAACAACAAGCACAACACAAAAACAAAGTACCTAATTGGATGTTGATTACTTTGTTTTTGTATTTAAAATGCAGTTGTTTGATTTTTTGTTTCTTGAAACGATCCCAGGTAAGGTGTTCTGAATGTAATTACTTTGTTTATCACTAGGGCAGCCGAGTTAACCTAGTGTTGCTTACTACAAAATTTAATTTCCCTATTTTTCATGAGATTCTGGTTGATCTATAGTAAGCAACACTAGGTTAACTCGGCTGCCCTAGTGATAAACAAAGTAATCAAATTCAGAACACCTTACGTAGGATCGTTTCACGAAACGAAAAATCAAGCAACTGCATTTTAAATACAAAAACAAGGTAATCAACATCCAATTACTTTGTTTTTGTGTTGTGCTTGTTGTTTACTTGGTTTTGCATTTATATTCCGGGTTAGTGTGTGCAGTTACTTTGTTTGGGCAATTCAAATTTCAGTAAACGGTTCAAGTTATTTGAAATATTAAACTGTGGTAAAAAAACTACTCGACATAAAACTTGTTAATGCAAAAAAGTCAATTTCACAAAAAATGTCAGTTACTTTGTTTATCGCTAGGGCAGCCGTAGTGTTGCTTACTACAAAATTTAATTTCCCTATTTTTCATGAGATTCTGGTCGATCTATACCTACTTTTGAATCGTCAATTGAATCTACCACAGGTTCGGAATGCTGTTACAGCAGAGAAGAACCTGTAAGAAACTCGGCGGTTGCTCAATAACAATATAACAATTATTTATGTATAATTATGTACATGATTGAAATGCCGTCTCGCGCATTGCTGGAACGAGTCAAATCCATGCTTTTTTACCATTTATATGTATAATCTTCAATTGTATAATATGCTTTTTTATGAGCATACTTTTAATAGAGTTTAGTAAACTTGTGTAAAGGCAAGTCTAAGATTGCTTGTGGAATTTTATTATAGAACATTACGCCCATTCCCACAAACGACTTTCGGACCTTCTTGAGGCGTAATTGAGGAATCACGAGTATTTTTGGAGGACCTCCAAATGGAGGTCATAATAATTGTTGTTGTTTGTTGTGGGCTCTTCGCAGACCAGCGCGCGTTTTAGTTTTAAGCCTCGTAGTTTTAATTTAAGTTTTCGTAAATAATTATCACCATTAATGTTCTTAAATTGACCTTCAAAAAGTGTAGTGTACCAATTTTTAATGAAGTTTATTTGACTTTTGACTTTTACCTCATAAAATAAATAAGTATAAATTAAAAATTAAAAAAACCCCCGACATTCACCATTTTGTAGCGGCGGGCATCTTGGACAGATTTTTTTCAAACATAGCTAACAACACTCTCGACTAATTCACCTTTCAAACAAAAAAAAAACCGCATTCAAATCGGTCCACCCGTTTGAGCGCCACAGGGGAACAGACAGACACACACACACAGACACGTCAAACTTATAACACCCCGTCGTTTTTGCGTCGGGGGTTAATTATAATAACAAATCTTCTTAGCACAGTGACCACTGACCAGAGATCTTTCACTCGTGATCATGGAGGGACGTCTACTGTGGATATGCCTCGCGTCCATTTTGGCGCAGGCCGCCTGCTTTGTGTGAGTTTGATAACGTTAATATCAGCCATTTAAACTCCTGGAACGCCCGTAAAATTAATTCATCGTGTATTATACGCTGAAACTTCTTTGAAGATTGTTAACTTAAAAGCGTTTTTTTTTAATTCTTTGTTTAAGTAATATAATATATTTTATCTACACCCATGCTTTAAATCCTCTATTAAAGATTCTGAAACAGTTAGCTTATTGCCAACATTAAAACACCCAATGTCCTAATAACCATTACATCATCCATACGGATGATGTTATTTTGTACTGAATTTCATAACAACACTCCTTTGTTTTTTTTTTCAATCCCTTCATGCGCAAAGAGTTTCAATATACAGCCACATTCATTGCTTGATGCGCGGTATCTGTATGAATTTCAAAATAACCGGCCAAGTGCGTGGCGGGCCACGCGCAGTGTAGGGTTCCGTAGTCACAATCCTCGGAAAACAGGTATAACTCCTTAACCTGTGAACCCTACTTAGCCGTGATAGTTTTCCTTTAAAATTGATTATATACCCTACTGCTGTGAATTTTTTCAAGTTCCTATATACTGCCATTTGGCTGATAGAGGGGGGGGACACTTGACTCTAATAAAAATTTGCACTTTAAAACATTATATTTTACAAACGGATCTAGAAATCGAAAAATGATGTTCCCACACCCACAGTATTTTTAAAAGACCTATTCAACGATACCCCACACTATGGGGTAGACGAGAAAAAAAATATTCATCCCCACTTTACATGTAGGGGAGCTACCCTAAAAAAAATATTTATCAAAATTTTATTTCACCACTTTGTCGGCGTGATTAATATTTATACTCATGCCAAATTACGGATTTCTAGCACTAATAGTCTTTGAGATTAACCGAGGACGGACGGACAGACGGACAGACGGACAGACGGACAGACGGACAGACGGACAGACGGACGGACATGGCGAAACTATAAGGGTTCCTTGTTTACTACGGAACCCTAAAAAGAACATTTTCGTTTACACGCGTTCTGACTACGTCGCGCGCCGTAAAAAAATTAAGTTATTCGAATCCCCGCCATTTTTCTTCGATATTTTTATTGTTACAAAAAATGAGCGATTCAAGTTTTAATAGCACACCGCCAGATATTTTAAACGCTGCAAAAGACATCTATAATATAATAAAACTGCAACAGATCCAATTCTGTACATTGAAGATATTTTGAAAATTTTTATTGGAGGGCACTCTATAATCGATACTGAAGCCAAAACTGTAATTTTTTTCATTTTTGTCTGTCTGTCTGTCTGTCTGTCTGTCTGTCTGTCTGTCTGTCTGTATCTTGGCCGCGCATCACGCTGAAACTACTGAATGGATTCGAATGAAACTTGGTACGATTTGAGTTTATACTCCGAGGTAGGTTATAGGATACTTTTTATCCCGATATTCAGCACGGTTCCCTTGGGAGAGGGGAAGAAAGTTAAAACGTGTATTTAGCTGTAATTCATTAACGCGTAGTTCGATTTAACTCATTCTTTTTTTGTTAGAAAGGTAGTACTTTAAGTATTGTCCCGTAAATATTTCAAGGTCACAGGTTTTTTAGTTCAGAAATGACAGACATTTATTGGGTTCAAATAACTTGGGACCCGGATCTTTGAAGGTACGGCTTATTTTAAACTGGTGTGCGTTTAAATTTATGTTTGTTGATCTGTCTATTTCTTCCAGCTAACTACCGAAACGGCTGGATCAATT
Organism: Melanargia galathea; assembly: GCA_920104075.1. Taxonomy (NCBI): domain Eukaryota; kingdom Metazoa; phylum Arthropoda; class Insecta; order Lepidoptera; family Nymphalidae; genus Melanargia; species Melanargia galathea. The sequence goes on along the minus strand of OV049857.1, from coordinate 2,096,808 downwards.
TTGATGGAACTTTCAATGGCATATAGGTGATGTTATAAGGAGTAACTTAGGCTACATTTAATTTAGGTACAAAAAAGGATTATGGCATCCAATCCGATCCCATATAAAAATCTATATCCACGCGGACGAAGTCGCGGGGGTCGGCTAGTTTACAATAAATTACTACCGGAAAAATCAAGAACGCGTTATGAAAAAACGTATCAAGATTTTATGAATTGGAAACTATCAAAGGGTTCATCATCATTTTCTGAAGAAGTACTTTTAGTTTATTTTCAAGCTTTATCAGAGAAATTTAAATCTTCATCCCTATGGACCTTCTACTCAATGCTCAAAAGTACACTGAGTATTAATCACAACGTGGATATCTCAAAATATTCAAAATTAATTACCTTGTTGAAACGTAAAGGAGAAGGCTATACAGGGAAGAAATCGAAAACGTTTTCACCTGATGAAATAAATAGGTTTTTAAGCCAAGCGCCTGATCAACTATATCTAGCGATAAAGGTACGTTAGTTACTTACTTCATTATAATGTTATTTTTCTTGTGATATGATGAATAAATTACAATATTATTCTTTCAGACTGCGCTAATATTCGGAACCATGGGCGCATGCCATACAAAATGTAAATTACTACTAAAATAAATAATTCTTTCATTAATTCTTAGTTTATTTGTATATTAGTAATGGATGATATTAGGTTACTACTAGGACTGGCTGTTTTAATGTTAGCAGTAAGCTAACTGTTTCAGAATCTTATAGAGGATTCATATTATGGGTGTGGATAAAGTCTTGTATGCAACTGTTGATAATTAGGTATTACACAACAGTTGCATAAATAACTATTTTTCTGGGTTGCGTAAAATATGCGACTGTACTTATTCTAACGTCGCGAAAAATCGAATTATTTTATTTAAAAATAAACCGTAATCTATACTAATATAATAAAGCGTAATCTATACTAATATAATCAGTGGCGTAGCGTACCTTGACGGGGCCCCGTATAAAAAATTGTTTGGGGGCCCTTATGAAGGGTAAATATTTCTCACAAAATAAAAAAAAATGTTTGCATAAAATTAAAAGCAATATTTATTCATCATAATTATTTATCTGTCACTTTTTCTAAAATTTTTACAAACAATTCAAATTAAATATATACTCTCCTTGCCTTTTTTTCGGCAAACTGATTTATTAAATAATTTATAGCGGATGATGACTTTAGTTTTTCTAAAGATTCTGCCTCTATGGACAACTTTTTGGACAACATTTTTTGTCATTTCTGAAATAAACAAAAATTTGGGAAGTTTTTGTTAATTTTTGCTTACGCACGTCGGGGGCCCCCGTGGCTTGGGGGCCCCGTATAATTGATACGGCATATACGGCGGTAGCTACGCCCCTGAATATAATAAAGCGTAATCTATACTTACTTACTTAATATAATAAAGCTGAAGAGTTTGTTTGTTTGAACGCGCTAATCTCAGGATCTACTGGACCGATTTCAAAAATTCTTTCACCGTTGGGTATGTGCGTGAGCCCTGAGTGCTATAGGCTATATATTATGTACCACGGGCGAAGCCGGGGCGGACCGCTAGTATTATATGTATGTAACAACAAGATATGTAATATCAATTTAATTTTAGAAAAATTAAATCGACTTTAATATTGTTACTTATTGAACTAATTAATAGTAGATTGTTTAACGAGACGAGGAGGGACCTTTCACCCGAAGTATTTGTATGCCCGAGCAACGCGAGGGCGTACATAGTCTGAGGGTGTAAAAGTGCTTTCCCCGAGTTAAACATACTATTTCATATCGAACAAGAGGAAAGTAAATAAAGACCGAAAAAAGTGATAAATTTTGATTAAAATATTTAATGACGACAGCAAAATGTCGGATATACTTTTTTTTAACCACAAAATACAGAAGTCGCTTGTCCGCGGATTAACTATATTAAAGTACGTATTTGACAGATTTTCTAGATCTATATCTATACTTCTATACTAATAAATAAAATTGAAGTGTCTGTCTGTAATTTCGAAATAACTACCTCATAATAAGCTCATACTGTTATTTGAACTGTACCATAAACTAAACAAACGTTTTTAAAATTTTTGTCTGTCTGTCTGTCTGTTTGAACGGGCTAATCTTCGGAACGGCTGAACCGATTTTGATGGGACTTTCACATACAAGTAGAGAATTAACCAGGGAGTAACATAGGCTACTTTTTTAACCGACTTTCAAAAAAGGAGTAGTTGTGTTTTTCTACCTATGTACACCGATATCTCCGAGATTTCTGAACCGATTTGCGTAATTTTTTTTTATCGATAGAGAAACATTGCGACCCTGTTTTATAAAAAAATTGGGTTCCTACTCCTCAATCCTAATGCTGTAGAGGACCTGATCCCCAAAACTATTGGGATTTAGAAACTTTCGGTTATTTACATTGATATTGGGGGTTAATCTAATCGAGATTGGATTCCAACTCCTCAACCCTGATGCTGTAAGGAATTGCATTCCGAAATCGTGGGGATCCCGCGGGGAAATCCACACGGGCGAAGCCGTGGGCATCATCTAGTATCAGAATAAAAAGAGGTAGGTACTTATTTAAGTAAATACATACTTAACTTATAAGAAGTCTTAAGCACACGAGTAGATAAGTACAGAGAGGAAGCTTCATACAAGCGGCCCGCTGTAGGTACAGTGTAACAATTAACATACATACATACACACAAACTTTGACCTTTATAATATTAGTGTGATTATAACAATACTTAGTCGATGCGAAAACCATTTAGCGGCACTCGCTACTGAGTACTGACATCCACGCGAAAACCCGGTAGGGGTCTCGTCGATGCGCATGTTTGTGTGAGTGAGCCGTTTCGAACGTTTGTAGGTAGTTTCACTACTGGTTGTATCTGTGTACTGTGTTTAAGTTGACTAACATGTAATTTAAGCCGTTGACAACAGTGTTTAGGTAGTTATAAAAAAATTGATAATTTTTTTTTCAAAAGCCCAATTGTTATTTTGACCTTGCCCCTCGGCTCCGTGTTATCGCGTGTTTGAAGTTTGAACCTGCAGATGCGTTGCAGATACCTTCGCGATGATGAAAATAATTGTTTTGAGAACGGATTTGTTCAACTATTTATTTATTAGGTAGGTATAAATTTGTCCGAAAAAAGCGCACAGTGAAAAAAGCGCAGTTATCTTCTTCCACCTATCCTTTTAGAAATAAGGAATGTTACACCTCCTAAAAAATAAAAGTTGAATTAATTAGTTTCTGATTCCCATCATAAAAAGAGCAAAAGTCTATACAGTCCTACCTACTGTTCTGGTGGCCCTTAAAGTCACTTCATCTATTTTAGTGTTTTAAACTTACTAATGTTACTTATAGGTAGCTGTTATAGTTAGGTAGGTACTAGTTTACTTAGCGTTTGGAACTTTTAACTGTTTTTTTTAGTATTTTACCTTTTTACATTATATCCTAACCTAGAAACTAATTTAACATTGGGTACATTGTGGCCAATTCTGTTGTACACATTCTCTAAATCTAAACTAAAATGACAGGTCTAAATCGATTGCTATCTCTTTCACAATGCTCCCTGCAGAAAAGGATAGCACTATTTTTAAACCTGTCAATTTAGTTTAAGTTTAGAGATTGTGTACAACAGAATTAGTACCATTATTAAAGTAAGTAAAGGATGTTACTACCACAGAATACTTAAGAACTATGAACATAACATAACCTAACCTGTGCTTTTTTCGCGACACCGCGTGTAACATTCCTTATCTATCTATCTATCTGTCTATCACTACATAGTATAAAACAAAGTCGCTTTCTCTGTCCCTATATCCATATGTCCCTATGTATGCTTAAATCTTTAAAACTACGCAACGGATTTTGATGCGGTTTTTTTTAATAGATAGAGTGATTCAAGAGGAAGGTTTATAAGTAGAAAAATTGGACCCGGTAGGTGGCGCTAATAGCGAGAAGGACGACGGTCTGCCGGGTCCGCTAGTAATAATATAAAGTAGCTTGTCCTGACTGATCATCAACGCACAGCCTAAACCACTGAAGCTAGACACTTGAAATTTTCACAGTAGCTTCCTTTTATGACGTAGGCGCACACTAAGAAAGAATTATTGCGAATTCCATCCCTAAGGGAGTAAAATAGGGGATAAAAGTTTGTATGAAAGTCCGTCATTTTTCATGTTATATCTATGAAAATTGGTACTTAGGTTTTCGGTAAAAAAAAAACAAAGACTTAAGAGTTTAAGAAATTTTGGAAAAACTACCCCCAAGTGGGTAAAATGGGAGTTGAAAGTTTGTATGAAAGTCCGTCATCTTTAAAGTTATATCAATGAAAATCGGTATTTGTATTGTAGGTTAAAAATAAAGAATTACGTGTTTCAGGAATTTTGGAAATTCCACCCCCAAGTGAGATTTATAAGAATCCAAGCGAAGTCGCTGGCATCAGCTAGTTTCTAATAAGATCCAAACCCAAAAGAGTAACTGTGCGCTATATTCGCTACCACACATAATATGAACGACAAGCGGACACCCGCGACTTCGTTCGCGTGGGTATTGGTTTTTGAAAATTCTGTGGGAATCATTTTGTTTTTCCTAAGCTCCTTTAAGCTCATACCTTGCTAAAAATTGTTAAAAGTTCACTGGCGGATGTTTAGGTAGATCAAAATGTAAACATCCGCCAGTGAAAGTCCCATCAAAATCGATCCAGCCTTTCAAAGATTACCCGGGTAATCTTTAAAGTATCTCCTTTCTAACAAAAAAAGTATGAATGAAATCGAACCACGCGTTAATGAATTACAGCTATGTACACATTTTGACTTTCATCCCCTCTCCCAAGGGAACTGTGCTGAATTTCGGGATAAAAAGTGTCCTATATGTTACTCCGTAGTATGAACTAAAATCGTGCCAAGTTTCATTTCAATACATTCAGTAGTTTTTGCGTGATGCGCGCACAAACATACAGACAAACAGATAAACAGATAAAAAGACAAACAGATAAACAGACAAACAGACAAAAAATTCAAAAATAGCTTTTTTACGTTTTATTACTTATCCTTAACATCCTCCAGTTATTATTTTGCAAAAATCTTTAATATACAGATACGGCAAGTCTACGATTTTATTATATGTATGTATAGATATTGTACTATCGTCACTACATAATTATACCAATTAAGATAACTCGGGTCTACAATTTTTTTTTAACTCCGATATAAGTTTATATTGAGTCAATTTAGATCCCTGAGTGCTATAGGCTATATTATGTATATATGGATTATGGATCACGTGATCCTTGAGTGCTTTATAGGCTATATTATGTACCACGGGCAAAGCCGGGGCTGACCGCTAGTTCTTTGATACTAATGAATAAAAAACTTTTCTATCCTATTCTATTCAGCAGACAAAAATTACCTAACTTGACTAAAAAAATCCATATCGCAAAATCAGTGTTACCCTGCGTAAGGGATAAGGATTTCCAAACAAATATTTATATACCTAGTCTGTTCAAAAAGAGAATCGACGTGGGATTTGTGGGTGCTGCTGTGCTTTTGTTTAGCGGGCAATACCTACAAGTAAAATACTATAGCGCGTTAGTTCACTGTTTGGCCACGCCGATTCTCTTTTTGAACAGACTCTACAAAATTTCATGTATCGCGTGAATGTGTTCGCGAATTTCTCCGAAACTATTAATCGGATTGTTGTGATCATTCTTTGTTTAAAGTCTGTTATGAATAGAACTTTTAATTGCAGATCGGTGGTACCACAGTCGTACGACACTATAGTGGTAGGGCTGGGTGCTGCGGGCGCCACGGCCGCGTCCGCTCTGGCCGGCGCGGGCAGGAGGGTGCTGACGTTGGAGGCTCAGGACAGGATTGGAGGAAGAGTCTGGACTGTCCCATTCGGGGATGGGATAGTGGAGATGGGGGGTGAATGGTGAGTTTTAACAACCCCACTGGTCTGTGGTTCACTTGTAGATCACTCGTACCTCAGTCGTACGACACTATAGTGATAGGGCTGGGTGCTGCGGGCGCCACGGCCGCGTCCGCTCTGGCCGGCGCGGGCAGGAGGGTGCTGGCGTTGGAGGCACAGGACAGGGTCGGAGGCAGAGTGTGGACTGTGCCGTTCGGGGATGGGATAGTGGAGATGGGGGGTGAATGGTGAGTTCTGGATAACCTCTCTGTTCTGTCACGTTCTGTGGTGTTATGTAGATCACTCATACCTCAGTCGCATGACTATAGTGACAGGGTAGGGTCCCATTCGGGGATGGGATAGTGGAGGTTGGGGGAGAATGTGAGTTTGGAGAGTCCTGGCCCCCTTATGCTATGTACCTACCTGCCGACTGATGAAACATATGCAATGTAACGTAAAGGGAGCATTTTATCAGTGTGGGACACAGCGCACGCTGCACGAACTTCACGAATAATTTCGTGGTGCTCTAACGTGTGACGTCATCCTCCGAAACGAGGTAAGTAAGTAGGTATATTTTCTAATGTACATTGACTTGTTTTTACCAATTTCTCCAAAATATCCAAGCCGATTTGCGTGATTTTTTTTTGAAGTGAAAACTTCTATAGGCGCGTTGAGCACTTTTTGGGTGAACAAAAAGCATGAAACTCGCTTTCCATGAGCTATATGTATACTGTTTAAACTTTAATACCCGATCACTTCTATCGGCAGTCCCCAAAGACTGCCTCGCATTTTTTTGCCCGACTACGGCAAAGCCAAAAGGAAGTAGGTAGGTATAATTATGTTTGTATCCAATTTTGTGTCAGACTCTGTGTGTTCCACCGTAACGATTAAACTACTGGGCCGATTCTGATGAATGAGGTGTCAGTTCATTCGTTGTTATGGTCCGGGTGACATTATACAGGATACCTTTTTATACGAAAAAAAAAACGAGAAGTAACCTTCGCGCGGCTAAACTAGAACATTAAGCTAGTTTCTGATAGACATAACAGATGGCGCCACTAGCTGCTCGCCCCGCGCTTTCTCGAATTCTCATTAGTACGCAGTTGAATACACGTTTTTCTGCACACTAAATTAGTGTTCAGGTTTTAGTTTACGTACGTAAACTAAACGTTTTTTAGTTTATCTCTTGTTAATCGAGGAGGATGTTTGTGAAATGGTCCCATAATTTTTTTTTAAATAATAATAGCGGGCAAACGAGCAAGCGGATCACCTGATGTTAAGTGATTACCGCCGCCCATGAACATTAGCAGCACCTGAGGAACCATTAATGCGTTGCCGGCTTTTGAGGAAGGGGACTGGCTATTCAGCTCGCTGCCGGAACACATCGGATGCTTTGCGGCAGATTACGGCTGAAGTGTGGTCGCTAGCCACACTGTGGCGGATTTGGGGTAAAATCCTACCACAAAGCGGTGATACCATCTAGATTACGTTGTGTGGTATCAGGCACAACGACCCGTAGAGGGGACTGAGAGCGTCAGGGCCTCGTTAGCATATTGGCAGGGTGCACCGCGCGCGGGTGAGGTTGACTTTGGGCCACTTACACCCCAAATTTTTTTGCAGGATCCACGGCACAGAGAAAAATAACGTGTACGAGCTGGCCGTAAAGCACAACGTATCTTTAATAGAAAAAGAGCTGAAGTTCAAAGCGTACAAGTCGGATGGCAGCGAGGTGGACGGGGGTGTGGTGAAAGAGTTGATTGACTTCTGTATAAAAGCTCATTATGACCCGCCGGCGACTCCGGAGACGACTGGGGAGTTTATAACCAGAGAGTAAGTATAACCCGCGGCACGTAAATCGAGCGGTGACCTTCAAGTGCGCACAGCGTCGTACGAGTGAGCGGGGCACAATACGATTGGAGAGCTAATCAGCGCTTACGAGGAATCGGTGAGAGCTAATCAGTGCTTACGAACGATCCCCACGCCCTCCCCGCGACTCCCTCACACCCCGAGATACCTCATTTTCGACTTCTGCGCATTGAAGGTCAACGCTAGACTTATTTGCCGTGACTTGTAACAGAGAGGGTGCCAAAAGACACCTTTACGGCTTTTTTAACCAACTTCAGAAGTGTAAGAGAATAACTTCGGATAGACTCACTAAGTAGAACTAACTAGCGAAGTTAAAGCCACCGAATTGTTCGATAACAGTTTGAATGGTTCTAACGATTGTTTTTAACCCCCGACGCAAAAACGCCGGGGTGTTATAAGTTTGACGTGTCTGTGTGTGTGTCTGTCTGTTCCCCTGTAGCGCTCAAACCGGTGGACCGATTTGAATGCGGTTTCTTTTGTTTGTAAGGTGAATTAGTCGAGAGTGTTGTTAGCTATGTTTGATCAAAATAGATCCAAGATGGCCACCGCTATATAATGACGGATTACATATTTTTTCACAACTTCCTTAATATGGGTATCGAATGAAAGGGCTTGACTAGTAGAAGAGCACTATTGCAAATCCAAGATGGCCGCCGCCAAAAAATAGCGAATGTCGGGGGTTTTTAAAATTTTTAATTTATTACTTGTTCTGTTATCAGTTTGGATAGGTCTAATGATTGATTTAAAAATTCCTGTTTCAGACTGAAGGAATACCTCAAGGAAAAGCATCCGGAGCTCCTGCGGGACCAGGAGTTCCTGCACGAGTTCCTCCAGATAATGAACTTCTTCATCAGCAGGTAACTAATCCCTCCCCCGACCGAACTCCGGCCACGGCGGCCAATCTCAACCGACACGGAGATATTGTAGTGCACAAGTGTATACACAGGTATACACTCTCTATCCCCTCACTCTCATAGTTTGGTGGGACGCCAACGCGACACGACCAGAGAGAGATCAGACAGGAGTGGCGGCTTTACGTGCTCTCCGAGGCACGGGGGTGTGTCTAACACCGACAGTATTCCCTCACTCTCACAGTCAGATGTTACGGCAACGCGACACGACCGGAGAGAGGTCAGACGTAGGAGCGACGGCTTTACGTGCTCTCCGAGGCACGGGGGTGTGTCTAACACCGACAACTTCTAACTCCGTGCTGGCACTGTGAATTTGAATGAAAAACCCCACACCTTATAATTTCTTGGCCCGACCCGGGAATCGAACCCACGACCTCGTGATCCGCCATCGACCACTAGACCACCAAGGCAGTCACCACTACAGCCTTTTTAACGTCCCACTGCTGGGCACAGGTCTCCTCTCTCATAGGAGACAGGGATTTAGAGCTTAGATCTGCCACGATGCTCCAATGCGGGTTGGCGGGCTTTATGGCAGGCAGTTACTTACAACAGGTACCTACGCTTCTTAATGGACGTTTCGACTCGAAAAAATGAAACGAATGAACACGGCGACAAAACGTGCATTATATTGGCTGGGCAGCAAGTATTGTTGCCCATATGAGTGAGCGAGACAGAGTACAAGAGTGAGAACGTTTACTCGCTCTCTCAATCGCGCTTACGAGCGAGTAACAGAGAGGGTGCCAAAAGACAACTCGCGGCTTTTTTAACCAACTTCAGAGTGTAAGAGTACAACTTCGAATTGTTCGATAACAGTTTGAATGGTTCTAAGATGGGTCTGACAATTGTTTGTTTGTATAACAGTTTGAATAGGTGTAACGATTGTTAATTGTCTGTTAACAGTTTAGATGGGTCTAAAGATTGTTTGTTTGTTTGTTATGCGTGTAACGATTGTTTTTTTAATAACAGTTTAGATGGGTCTACCGATTGTTTGTTTGTTAACAGTTTGGACAGGTCTAACGATTGTTTAGCTGTTAACAGTTTGGATAGGTCTAACGATTGTTTGTCTGTTAACAGTTTGAATAGGTCTAACGATTGTTTGTCTGTTAACAGTTTGAATAGGTCTAACGATTGTTTGTCTGTTAACAGTATTGACGCGTCTAACGATTGGGATGACAACGGCGTGCAGACGGCGTACGAATGTCTCAAGGGGTCCGAAACTATAAGCTGGGATCGGAGCGGATTCAAGACTTTCTTCGACCTTTTGCTGGTAGTTATTTCCGACTGACCTCTTAATTGATACGAGTACGATAGGCTGTGCCATACAAAATGACAGTACTTTTTTCGCCGTTTCAAAGCGCCCCGAGTGATGATAGTGATTATAACCAGGACCGACTGCTTAACGTGCTCCGGAGAGCACGTTAAGCAGTCGGTCCTGGCATGCGGGTGAAACACTGCCGTCTACCAACTCCGGGCTGGCACTGAGAATTTATAGACAGAAAACCAATTATACCTAACCCAGGACCTCCGTGATCTGCGGTTGAATAAACAAGGCAGTATAGTGTATACCAACGAGACATACGGGTCGAATACAGTGTGTGTGTGTGTGTGTGTGTGTCTGTCACCGTAGCGCTCAAACGGTTGAACCGATTTGAATACGGTTTTTTTTGTTTGAAAGGTGAATTAGTCGGAAGTAGGTATTCTTAGCTATGTTTGATTAAAATCAGTCCAAGATGGCCGCCGCTGCAAAATGACCGATTACATATTTTTTCACAACTCTCTCAATATGGGTATCAAATGAAAGGGCTCGACTAGTAGAATAGCACTATGCAAATTCAAGGTGGCCACCACCACAAAATGGCGATTTTTAAATTTTAATTTTTACTTGTCATATTTTATATTCACAGAACACATACAACAACGGCCCAGGCTGGCCAACGTTGGAAATCAAACTGAACACAGAGGTGACACAGATAAAATGGCCGAAAGACTCGACCGGCAAAGTGGAGGTGGTGTGCAAAGATGGCGGCGTGTACACAGCTGACAACGTTATAGTTACCGTGTCCATCGGAGTGTTGAAAGAAAGGTATGGCCTTTACGACAGATCGACAGATACATAATTGGGCTCCGATCAGAGGTAAGGTATCATCATCATCATGATCAACCCATTACCGGCTCACTACAGAGCACGGGTCTCCTCTCAGAGTGAGAAGGGTTTTGGCCATAGTCTACCACGCTGGCCAAGCGGATTGGCAGACTTCACACACCTTTGAGAACGTTATGGAGAACTCTCAGGCATGCAGGTTTCCTCACGATGTTTTCCTTCACCGTTAAAGCAAGTGATATTTAGATACTTTAAACGCACATAACTCCGAAAAGTTAGAGGTGCATGCCCCGGGATCGAACCCACGACCTCCGATTAGAAGTCGGTCGTCCTAACCACTAGGCTATCACAGATTTTTTTTTAGGTAAGGTATATTATGGGTTATTGTCAGGCAGCCGAGGAACATTTTTTTTTAGCTTTAGATTACTGATTAATAACAGGCTGAATCTTCGTGAGTTTCGTTTTCGTTGAGGTTCGTTTCGACGAGACGACCAAGTTTTTCCTCTACCTATGGAAATTCTCAATTTACAAAGTCTGAACTCGAATAGCGTAGCGTAGCGTAGGTGTTAAAGATTTACGATTCGCTCGGGTGGTAAAATGTTCCACTAAAGTAGGACTGTGTGGCCATTTCATTATACAAGTATTTACTTACTAATCTGCATACCAAAAATGAGCTGGTTATAGAAATCCTATTATAATATTATAAATGTGAAAGTGTGGATGTTTGTTACTCTATAACGTCGCAACTACTGAACAGATTTGGCTGAAACTTTAAATGGCGATAGATAATGCCCTGACTTAACACAAAGACTACTTTTTATCCTGGCAAAATCCACAGTTCCCGCGGGTTTTTGAAAAAACCCAAATCTACAGCTATAGCTATAGGTAAATCACTATAGCAAACTACTTAACTTGAAAGTAAGTATAAAGGTTAGAAAAGGGAGCGGGAACGGGAACCAGAAATTCACGATTCCAGCTCAGAATTTGTGAAAAACCGAAATTCACGCGGGCGACGCGGCCGCGGGCAGATGCTAGTAAAATAATCTACTATATAAAAATAAGTCGGGTTTTCCTTCCTGACGCTATAACTCCAGAACGCACGAACCGATTTCCACGGTTTTGCATTCGTTGGAAAGGTCTCGGGCTCCGTTTATAGTATTAAAGAATATAAGAATATTATATTTAAAGAAAAACACGCGAACGAAGTCGCGGGGGTCAGCTAGTAAAATATAGAAATACATGTAGAATTATTGATAACCTCCGCTTTTTGAAGTCCGTTAAAAATGCATAATTCACAGATACTCAACTCTCTTCTCACCGCCGCTCCCCGAAGACAAAGCCACAGCCATAGACAAGATATCGTTCGGTGTGGTGGGGAACACGATCCTCTCATTCCCCGAGCGCTGGTGGCCCGATGTTAACTCGTTCATCTTCTTCTGGAGCGCCGAGGATCGGCAGGCGTACGAGCGGGACCCGTGGATGACGCAGATGAAGACAGTGTGGACGGTGATGGGCTCCAGCAATACCTTGAACTTCTGGGCCAACGGGGACGTAGCCAAACTGGTCAGTCAAAGTCAAAGTCAAAGTCATAGTCTAAGTTAAAGTCATAGTCATAGTCATAGTCATAGTCATAGTCATAGTCAAAGTCAAAGTCAAAATCAAATTCACGGACAAGGTCAAAATCAAAGTCAAAGTCAAATAAACTTTATTCAAAATCTTTACACTGTACACTTTTTGAAAGTCAATTTTTCAAGTAGGTACACATAAGTGATAGTAGTGATACACATAATGGTGATAGTATTTACGTGCGAGAACTTAAATCTACGGGGGTTCCAAAAGCGCCCCGGTCTGAGAAGAGCCCAAAATAAACTCAGCCATAAACAAGGTATCCTACGGAGTTGTGGGTAAGACGTCTTCTCATTCCCTGAACGCCTCAATACCTTGACGTTCTGGCCGGCCAATGGGGATGTAGCCAAACTGGCCAGTTTACAAAGTTCTCACACAGACATTATAGGTATAGATCGGTGACCATCAGTGTTTGCTTATTCCACCACCACCACCACCACTACAGCCTTTTAACGTCCCACTGTTGGGCACAGACCTCCTCTCTCATAGAAGAAAGGGATTTAGAGCTTAGACCCGCCACGCTGCTCTAATGCGGGTTGGCGGGCTTTAACAACTATTGTCACATGATATCGATAATAACCGGGACCGACTGCTTAACGTGCTCTCCGAGGCACGGAGTTGGCTAGTCGGTTGAGATTGGCCGCCGTGGCCGAAATTTGAATGGGAGGAAATTATAATTTATTAATTTAATTAAAATTTTAGAATATACTTAATAAAATGGAAAAAATATATAATAGAATGGAATAGAACATAATAGAATATTCTAATTTTCAGATAGAAACATTACCCGAGGATGTAGTGAAGAACAAAATGATGCAGCTTTTGCAGAAGTTCATGGGGAAAAATGTGACCATTCCAGAACCAACTGGTATGATAAGGTGAGTAAATGTTCAGTATGTTATCTGAAGCAACGGCTCGAAATATGCCGATACAAATAAAAGCGGCCAAGTGCGAGTCGGGCTCGCACATGAAGGGAACCCTTCATGTAGCAGCAAGTAACATAATATAAACGTTCTTGTAGTTCGTTGTTACTGTGATCGATGTTTTAATAATAGTGTATTTTTTTTAACCCCGGACGCAAAAACTACGGGGTGATATAAGTTTGAGGTGTCTGTGTGTGTGTGTGTGTGTGTGTGTGTGTGTGTGTGTGTGTGTGTGTGTGTATGTGTGTGTGTGTATGTGTGTGTGTGTCTGTCTGTTCCCCTGTGGCGCTCAAACGGGTGGACCGATTTGAATGCGGTTTTTTATGTTTGACTGGTGAATTAGTCGAGAGTGTTGTTAGCTATGTTTGAAGAAAGTCGGTCTAAGATGGCCGCCGCTACAAAATGGCGGATTACATATTTTTTCACAACTCCCTTAATATGGGTATCAAATGAAAGGGTTTGACTAGTAGAATATCACTACTGCAAGATGGCCGCCACCACAAAATGGCGAATGTCGGGGGTTTTTTAAATTTTTAATTTATACTTGAGTTGATTGAATGAAAGGTAAATTGCGGTTTACGATTTATGACGTAAGTATTAAAAAAAACTACTTACTAGATCTCGGTCAAACCAATTTTCTGTGGAAGTTTGCATGGTAATGTACTTACATCATATATATTGTTTTAGTTTTATCATTCTCTTATTTTCAAAGTTACGGGGGGGGGGGACATTTTACCACTTTGAAAGTGTCTCTCGCGCAAACTATTTAGTTTAGAAAAATATGATATTAGAAACCTTAATATCATTTTTGAAGACCTATCCATAAATACACGTATGGGTTTGATGAAAAATTTTTTTTTAAAGTTTCAGTTCTAAGTGTGGGGAACCCCCAAATTTTTTTTTTCTATTTTTGTGTGGAAATCTTAATGCGGTTCACAGAATACATCTACTTACCAAGTTTCAACAGTATAGTTCTTATAGTTTCGGAAAAAAGTAGCTGTGACATACGGACGGACTGACCAACAGACATGACGAATCCATAACGGTTCAGTTTTTTGCCATTTGGCTACGGAACCCTAAAAAGAATCATCTCTACTCTATTTACAAATTAGTAGAGTATGTTGTTGTTGACAGTCCCTAACATAAATCGGTCTCATTTTAAAACTGTCTCTTGAGTGGAGTCAGCTTTATAAATCATCTTTTTTATTATTAGCGGGCAACCGAGCAAGCGGGTCACCTGATGGTAAGTGATTACCGCCGCCCATGAACATTAGCAGCACCTGAGGAACCACTAATGCGTTGCCGGCTTTTGAGGAAGGGGACTGGCTCTTCAGCTCGCTGTCGGAACACACGGATGCTTTGCGGCAGATTACGGCTGAAGTGTGGTCGCTCAGGGCCGGATTAACCCTATCGGGGCCCTTAGGCAATGCAATTCTCGGGGCCCCTTTCCTTTTTACATTTGTATGTACTTCCTCCATTGAGAATTTTCTCAAAAAAAAAATTGTTAGATGAAGCTTTTTTTCTTGTTGCGTGGCCCGCATTGACTAGGGCCCCCATCGACTAGGTGCTGCTAGGCCCCTAGTTGGTGCGGGGCCCCTAGGCAGTTGCCTAATCCGCCTAATGGATAATCCGGCCCTGTGGTCGCTAGCCACACTGTGGCGGACTCGGGGTAGAATCCCACCACAAAGCGGTGATACCGTCCAGATGAGGTTGTGTGGTATCAGGCACAACGACCCGTAGAGGGCACTGAGAGCGTCAGGGCCGCGTCAGCATACTGGCAAAGTGCACCGCGCGCGGGTGAGGTTGACTTTGGCCACGTACGTGGAATTTGGACCACTTACACCCCAGTTCTTATAGTACGACGAATACAATACCTACGTACGTATCAATAAGGAAAATGTTCTCCTTTCGAATCTCTAGGTCCACCGACAGTGCGTTTTCTGTCAGACAGAGAACTGTTTTATAGGCATCACTACATAGTATAAAACAAAGTCGTTTTCTCTGTCCCTATATCCCTTTGTACGCTTAAATCTTTAAAACTACGCAACGGATTTTGATGCGGTTTTTTTTAATAGATAGAGTGATTCAAGAGGAAGGTTTATATGTATAATAACATCCATTAAATTGTGGAGAAATACTGTTATTTTTGAGGTTTCTAATGTGATGTCGTAAATAATTACATTTTTTCCGCTTACATTGCAAACGCAGGCTGAACCCTACGAGATTTATCAAAATAATGTACTAAGTATTGTACACATTGAAAAGGTCTACAGAAAAGTCCGCGATGGTATATGTCTATCTCTTATGGATATCCCACAATAACATTTTTTTGTCATTTACTTTTTACGACAAATAATGGCTAATTTTCGAAGCGATTTCAACCAATACAGCTTAATCCTTATCTAATTAAATACCTTAAATGCATTGTTGATTTTATATAAATCCATATGGTCCTTTACAGCATATGATTTAAATGAATACTTTCGAAGATATTACAGATTTAAAAATTGCGGCGGCGCGGGAG
Organism: Melanargia galathea; assembly: GCA_920104075.1. Classification (NCBI taxonomy): domain Eukaryota; kingdom Metazoa; phylum Arthropoda; class Insecta; order Lepidoptera; family Nymphalidae; genus Melanargia; species Melanargia galathea. Next base: position 2,080,919 of record OV049857.1, on the reverse strand, counting down.
CGTGCCTATAAGCGCGTCGGCGGCCGCGGTTCTCCCTATAGCCCATTGTCGATAATTTTTGAAACCAAAAAAAAAATCACAGTACGTAGGATGAAACCCATTGGAAAAGGAGGAGAATATTATAAAATACAAGGAAAAATAATTTACGGGCGATCTGAGCTCGGGAAAAAAGGGGGGGAGTTTTAAGGGTAAAAAACGGTTTATCTCGATTTCCGGCAAAACTAGAAGTCCTATGGAAAAAAATTAAATGGCAAAGTTGTAGGTAATAAAAAGATCTACAACTTTTATATTTACACTTTTTTCACATAACCTCAAAATTTATGTGAAAAGTTCAAAAAACCAAGTTTTTGGTTCTTTATTTTTATCTTTTAAAATAATTTTTTTTTTTCACGGAATCTGGTGAAAACTTACTTTCTTATGTCCCAAATACACTAATTTATTTGATTTGAAATATTTAGTTTTTCTCCTTATTTTTGACTTAATATCGACTTAATTCTGACAGCTGTCATTTTCATTTACAGATGAGTTATTTATATGGAGAACAGGGTTAACATCTACGAAGTACGATTTTACCCCAAACTACTTTAATTCCCTGTCAACATATAAAGCTCTAAGCCGCTTAATAATATTAATTGTTTCGCCCTAAAATAGAAATTGCTAAGAATGGAAACTAGAAAGTCATATCTACATGCAGCAGTTGATTTGTATTTGCATAAGTTTTGAATTTTTCATCTTTTTTGTGGGAATTGTTTTATCTCTGGTAACATTATGAAACGTCAGAATTCCACGGAATTAGTAATTCGGGTATAAGGTGAGATATAGTAAGTTCATTGTGGAAAATATCGTAAAAAGTCGTAAAAGCCGCCTGGGAGCTTTCATCGAAAACGCTGCCTAATCCCTGAGCGGGTAGTACCTACGCATAAAATGCTCTACTACCCGTGCGAAGCCGGGGCGGGTCGCTAGTTGAAGACTATAATAATTTAATCTCCTCTTCTGAACAGGTCCCACTGGTATTCGAACCCGTTCACACGGGGGACTTACTCTTTCGAGACCCTCCCGCAAGTGAAGCAGTGTCCGCACGCCCGCGAGACGCTCGGCGAACCGCTGCTGGACGCCAGCGGCATTCCCAGGGTACTGTTCGCCGGCGAGGCGACTGAGACCAAGCACTTCGCGACAGTGCACGGCGCGAGTGAGTCCGGCCTGAGGGAAGCGAATAGATTATTGTCTAGCGGTAAAGCGGACCATTAGATACTTCAATAAAGCGTTTTTAAAAGCATTCAATAAAGCGTTTTTTGTTTTGTCTTTTTCTAACCCGACTGAATTCAAATCTCTTTGAATTCAAAAATTCTCTCTCAAAAATTTGTACACTGTACACTTTTTGAATGTCAGTTTTACAAGTATAACAGGTCCCAATGGCATTTGAACCCATTCACATGAGGGTGCTACTCGTTCGAGCCCCTCCCGCAAGTACTGTAGTGGCCGCACGCCCGCGCGACGCTCAGCGAGCCGCTGCTCGACGCGCGCGCCGGCCGACAGCAGCGCCAGGGTACTGTTCGCGGGCGAGGCCACCGAGACCAAGCACTTCGCCACGGTACACGGCGCGAGCGAGTCCGGCCTGAGTGAGGCTAAGGCCCATATTACTCTATAGACTATACTATAAATAGGATCCTGTTTCGTACTATAAGTAGATCATCCTTAGACTAGGGTCGATAATAATTAATTTTTGAAACCAAAAAAAATTAAAAGTACTTAGGTTGAAAGAAATAGACCCGAAGCCAATCCATAGAAGACGTTTCTCCATCACGAGTGATATATATATCTCTGCGCATTGGTCAGTGTGTTGAGAAGATTTGTTATTATAATATTTTATGAGCTAAAAGTCAAATAAACTTTATTTAAAATTGGTACATTGTACACTTTTTGGACGCCAGTTTAAGAACATTAATGGTGATAATATATATTTACGAAAACTTAAAACTAAAACCACGAGGGTTCCAAACGCGTCTACTCCGTCCCTGGTCTACGAAGAGCCCACAATAAACAACAACAAGCTATTTTTAGGGTTCCGTACCAAAATGGAACGTTTTTTAGTAACTATTTGTTGTTATAGCAGCAACAGAAATACATTATTTATGTCAAACTGTCTAGCTATCACGGTTCATGAGATACAGCCTGGTGACAGACTGATAGATGGACGGACAGCGAAGTTTTAGTAATAGGATCCCGTTTTTACCCTTTGGGTACGGAACCCTAAAATGTAAGTGAGCAGCCAGCTTGATATCAGCTTGGCGGGTGTATTCAAAATCTGAACAAATTACTAACTATCTGAGGTGATTTGACTATCGTAGCAATGTACGAGGAATGTACCTACATAAACATATTAAAATCATAATCAGACGTAGTAGATGGTTAAAGAGTAATTATTTAAAAATTAAAAACTCGTCATATTCAAACGCCTATCCTTAATTTATTAGCAATTTAGTTCCTTTTAATAATATTTTGGTAATTGCCTCTTGGTAAAATATTGCCTCTCTATCGCTTGTTCCGCGCTCTCGCTTGCACGCTCAGCTAGGCGGAACGTGACAATGAGTCATGCTTTTTCGTGCGGGGTATCTAGCTCGTAGACTAAATGAGTTACAAACCTAAAATTTTGGTATTTGGTGTAGAACATTAACCCAAAACTAAATATTGAATTAGAAATTGAATGAAAAAGGAGCAGAAAAAAAATTTTTTTTTTACCCTAGCTTGTAGGACATCATCGTTTAGAACTTATTGAGTAGAGCACGAATACTTATATATTTTTTAAATTTTTTGCTTAAAAAATAAGGAAATGGGGGGCCATCAAAGTTGTTAGTTTTAGACCATTTTTGTGACGGGGGCTATTTCAAAAACTATACCAGTTAGGAATATGAAACTTCAGGATATTATGTGCCATATATACTGTATTTAAACAACAAATACTAAGAACAACGATTTATAAAGTAGTTTGTAAGCTGTGACCAAAATAAACGCACACTTTTTGGGTTTTTCTTTCACGGTTTGTTGCTGTGTCTAGCTCGGAAATGAAATATTTCTTACGCCCAAAATATTATGTTGGTCATAATTATGTACGAAACCCTAAAAGAGCGAGGCCTGACTCGCACTTGGCCAGTTTTTTCAATTTATATGAGTTATCACGTCAAAAAAAAAAAAAAAAAAACGTTTCATTGAAGATTCTATTGGTCCGCTCCACTGCTAGACAATAACCTATTCACCTCCCTCAGGCCGATCTCACTCGCGCCGTGCACCTTGGGGAAGTCTCGGTGGCCTCGCACGTGAACAGTACCCTGGCGTTGAAGCTGGTATCTAGCACTTGCGGGAGGGACTCAAACGAAAAGTACTATCACCCCGTGTGAACGGATTCTAATACCATTGGGACAAGTATACCGGATACTTGTAAAACTGACATTCAAAAAGTGTACAGCGTACCAATTTCTAATAAGAATTGAATTCGGTTGGGTTAGGAAAAGATAGGTGTAAAAGAACACTTTATTGAAGTATCTAATGGTCCTCTTTACTGCTGGTCAACAATCTATTCGCTTTGCTCAGGCCGGACGCGCTCGTGCCCTACACCATGGCAAAGTGTTTGGTCTCGGTGGCCTCGCCTGCAATCAGTACCATTGCGCTGTCACCGATATCCAGCAAACTCGTTTGAGTCCCTCCTGCAAGTGCTGGATATACTTAGTTGTAAAACTGTACTTTACTGTATTCAAAAAGTGTACAGTGTACCAATTTTGAATGAGATTTGAATTTGGTTGGGTAAGAAAACGACAAATTTACAAAAAAACGCTTTATTGAAGTATCTAATGGTCCGCTTTAATGCCAGACAATAACCTATTAGCCTCCCTCAGGCCGGACTCGCTCGCGCCGTGCACTGTCGCGAAGTGCTTGGTCTCAGTCGCCTCGCCCGCGAACAGTACCCTGGGCCTGCCGCTGGCGTCCAACAGCGGCTCACCGAGCGTCGCGCGGGCGTGCGGGCACTGGAGCACTTGCGGGAGGGACTCGAACGAGTAACACCCCCGTGTGAACGGGTTCGTGTACCATTGGGACCTGTTCAGAAGAGGATATTAAATAGTCTTCTCTACCATAAAACAGTTCCGTGTCTGGCAAAAAACACACTATTGGTGGACCTAGAGATTCATTTGGAAGAAATTTTCCTTATCTATACGTTCTGTATTCGTCGTAATATAAGACGATTTTTAAAGCGTACTCTGACTCTACTCAGAATTGAGACTGACTTTAAACGAGACAGATTTATGTCCCATTTTAACTCTGTATGAACTCTGTGTAGGGTCAGACGGCAGACCCTCTATAGACCACAGCCTTAGTCCCTGTGCATTAAGCTAGAAACACACTACGTCCCACGGTCCCACGTTGCGCACGTGGGACCCAGTGTGTTTCTAGCTTTATGTGATACAATATGTAGTTCTGAGTGATCTATTTTGACCTATAATAATTTCGACGGTCAGAAAGGCAAGTCAAGGACTGTCCTACGTCTAACCTACCGTCATCCTAACATTTTTTGAATTATCATTCCTATATTATGAGTGATTTGAAGAACCGTAAATCCACGTGGACGAAGTAGGGGGCATCAGCTCGTTCATTAATTAATTAATTAATTAATTAATTCATTGATTTTAGCTAGCAACTAGTAACTGCATAATTTCTAATAGAGTAGAGAGAATTTTTTGTATCGGCATCGAGCCGTTGCTTCAGATAATATCTTACTGAACATTTACTTACCTTATCATACCAGTTGGTTCTGGAATGGTCACATTTTTCCCCATGAACTTCTGCAAAAGCTCCATCATTTTGCTCTTCACTACATCCTCGGGTAATGTTTCTATCTGAAAAATAAATTATTTTTAGTCTATGGTAAGTATTATATCGAGACGCACGGAATGCGTCTGGGCAAGTTCCGGCCTTGCATGCAGTGTATATTGTACACGAAACGCTGTTTTCACCCCCCTCATAACTCTGGTTAGACCTTACGCTACCAGCTACAGTACTGCCACCTCGTGGATCATTACATAATACAGAAAACCTTCATTTGTAGTCCCCGTAAAGTAAAATGTGGTCTTGACTAAAATTATATCAGTCTTAATAATATAGTATTTGTATTAAGTATATTCTAATAGAAAAGTTTTTATTCAAATAAACATTCACAAGTGCTTTTGAATTGTCAATTATTGAATCTCCCACTTGTTCGGAATCCCACCGATCCGAAGGATATCTTGTCCAATATCGGAACTCTCGTAGTTTTAGTTTTAATTTGTCAAAAGTAATTATCTTCACTTCTGTGCACAGACGTACAAAACAGTTCTGTGTACCTACTTGTAAAATTTACGTTCGTGAAGTGTGGTGTACCTATTTTGAATAAAGTTTATTTGACTTGGCTTTGACTTTGAGTTTTTACTTGGACATTGACTTTGACTTTGACTTCGACTTTGACTTCGACTTTGATTTTGACTTTGACTGACCAGTTTTGCTACGTTCCCGTTAGCCCAGAAGGTCAAGGTGTTGCTCGAGCCCATCGGCCTCCCAACTTGCTTCAGCTGCATCAGCCACGGATCCTGCTCGTACGCCTTTCTATCCTCGGCATTCCAGAAGAAGAAGAACGAGTTCACATCGGGCCACCAGCTTTCGGGGAACGAAAAGATCGTCTTGCCCACCACTCCGAACGCTACCTTGTCTATGGCTGTGGCTTTGTCTTCGGGGAGCGGCGGTGAGAAGAGAGTTGAATATCTGAAAATGCATTATTTTTATTATCCGACTGCGGCAAAGCCAAAAAGAAAGGTTATGATTTTAGCAGCATATGTATGGTGGAGATTATAGTCTGTATATTTTAAGAAAAATTAAACCGACTTCGGTCCAACCTCAGAGAAATCGGTGCACCAATCAAAACTACATATTAGTGACCACACATTTACGCGTGTAACTTCCTAGGTACATACATACATACATGCATATTACATCATACGGGTCGAATACAGAACCTACTTTTTTGAAGTAGGCTAAAAAAGGAGGTTATCTGATAATCATAGGTACCTTTCTTTCAACACTCCGAGGGACACGGTAACTATAACGTTGTCAGCTGTGTACACGCCGCCATCTTTGCACACCACCTCCACTTTGCCGGTCGAGTCTTTCGGCCATTTTATCTGTGTCACCTCTGTGTTCAGTTTGATTTCCAACGTTGGCCAGCCTGGGCCGTTGTTGTATGTGTTCTGTGAATAAAAGAGTCTATTTTAACCGATATAAAAAAGGAGTTTCTGTATTTGACCCCCATGTATATAATTATGTACGTATGTATGGTGTTGTTTAGTGATAAATTCTATTGGGAAATGCCAAATGCGGCACGCTCGGTGGGAGGATTTGAAACCGTACGAAATGATACTGTCGCTTTGTGTAGCGAAGCCTATCCGTAGATAAGTACTTGTTTTATTCAATAGAGGTCAGAAAACACTACCTACCAACAACAGTTCGAAGAAAATCTTGTATCCGTTTCGATGCCAGCTCATAGTTTCGGACCCGTTGAGAGATTCGTACGTCGACTGCACGCTGTTATCATCCCAATCGTTAGACCCATCTAAACTGGTAACAGATAAACAAACAATCCGTTAGACCCATGTAAACTGTTAACAGACCAACAATCGTTAGACCCATCTAAACAGTTAACAGATAAACAAACAATCCGTTAGACCCATGTCAATTTTTAACAGACCAAGATTCGTTAGACCCATCGAAACTGTTAACAGATAAACAAACAATCCGTTAGACCTATCAAAACTGTTAACAAACAAACAATCGTTATACCGATCCAAACTGTTAACAAACAAACAATCGCTACACCGATCCAAACTGTTAACAAACAAACAATCATTACACCAATCTAAACTGTTAACAAATAAAAAATCGTGTGAAGTTTTTTAATCAATTAATTTAAATGAAACTATTTCACTTTTTCGAGTTGGAACTGTCCGTTTAGAAGCTGAAGTACACACCTGTTGATGATGAAGTTCATGATCTCGAGGAACTCGCTGAGGAAGGCCTGGTCCTGCAGCAGCTCCGGATGCTTCTCCCTGAGGTACTCCTTCAGTCTGAAACAGGAATTATAAAACATCGAAGGGGATTTAAATATTTTTTTTGAAAATGCGACTTCGATAGTATACTTAGATAACTTTGGTCCATCCTGGGACATCATGGGCCACAGCCAACTAAGACCTAAACTACCTACTATAGTCCATTCCACGAGTCAATCTCCTAGGGAATAAAATACTCGCACCTCATTGGTCAATGCACGCGGTTAGAGATACATAAGTAAAGATGCTAGGGATGGTTTACATGCTAGCAGGCATTATATTTTTTCTATTAAAAAAATGTTTTTAAATAAAAAAATCGCATTTTAAGTCCACAATTTAAGACGTTTTAAATATTTTTCAGTGGCACGCCCAAACACTTCAAGAACTGTGAACGTACTGAGAAAAATCCGGCACGTAAGATAAGATGATTCTACAAGTATAAATTAAAAATTTAAAAACCCCCGACATTCGCCATTTTGTGGCGACGGCCATCTTGGATTTGCATAGTGTTATTCTACTAGTCAAGCCCTTTCATATGATACCCATATTAAGGGAGCTGTGAAAAAATTTGTTATTCGTCATTTTGTAGCGGCGGCCATCTTGGATCGATATTCATCAAACATAGCTAACAACACTCTCGACTAATTCACCTGTCAAACAAAAAAACCGCATTCAAATCGGTTCACCCGTTTGAGCGCTACAGGGGAACAGACAGACAGACACACACACACACACACACACAGACACGTCAAACTTATAACACCCCATCGTTTTTGCGTCGGGGGTTAAAAAACGAATTGGTTGATTAAGGTCACGCGCATTAACCAATGAACACACAAGGGCAATAATTCCTTTGGGAGCTCGTTTCGTGGAATGGACTGTACGTGGAATGGACTATACGTGGAATGGACTATAGACAAACGACGTCTATACTAACCTTCTCGTTAAAAACTTCCCAGTGGTTTCCGGAGTCGCCGGAGGGTCATCCTCAGCTTCCAGACAGTAGTCCACCAACTCTTCCATCAGACCCACGTCGCCCTCGCTGCCATCCGACTTGTACACTTTGAACGTTCGCTCTTGTACTATCATAGATATGTTGTGCTTTAAGCCCAGCTCGTACACGCTACTGTGCTCTGTGCCGTGGATCCTACAAATAAAATTAAAAAAATTGTCTCTAGTCTAAATAGGGTTACGCTGAGCGTACACACCTCGAAAACGCTACTAGAATTCGAATATCGAAAAACTATAATATCAGAGCAAAATGGACCCAAAGTCTCTATATTTGAAAGCCGTAATTCAGTACTTCTAATATTAATTATTTTGCAAAATTTCCGCTTGGGGCGTTGGCTGTAGATGAATGGCTGAACGAATTGGCGAACTCAAACCTTAAAACAAGGCAGTTTAGGTCCATTTCACTCTGAAGTCATTGCGTTTCGATGCTCGTGGCCACAATGTACAAAGTCGTTATAAGGCCTCTGATCCGGTTGGAGCATTGACTTTACTTTGAACGTTGGCTCTTGTAGTAATATCGATATGATGTGTTTTATGCTGAGCTCTGTGCCATGGATCCTAAAAATAAGAAAGGTTTAAAGTGTCTCTGGTCTGATCTGGCTGGACTCTAGAGCATTGACTTGTACCAGGCCTGGCGCATTCCGCACTACTTACAATAGGCTACAAGTACCTAGCGCGCTCCGGTTGGTCAGGTCCATTCAATAATACTTGATTAGTCGGAAGGGATAAGAGCTACGCGATAGAAAGAGAGACAAATATTAAGTTAATATAATACATGAATTGCAATTTATCGTGTCGTAACAAGAGTAGCTTTTTATTTAAATGGTATATAGAATCTTCTGTACCTTGTAAGTACTAATATGTATTTTGTGGCTTTGGTAGTAGGCCCCTAGACTCTCAAAACTAACTACTCGTCCCCCTCCCCCCACCTCCACAACTCCGTCTCCAAACGGCACAGTCCAAACTGGGGTGTGAGTGATCTGCACGCACTAAAGGACTATCAAAACTCACCACTCATCCCCCACCGCCACAACTCCGTCTCCAAACGGCACCGTCCAAACTGGGTGTGAGTGATCTGCACACACTTAAGGACTATCAAACTCACCACTCATCCCCCACCGCCACAACTCCGTCTCCAAACGGCACCGTCCAAACTGGGTGTGAGTGATCTGCACACACTTAAGGACTATCAAACTCACCGTTCATCCTCCACCACCACAACTCCATCTCTTAACGACACAGTCCAAACTGGGGTATGAGTTATCTGCACGCACTAAAGGACTATCAAAACTCACCACTCATCCCCCATCTCCACAAGTCCGTCTCCAAATGGCACAGTTTATACTGTCACACGACTGCTGTATGAGTGATCTGCAACTGCACGCACTAAAGAACTCTGAGAACTCACCACTCTCCCCCAACCTCCACAATTCCATCCCCGAATGGGACAGTCCAGACTCTCCCCCCAATCCTGTCCTGTGCTTCCAACGCCAGCACCCTCCTGCCCGCGCCGGCCAGAGCGGACGCGGCCGTGGCGCCCGCAGCACCCAGCCCTATCACTATAGTGTCGTACGACTGTGGTATCACCGATCTGCAATGAAGAAGTTTCCTGATGTTGAAAATATCATATCTTGCTCAGCTCTCCCAGCTCCTCAATCATGATGTGGCAGGTATACTGCTAATGTAAACTATGGGAATTTGGGAACTGCCTAGTGCCTACTATGAATTCACATTTAAGCATAGATTTCATCACTGAACTCCTCACTCCCGATGCTGCATGGTACTGCATAGGGTACGATTGAACGTCGGGTCCCAGCTCCTCTATGCTTGGTACCTCCAATATGAATTCATAGTGGACAGTTCCCAGATCTCCATAGTTTAGTTGGGCTGTACCCCTGCAGCATCAGATGACTGCAGCATCAGATGACAGATCAGGACTGAGGAGCTGGGGCCTGGAGTTCAATGATTCAGACTATGCTTGGTACCTACAATATGAATTTATAGTGTACAGTTCCCATATCTCCACTGTTTAGGTGGGCACTTGGTGGGCAGTACCACTGCAGCTTCAAGATTGAGGAGTTGAAGGAAAAAAGTTTTTTGCCACCATTTTGCAAACACTTTCATCTGTCGATTAAAAAAAATCACGCAAATCGGCTAAGAAATCTCGGAGAAATTGGTAAAAACAAATAAATTTACACAGAAAAAATACTTTGAACTGGACCGGATGAAGTCATTACGCTGGAGCGCCGCGTGAAACGAAATTATTCGTGAAAGCGCAACATTAAAGTTCCATAACTTTTTCAGTTTTTTTGTTTTATTTCACTTAAAATAATTAATTAAAATATTGGAAACTTGTCCATTAAACCATAGATCAGGGGGGTTCTTCTCTAAAGTCTAAGTGATTATCACTAAATGAAAGCCAACCAATTAGTTCGACATACATTGGTACTTTACTGTGTGAAATAACAAGTAATAAAATAATCTAAAAGATTTCACCACACACTTAGCACTCCATATCTTGAAAATTACCGAACAGATTTTCATGAAACTTATACTGTTTCCTAAGTTGAAGTAACTGTAAGCCAATATAAAAAGAATGGTCACAATCCGACTAATAATTTCGCGAACAAAAATTCGTGAAACTTTGTATATTTGTTTGGACGCCCTTATAGATTATCATAATATTATGTAGTGATGATAGTACATATACCTATGTAACTAATAAATCTATACATATATCTTCTATATCTATATTCTTCTATACATATAATAAAATCGTAGAATTGCCGTATCTGTACATTGAAGATTTTTGCAAAATAATAACTGGGGGATGTTAGGGATTTAGTAATAGAACGTAAAAAAAATATTTTTGAAATTTTTGTCTGTTTGTCAGTTTGTCTGTTTGTCTGTTTATCTGTTTGTCTGTTTGTCTGTTTGTCTGTATGTTTGTGCGCGCATCACGTAATAACTACTGAATGGATTGAAATGAAACTCGGCATGATTTAAGCTCATACTATGGAGTAACATATAGGATACTTTTTGTCCCGAAATTCAGCACGGTTCCCTTGGGAGAGAGGATGAAAGTCAAAAGGTGTACTTAGCTGTAATTCGTTAACGGGTGTTCCGATTTCATTCATTCTTTTTTTGTTAGAAAGGAAATACTTTAAAGATTACTGGCTAATCTCTGAAAGGCTGGACCGATTTTGATGGGACTTTCACTGGCGGATGTTTACGTTTTGATCTACCTAAACATCCGCCAGTGAACTTTTAACAGTTTTAGCAAGGTATGAGCTCAAAGGGGCTCAGCAAAAACAAAATGATTCTCACGGGATTTTTAAAAACCAATATCCACGCGAACGAAGTCGCGGGTGTCCACTTGTAAATAATAATTAACAAAACGGTTCTCAAAACAATTCCATAATCGCGATGGTATCCGCAGGTTCAAAGACGATTGATAACATAGAGGGGCAAGGTCAAAACAACAACAATATTTAATCGACTAAAGGCGCCTCTACACGTTGGCCAACATGATGGCGGATATGTTGGAAGGTGTTGGGCGAGGAGTTTGTGTTCGCGTCCACACGTTGGAAGGTCGTTCAGTATGCTCCGGTTAGGGCCAATGTGCGGACGTATTTACTAAATTGAATATTGAGACGTTAACAGCTGCTGCGGTTTAATTATTCACAGTATACCGCAACTACGTGAATGTGTATACGAAAATTGTATTTTTTTATTTTTGTGATTTTATTTCTTGGGTTCCACAAACAATTTTCGGCTTAGGAGGGCTGTATAAAGCAAAAAGTTTCTTCATGGGTCATTGTCACTTCCATTTTGTGGACATTATACTAGTTACGACGCGTGAATATAAAATTTAAAAGACGTGCATGCGTGCGATCACTCTGAGAGCTCGTAGCAAACTGAACTTGCCTCCAACGTGTGGACGGTGCGGCCGCGGCCAAACTCTGTCCCAAACCCTTTGATGTACCGACACGAAATGGATCTCGCGCCAACTTGCGGGCCATCGTTCCAATACCTTCCAACTCCCGCTCTACACGTTGGGCCAACATATTGGGCCATAAGATGGGCCAGCATGTTGGCGAACGCGTGGATGAGCAGTAATAAATAATTTAATGGGTACGCAGGCCCACAAAAAAGCTCAGGGTCACTCAGCAGGTGATGGAGAGAGCTGTTCTTGGAGTATCCCTGCGGGATCAAATCAGACATGAGGAGATCCGTACGACTTATGAGAACCAGAGTTACCGACATAGCTCATCGAGTCGCGAAACTGAAGTGGCAATGGGCGGAGCTCATTGCTCGAAGAACCGACGGACGTTGGGGTCCCAAGGTGCTTGAATGGCGACCTCGCACCAGTAAACGAAGCGTAGGTAGACTCCCCACTAGATGGACGGACGATCTCAAGCGAGTCGCTGGTAGCCGCTGGAGTCAGGCGGTACAAGATCGTGTTCTGTGGCGAATCCTTGCAAGAGACCCATGTCCAGCAGTGGACATCTATTGGTTCAGATGGCGACGACGGCAGGAACACTACAACAAGTCGTCTGTATAGGGCCATCCGGGTATATCCGTTATCTTGTATTAACTGTAAATTTTCAAAATTTTAATAACCCCTGATCTGTGGGAAAACCGGACATCCCACCACCCTGCTGCTCCAAACGTCAGAGCCTTGATCACTATGACGTATCTACCAAATACTCGTCGAGACAAATCTAATTATAAAAACACTAGCTGACCCCCGCGACTTCGTTCGCGTGTTTTTCTTTGCTATAAACCTCACGGAGCCCGAGACCTTTCCAACGAATGCAAAACCGTGGAAATCGGTTCGTGCGTTCTGGAGTTATAGCGTCAGGAAGGAAAACCCGACTTATTTTTTATAAAAACACTATTGAAATATCTGTTCAGCCGTTTGAGCTACGGTGCCACAGACAGACACATAGACACACATAACGGTCAAACTTTTAACACCCCTTCGTTTGCGTCAGGGGTTAAAAATTGTAAAAATTGACGTTCAAAAATGTACAGTGTACGCTCGCTGATGTGAATTAATTTTCCGGGTTTCCCGGGAGTTTAGCTGACTGATCTCATCTATCTTATCAAAACTCAGACTCACACAAAGCAGGCGGCCTGCGCCAAGATGCACGCGAGGCAGATCCACAGTAGACGTCTCTCCATGATCACGAGTGATATATCTCTGGTCGTAGTGCTATGAACTGTGAAGATTTGTTATTTTGTAAACTACTTATTTGTTATCTAAGCGCACGGTTGAGTCGCATGAGTTGATATCCCTACAGCGCCCTACAAAGAGGAAGCTTCATACGTAAGCGGCAGTACGTAGGTAAGTATACTTCGACTTTTAATTTGATGCAGTAAACTGACGTTTCAAAATGTCATTCTGTAAAATAATGTTGTCAACCTAATTTCAATAGTGATGTGATAGCAGTGGCGTGCGGGCCTTACATGCAGAAAAGCACAGCATGCCCTTGAGATTCTAGACAACTACCTATTTTAGTAATTTACGGCCTGTTTCACCACCTTCTGTTAAGTGTCGGATAGCCTAAACATTGCCTAAACATAAGATTTGTCACCTTATTGCTTTGTGTCAAGTGACAAAGACAAAAGTTGTGATAGCTATCCGATACTTATCAGAAGGTGATGAAGTCGTTAGTAATGTAAAAAAATAAATATTTATGGTTGAAAATTCATAAAAGCGCAATCTAGTTGATGACACAAATCCATATTAGTATTTAGTGTAAAAATTTCATGATAATCTAGTAGATGGCGTTGTAAATGGCGATGGTTTGCCGGTTAGAAATTTGAATAAGCATCGAGAAATTCAGCTTCCTTTTCGCACTCACACATTAGTAATTACTGTATGTGTGCTGTTATTAAAGGCAACTAACAAATGAAGAAGCGTTTGTTGTACACATGTTTTAAAAGTGAGTTTATTGGTGTGTGCGTCTAAATTCTAAAAGAAGCAGTGATTATTACGAACGTCATTTTAGAGGTAGATATCTACTTGTTTTTTCAAAGCTTATTAAAATGGTGCAAAAAGTGTTAAGTAATAAGCCCTAATATTTGCGATGTAATGTACCTACGAAAGCGTATGTGAAGTGTAATGATTGGCGTGGCGAAGTGCTGTCTCGCTGGCCTCGCCCACGAACAGTACCCTGGCATTGTCGCTGGTAACCAGCATTTGCGGAAGGGACTCAAACGAGTAGCAGTAGTACCCCCGTGTGAACGGGTACGAATACCATTGGGACCTGTTATACTTGTAAAACTGACATTCAAGTGTATAGTGTAGGTAGGTAGGTACCAATTTTGAATGAGATTTGAATTCAGTCGGGTTAGAAAAAGACAAATTTACAAAAAATGCTTTATTGAATTATCTGTATCTAATGGTCCGCTTTACCGCTAGACAATAATCTATTCGCTTCCCTCAGTCCGGACTCGCTCGCGCCGTGCACTGTCGAGAAGTGCTTGGTCTCAGTCGCCTCGCCCGCGAACAGTACCCTGGGCCTGCCGCTGGCATCAAGCAGGGGCTCGCCGAGCGTCTCGCGGGCGTGCGGCCACTGTTGCACTTGCGGGAGGGACTCGAACGAGTAACACCCCCGTGTGAACGGGTTCGTGTACCATTGAGACCTGTTCAGAAGAGATTATTAAATTATAGTCTTCTCTACTATAAAACAGTTCCGTGTCTGACAGAAAATGCACTCCATCGGTAGAGATTAGAAATTTGAAGGAAATTTTCCTAACCTATACAATCTGTAGGTATTTATTGTATTGTAAAACGTACTCTAACTCTATGCAGACTGGAGACAGAGTTTAAAGGAGACAGATTTATGTCAGGGACTGTCCAATTTTAACTCTGTCTGAAGTCTGAGTAGGGTCTGACCACCCTCTATAGATCACAGCCAAGTCACAGCCTTAGTCCCTGTGAATTATGCGATGTAGTTCTGAGTGATCTATTTTGATTGAACAAATAAGTTTCAGCAGCTTTTATCCTACTAATCATACTAATATATGAAAGTGTGGATGTTTGGATGTTTGTTCCTCTTTAACGCCGCAACTACTGAAACGATTTAGCTGAAATTTTGAATGAGAATAAATTATGCCCTGACTCATACCTAGGCTACTTTTTATCCCGGAAAAGTATTCCTGTGGGACTAAAATAGATATAGACTTCCAAAAACGCGATAGATGGCGCTGACTGTTCTTAGGTAAATCACGCTCACATAACACATTATTGCAATAGTTTGCCGTGTTGCATGCATTGGCAACACATAGGCTACTTTTTATCCTGGAAAAATGCACAGTTCTCACGAGATTTTGAAAAAAAACCGAAATCTATAGCTACAGCAAACTTTCTTGAAAGTAGGTATAAAGGTTGGAAAAGGGAGCGGGAACGGGAACCGGAAATCCAAGATTCCCTCGGGATTTGTGAAAAACCGAAATTCACGCTGGCGAAGCCGCGGGCAGAATCTAGTTTGTTATAAATGAAGAAATTATCCTAATTCTTCAACTCCGCTCATGTAATCACATTCTTGTAATTTGGATTCGAATTTTTTTTCAGTCTGTTGTATCTGAATTACTATCATTTTCTGTGCTAATAATAAATAACTTGACGATTAATCTGTCTTTGCGTCAGTATTAAACAACAATAACAAAAAAATGTGTGAATTTACAATAATTATTCAAAACTCGATACGCATACTCTGCCAACAGTTTTGTCAACGGTACCGACGTCTGTCTAGTGGTGACGTCACTAAAATGGCGACCAGGCGCAATGCCAATTCGCGGGGGTTGTAGAGAAGATTTTTTTTGCATCCGCATCAAGCCGTTGTTTCTCTAAATCGTTAATCTGTGGTTGATTTGGATTTGTACTGAACATTGGCTTCCTACCTTATCATACCAGTTGGTTCCGGAATGGTCACATTTTTCCCCATGAACTTCTGCAAAAGCTGCATCATTTTGCTCTTCACTACATCCTCGGGTAATGTTTCTATCTGAAAATTTTAATTGAAGCATTTTAAAATGTCCTCCCGACTGAAATTCGGCCATGGCGGCCAATCATTGCATCAGTGCATTTAAGTGTGTGCGCATACACAGGTGCACTCTCTTGACATAGTTTTTGTTTTTAAGTAATAAAGTTTATTTGACTTTGACTTTGATTTTGACTTTGACTTTGACTTTAACTTTGACTTTGACTTGGTCACTGACTTTGACTTTGACTGACCAGTTTGGCTACGTCCCCGTTGGCCCAGAAGTTCAAGGTGTTGCTGGAGCCCATTGGCCTCCACACTGTCTTCAGCTGCATCAGCCACGGGTCCTGCTCGTACGCCTGCCGATCCTCAGCCTTCCAGAAGAAGATGAAAGAGTTAACATCGGGCCACCATCGCTCAGGGAATGAGAAGATCGTCTTGCCCACCGTACCGAAGGATATCTTGTCTATGGCTGTAGCTTTTTCATCGGGGAGTGGGGGTGAGAAGAGAGTTGAGTATCTGTGAATGCATTTTTTATTTTATAACCGACTTTTATTTTAGAACATGTATGATGTAAGTAATAATCTTGTTTCGCTTTTTATTGGATTAAATTTACTTCAACTTAGGGAACAGTGCAAGTTTCATCAAAATCGCTTTAGTAAGTAGTTTTCAATATAATTATGGGTTTAATTTTCAATCTTTTTGATTATCACTTGTTAATGTACAAGATATTTAAGCGTCTACCAAAAAAATACGTCTGCGTAGGTGGTTAATTATTCTGTTGTAAGACGTAAGTACACTATCTCTAAACTAAATTGTCAGGTTTAAAAATAGTGCTATACTGTTCCGCACGGAACATTATGAAAGAGATAGGAATAGATTAGAAACTGTCGTTTAAGTTTACTTTAGAGATTGTGTAAAACACATTTAGCCCAATTATGTATCTGTCACATTTTAAATGCTAAATAAAGGCTTTATTTATTTACCTTTCTTTCAAAACTCCGAGGGACACGGTAACTATAACGTTGTCAGCTGTGTACACGCCGCCATCTTTGCACACCACCTCCACTTTGCCGGTCGAGTCTTTCGGCCATTTTATCTGTGTCACCTCTGTGTTCAGTTTGATTTCCAACGTTGGCAGGCCTGGGCCGTTGTTGTATGTGTTCTGTGAATAAAACAGTCTATTTTTAACCGACTGCTATAATTTAAGAAAAATTAAACCGAATGTGGAATGACATGGAATGTGGAATGACGTCTTAATGGAAGTCATGACTCTCAGAAATGTGGAGTGTGATGTAGAAAAATATCAAAGTCTGATTGTGCGTGTATGAGTGTATTTATGACATTTTTTAAAGTAGCTGTGTCGCCTCCACTACTATTAATTTCTCGATGGAAATAACTACCAGCAATAGCTCGAAGAAAGTCTTGAATCCGTTCCGATGCCAGCTCATAGTTTCGGGCCCCTTGAGAGATACGAACGCCGTCTGCACGCTGTTGTTATCCCAATCGTTAGACCCATCCAAACTGTTGACAAACAAACAATCGTTGGACCTATCCAAACTGTTAACAAACAAACAATCGTTGGACCTATCCAAACTGTTAACAAACAATCGTTAGACCCATCCAAACTGTTAACAAACAAACAATCGTTGGACCTATCCAAACTGTTAACAGACAAACAATCGTTGGACTTATCCAAACTGTTAACAAACAATCGTTAGACCCATCCAAACTGTTAACAAACAAACAATCGTTGGACCTATCCAAACTGTTAACAGACAAACAATCGTTATACCCGTCATATACTGTTAACAAATAAAAAACAATCGTACTCTGTCTCGCTCATTCATATGGGCAACAATACTTGCTGCCCAGCCAATATAATGCATATAGCTGTGTTTTTCGTTTTTACACACTTGTGCATTACAATATCTCCGCCGTGGTTGGCCAGTCTCTGTCTCGGTTGAGATTGACCGCCGTGGCCGAAATTCGGTCGGGAGGATGGATTAGCTACCTGTTGATGATGAAGTTCATGATCTCGAGGAACTCGCTGAGGAAGGCCTGGTCCTGCAGCAGCTCCGGATGCTTCTCCCTGAGGTACTCCTTCAGTCTGAAACAGGAATTTTTTAAAGCATCGAAGCGGATTATAATGTTGAATTTTCGAAATCGCGACTCCGATCGCGTACATAATATAACTTAGATAACTTCTTTGGCCCGTCCCGGCCTTCATGGGCCACAGCCTAAAGTAGAACAATAGTCCATTCCACGAGTCAAACTCCGAGGGAATAAAATACTGGCACCTCATTGGTCGATGCGCTCGGCTAGGGATAGATAAGTGAGACGGAGCGTCTTCATTTGGGATGGGAAGGAAGGGAAGGAAGCTTTAAAGGGAAGGTTTACATGCTGGCAGGCAACTAGCGCATTATATTTTTTTAAATTAACGTTAGGTAGATATATCTATATATTACAAATTTTGTTCTTCGACGTAAATGGGCGTTTTCTACGTTTTTTCACTTCTAAGTTCACAACACTTATTAGATATCTATACTAATAAATAAAATTGAAGTGTCTGTCTGTAATATCGAAATAACTACCTCATATTAAGCTCATATGGTTATTTGAACGCTACCATAACCGAATCACACGTTTTTAAAATTTTTGTCTGTCTGTCTGTCTGTCTGTCTGTCTGTCTGTTTGAACGGGCTAATCTTCGGAACGGCTGAACCGATTTTGACGGGACCTTCACATACAAGTAGAGAATTAACCAGGGAGTAACATAGGCTACTTTTTTAACCGACTTTCAAAAAAAGAGGAGTTGTGTTTTTCTACCTATGTACACCGATATCTCCGAGATTTCTGAACCGATTTGCCTAATTTTTTTTTTAATCGATAGAGAAACATTGCGACCCTGTTCTATAAAAAATTTGGTTTCCAACTCCTCAATCCTGATGCTGTAGGGGACCTAATCTCCATAACTAATGGGTTTTAGAAACTTTCGGTTATTTAAATTGATATTGGGGGTACCAATTAGAGACTTTATAGTTGAATGAACTCGAGTAGGTACATATCTTGGGTATCATATCAGGGTTGAGGAGTTCCTCAACCCTGATGCTGTAAGGAATTGTATTCCGAAATCGTGGGGATCCCACGGGATTATTTCGTTTTGGGGACGGGTTTCTACAGATAAGCTACTTTTTGTTCTGGAAAATCAAAAGTTCCCACGGGATTTTTAAAAACCTAAATCCACACGGGCGAAGCCGTGGGCATCATCTAGTTTTAAATATTTTAACACGCACGTCCGAGAAACGCACTGAGAAAAATCCAGCATGTAAGACGATTTTAAAATCAATTTGGCTAATTACGGCCACGCGCTAACCACACACGCACAAGGGCAATTTCCTTTGGGAGCTTGTTTCGTAGAATGGACTATAGACAAACAAATATACTTACTTTCTGGTTAAAAACTTCCCAACAGTCTCGGGAGCCTCCGGCGGGTGATCCTGAGCTTCCAGACAGTAGTCAATGAGCTCGTTCATCAGAAGCACGTCGCCCTCGCTGCCGTCCGAATTGTACACTTCGAATGTCGGCTCTTGTAGTAATATCGATATGTTGTGCTTTACGCCTAACTCGTACACGCTATTGTTCTCTGTGCCGTGGATCCTAAAAATGAGAAAGTTTCAAATTGTCTCTGGTCTGATCCGGTCGGAGTATTGATTTGTACCGTGCATTACCGGGGCGCGCTAGGTACTTGTAGCGCTACAAGCGCGCGTCCGGGTTGGTCGGGCCCATTCAACAACCCTTACTTAGTCGGAAGGGATAAGAGCTACGCTTAGTTGGAAACAGAGGCAAACAGTAGGTTTATATAATGGTAGGTGATTAGCGCTACTGCGACCCGAATTGCACTTTATTGTGATGTAACAAGAGTCGCTATTTATTTAAATGATTTTCCGGAGACGTATCTTCTGTACCATCTAGGTATTACAAATGTAGGTCCTAAAACTGTACCTGGTAGGACATGAGCGAAGCGAAAAGAACCACGTTTCGCTTCGCCTCGCTCCCAATGTGGCATGCGCTTAAGTGGCTAAGACAGGACAAATATGACCACTTTCCCCCAACCTCCACTATCCTATCCCCAGTCCAGACTATGCCCCCGACCCTGTCCTGCGCCTCCAACGCCAGCACCCTCCTGCCCGCGCCGGCCAGAGCGGACGCGGCTGTGGTGCCCGCTGAACCCAGACCTATCACTATAGTGTCGTACGACTGAGGTACGAGTGATCCACAAGTAAACCACAGACCAGTGAGGTTATTAAAACTCACCATTCACCCCCCATCTCCACTATCCCATCCCCGAATGGGACAGTCCAGACTCTTCCCCCAATCCTGTCCTGCGCCTCCAACGCCAGCGCCCTCCTGCCCGCGCCGGCCAGAGCGGACGCGGCCGTGGCGCCCGCAGCACCCAGCCCTACCACTATAGTGTCGTACGACTGAGGTACCACCGATCTGCAATTAAACCACATACCTGGGGGGTTATTCTCTTAGTGATCATCTTCTAATACATCTTCTATACATATAATAAAATCGTAGACTTGCCGTATCTGTACATTAAATATTTTTGCAAAATAATAACTGGGGGATGTTAGGGATAAGTAATGGAACGTAAAAAAAGCTATTTTTAATTTTTTTTTCTGTTAGTCTATTTGTCTGTTTGTCTATACCGGCAAAGCCGTGCCGCCAAGCGATTTAGCGTTCCGGTACGATGCCGTGTAGAAACCGATCAAGGGGTATACATACCCTCTTCCATCTTAGACTGCATCATCACTTACCATCAGGTGAGATTGCAGTCAAGGGCTAACTTGTAGTAAAAAAATAGCATGTACTGTACATGTAACAATAGTAAAACGTGACTTCGTGAACAAGAGGTCACGTTTTCAATTTTTGAAATTTTTGTCTGTTTGTCTGTATGTTTGTGCGCGCATCACGCAAAAACTACTGAATGGATTAAAATAAAACTTGGCAGGATTTAAATTCATACTATGGAGTAACATATAGGATACTTTTTATCCCTAAACTGTCCCTTGGGAGAAGGGATGAAAGTTAAAATGTTTACTTAGCTGTAATTCATTAACGCGTGGTCCGATTTCATTCATTCTTTTTTTTGTTAGAAAGGAGATAATTTAAAAATTACCGGGTAATTTCTGAAAGGCTGGATCGATTTTGATGGGACTTTCACTGACGGATCTACCTAACATTTTGATCTACCTAAACATCCGCCAGTGAACTTTTAACAGTTTTTAGCAAGGTATGAGCTCAAATTAGCTTAGGAAAAATAAATAGATTCCCATGGGATTTTTAAAAACTAATAAGTATCCACGCGAACGAAGTCGCGGGTATCCGCTAACTGACTAAAACCAATGAATTAGTTCGACATATGTACATTGCTGCTTTACTGCGTGAAATAACAAGTGATAATCTAAAAGACTTCACACACACTTACCAGTCCATATCTTGGAAATTACCGAACCGATTTTCATGAAAATTGCACCGTTTCCTAAATTGAAGTACCTAAATGTAAGCCAATAAAAAAATGGTCACAATCCATGCAATTCGCTTAATAGTTTCGGAGAAATAGGCGGGCGAAAATACAAACATAATATATCCTCCTATGAAATTTTGTATATTTGTTTAGAAGCCCTTATAGATTATCATATTCTTATGTAGTGATGACAGTTCATATACCTACCTATATATTATGTACATATAATAGAATCGTAGAATTGCCGTGTCTGTACATTACAGATTTTTACAAAAAAATAACTGGAAGACGTTAGGGATAATTAGTAATAGAATGTAAAAACTTTTCATCCCGAAATTCAGCATGATTCCCTTGGGAGAGGGGATGAAAATTAAAATGTGTAATTAGCTCTAATTCATTAACGGATAGTTCGATTTCATTCATTCTTTTTTTGTTAGAAAGAAAATACTTTAAAGATTGATCCGTAATTATTGCAAGGTCATCGGTTTTGTAGTTCAGAAATTACAGCCATCACAATATCATAACTTGGAACCCGAATTGCACATTAACCTTTGAACGTCCGAATTATCATCTGGGGTGCATTACAATTTGTGATTGTCCGTTTCCGAAATGCTGGACCGATTTTGATGGGGTTTTCATTGGGAAAACTTTAGTGATAGGAAAGAGCTATTAAAAAATTAGTAGGTACTCTTTTTTATATAAATTGCGGGCAAGCGAGCGGCTTTTGAGGAATTTGTTGATCCTCCCCTTGAATAACCCCATATTGAAGTAATGTGGAAACACCACCGAAGGAAGTTGGTTCCACAGTTTTAGAGTGCGCGGAAGGAAAGACCTCGCACACCGCTTGGTTGTGGTCCGCCAATGGTCCAGGTGGTGAGAATGATAACATTTTCGGTGGCGTGCGGTGCGGTGATAAATAAAAACCGGCCAAGTGTGAGTCGGGCCTCGATCTGGTAGGGTTGCGCACATAAAACAACATCATAAATATTTTAGGTATAAGAAATATTTAATTTCCGAGCTAGACATCGCAATGAACCGCGAAATAACCCAAAAAAATGTTCGTTTGTTTCGGTCACAGCTTACAAACTACTTTATGAATAAGTATTATTATCCTTTTTATAATATCATTGTTGTTAGACATCATAGTTTATTTTTAAATGAAATGAGTAATTCGTTTTTTCTCGACGGAGCTTAGGTATGACTAATAGTTGCATAGGTAGGTAGGTACCTATTTTTCGCAAACAAGAATAAAAATATATACTTAAGTAACTACTTAAATAAAAAACTAAGTAGTTAATTAAACCACCTTCGGTCCAACAATATCAGACAAATCTGTATAAGTTAGGTAGCAATCAAAAATACATTAGTGACATATGGCTGCATTTATGATTTTATCTTCGTACATTAGAATGATAAATAGGTGTGTTAAGTATATACTAAAACCTTCCTGAAATCATGTAAATTACGATAGTGAAAAAATCATCAAAATCGGTTCATTAGTTTTCGAAAAATCGTGAACATAGATACATAATAGGTATTACACATTACTTATTACATAAATGCATACGTACATAGTACATATTATATACGGGTTGAGTACAGAACCTCCTTATTTGAAGTCGGTTAAAAATAGGTAAACACTTTTAACTCACCCACCCAAGTGTAATAACGCCAAACAATGAATTAATTTTCCGGTTTTTCCGGTAGTAGGTACATGATCTAACATAATAATACGGGAGGTAGTGGTAAAGTTGAGCAAGTCATTTTATACCGACTGAAAATCATTACAATAATAGATTTCCTCGACAGATAACAGATCCGAACGTCAGGTGCTCTGATAGCGGTTGAGCTAAAAGGTACAGGATGAAAAAGTCATTGTATTGTTACGGAGAACCTTATAACAAAGGAATAAGGCCACTTCCCCACCGCTTTCCGTTTTTCAAAAATCCCGAGGGAATCAAGGATTTCCCATTCCCGTTCCCTTTCAACCTTTATACCTACTTTCAAGGAAGTTTGCTATAGTAATCTAAGTCTATAGCTGTGGCTGTAAATTGCTGTAGCAAATTTCGGTTTTGTCAAAATCCCGCGGGAACTGTGGATTTTTCCAAGATAAATAGCCTATGTGTTAATCCAGGGTATACTTAATCTATCCCCTTTCAAAATTTCAGCCAAATCGATTCAATAGTTGCGGGGTTAAAGACTAACAAACATACTCACACACACACATACATACATGCATACACAAAAAGTTTCGCCTTTATAATATTAGTGTGATAAAATTAATTAGGTACAAAATCACTAGAGAAATTGCAGCAATACCTCCCGGGCTATAACAAAACTCACACAAAGCAGGCGGCTTGCGCCAAAATTGATGCGAAGCAAATCCACAGAAGACGTCTCTCCATGATCACAAGTAATGTATCTCTGGTCCTGCTCTGGTCAAAGAGTATAAAAACTACGCGTCTCCTCGTAAGGTTATGAAGATTTGTTAGTTTTAAAGGCTGCCGGCACACTTGTGTGTCGTGGCGTGTCGTGATGCGCCGGTTTCATACATTTAGTAAAAACGACACGCCCTACAAGTGTGTTTCTAACCATACTAAATGCACAGATCACTAATATACTAGTCTCTAAGACAGATGGGACAGTGGCAAAAATTTACAGTTAGTTCCGTTGCCTTCGCAAAGCGCTAGTGTCGCAAGAAGAAGTGATGGGACACAATCCCACCTTAAAATATCGATATCGATAGTATAGTGATGTCCCATGACAAACGTTGAAATGGGGTACCACTACATTTTTTATTCTTTTTGAAATTTTTGGGTTTAAAATAAAACAACTTACTATATTCAATTTTATATTTCTTTTTTCTTAATCTATACGCTTTATAAATCAAAAGTAATTTTTGAGAAAAGCATATATTTTGTTTCTTAAGTTTTTCTTGCACACCTCTCTTATATTTATTTATTATAATATTACACCAATTATTATACAGATCGAGGCATAAAATTAAATTAACATAAAATACAGAATATATAAAAACTATTCTAAGAGATTGTTTCCCACTTATTTATATCCACAAATTAACACTGCCAACATTTTCCTCTTCTCATCCTGCTATGGAAAATAAAATCTATTTCATGGATGTCAGTACAAAGTGATAAAGTAATGACTTTGTGTCTCTGTGCAGACCATCACATTAATTTGTCTTGCATAGACTTGTGACAGTGGCTATGGAAAGGTAAAAATATTATGTAAATCTTGATTATTCACAACTGGGCAATATATTAAGGCATCATGTACAAAAATTTTGTTTACAATCAGAAACCACCAGTCAGATATTGTTTAAACCTACCATCAATTATTTATCAAACTATAATAGCATAATTGTGATCACTCTTTTAATCTTTGGCTGAAAGAAAGATAATATCAATAAATTCTTTTGCAGAAATATAAAAGATCACTAATATGAATAGTCATAATGAAGATAGACGCAAGAAGAACGACAAAAGTTACTAAACATGGAACAAATAATTTTTTACCACCAACACTACAACCTTTTAACATCCCACAGTTGGGCACAGGCCTCCTCTCTCATAGGAGAGAGGAATTTAGAGCTTAGACCCACCACGCTGCTCCAATGCAGGTTGGTGGACTTTAGCGACTATTATGATGATAGTAATAGTAATAATAAACAGGACAGCCTGCTTAACATCCTCTCCGAGGCACGGGGG
The DNA here is from genome assembly GCA_920104075.1 of Melanargia galathea. Lineage (NCBI taxonomy): Eukaryota > Metazoa > Arthropoda > Insecta > Lepidoptera > Nymphalidae > Melanargia > Melanargia galathea. The sequence continues at coordinate 2,055,532 of OV049857.1, read as the reverse complement.
TGAAATACCGCTAACAAACAACTCCGGGCTGGCCCTGAGAACTTCTTGAAATAAAACCCAATAAAACAATCAGTAAAACCTGTCTGTTTAATTCATCTTCACATCTGAATATCACATAGTTCACATCTGAAAAGAAACAAATAAATTTAAAAATAATTAATTAGTACTAATAAAAGTTAATTAATTGGTACTAATTATTACAAATATATACCTTATATGAATAGTAGTATTTTTACTACCCTATAGGTAATAAATAGTAGCCAACTTAAGCACACCTGTTGGTATCACTATAAATATCAAAAGGTGTGCTTGTGTCTGTTTATGGATAATTAATTTATGGAGAATGAATTTTAAAACGTATAGTATAAATCTAGTTAGGTTAGGTTGGTTATACGTACCGCGCAAAATTCCAGCAGGTTTAGGAAATCGAAACAACTTAATGTTGTTTTGTACTGGCGAGCAGCCACATTTCTCCTTGTTTTCTTTCAGGTTAGATATTTCAAAAAACAAAACATAGGTACGAGTCTTGTTTCAATGAAACAAAAAAAGAGTCAACGTGCCAAATATAAATAGCACTACAGTATAAAACACAAACAGAGGAACAGAAGCTCGACTCGACGTATCTAAAGTTTAGAAGATTGCAAGAAATCAATAATTATTTTTATTTTTTTCGAAACACAACAACAACGAAGACGCCATTTTGAAAAAAACAATAATTACCACAGAAGTCAGAACACTTTGATGACCAAGAAACATAGAACCTATGTAATCTGAGCACCACAGACCAGGAACAATCCAACAAAATGTTGAAGCAAAGAAATATGGTCTTGAACAGGCTTTGTCTCGTTCTCAACAGACTACTTAAATAAAGTGTGTGAGATATAGAAAAACTAGAGAGGAAAAATAGCCCAGCTGAATGACTTTATCTTTATTAAAATGTTTCAGGCGCAGTCTCCAGTGTCTACATAGAGTATATAACCTTCTTGGATATGACCTTAGAAAAGTGGTTCTGTGGTTGCGATACTAGCGCTTTGCGAAGTCCAAGGGAACTACAGTGTCACAGGCCTGACTAAATGTATGAAACCGATAGGCTTCTGGCGCGTCACGACACGCCACGACACATAAGTGTGGTTCCGGCCTTAGAGTGGTTTTAGAGATGGGCCGACTAGTAGCCGATTAGTCGGGAAGCCGACATCTTTTAAAGTCGGCGATTATATCTGCTTATTTTTTGTGGTCTGTGGTGATCTGTGGTGCTGTGGTGGTGATTTAATTATTGTATCTGGTACCTAATCTGTGATTTCATTTTGTAGTCTGTGAAGTGTGATCTGTGATATTTTCGTTTTGCTAAGTTATAACTAATATCTTAAAATGTTAAAATTATGAAATTTACAATAATTACCTATTTAAGTACCTAATTTTTAATTAATTTGTACGTCATGGTAAACTTGAAGTGGAGAAATCATATTCTCCTAATTTAATTCCAAACAAGAATAGCTAAAAGTGAAAGTTACAAGTACCTGGTATCGTTTCAAGTAAAATGGGAAAAAATAAAATGATAGCAAAGAGCTGCCCGAAATGCGAGATGCAGGTTTGTGTCTATTACACTGAAAAAGTAAACATTAGGGTTACCTAAACGCAAGGGTCTTAAGCTAGACATGCCAGGATATTGTATGCAATATACCTACTACAACATTCGCCGTCGTCGTCGTCTATGACGTTCACAGCTGGACATAGGTCTCTTGCAAGGATCGCCACAGAACTCTCTTGCGCCGCCTGATTCCAGCGGCTGCCAGCGACTCTTAAGATCGGCTGTCCATCGAGTGGGGGGCTACCTACGCTTAGTTTACTGGTGCGAGGTCGCCATTCAAGCACCTTGGCACCCCAACGTCCATCAGTTCTTCGAACAATGTGCCCCGCCCATTGCCACTTCAGTTTCGCGACTCGATGAGCTATGTCGGTGACTCTGGTTCTCCTGCGGATCTCTGTCGCTTTGTCCCGCTTTGTCTTCAGTCTATATTGCTTGCAATGCAATGCTGTCGCGATACTGACCCTGTTGCTGAAAATGTTTTTCGTTGAAAAAACATAGCACCTCCCTGGCACAATGGTGAGTGCTGTGGTCTTATAAGTGGGAGTTCCCGGGTTGGATTCCCGGCAGGGGCAATTTGGGAATTTATAATTTCTAAATTGTCTCTGGTCTGGTCTTGTGGGAGGGTTTAGCCGTGGCTGGTTACCACCCTACCGGCAAAGCCGTGCCGCCAAGCTATTTAGCGTTCCAGTATGATGCTGTGTAGAAGCAGATCAGGGGTATACATACCTCTTCCAAGTTAGCCCGCTTCCATCTTAGACTGCATCATCACTTACCATCAAGTGAGATTGAGGCTAACTTGTAGTTGAATAAAAAAAAAGAACCAGAATCTTAGCCTAGCTGAGCACAGTACAGCTCAATGTTATTTATTCACCCGATGAACAATGCACGATACCAGTGACACAGTGCCTGTGAACGATGAACAGTCGGAGTTTAGATGGTTCATTTTCGATGAACCTTCAAAAATGAAAGCAAAATCCCCAAAAATGAACGGTCTAATTTGAACTTTATATTATCATTTTTCAGGTAGCGGTAGCGTCCAAGTCGTGTAAATGTGGGCACACTTTCTTCGCAGCCCGTCGGGGGGCCGACACCTTGCCAGCTGTAGAGGATATCAAACGAAGAACTGGAAGAGTGAGACGCTCTCAACCGCAGTTTTATGACGCACAACATTACCAGAAGGCGAAACGAAAGGTAGAATGTGATCCCATCAATTTAATTAGAGTGAGCAGTGACTTCTTTCTACCACCACTACAAACTTTTAACATCCCACTGCTAGACACAGGCCTCCTCTCATAGGAGAGAGGGATTTAGAGCTTAGACCCGCCACGCTGCTCCAATGCGGGTTGGCAGGCTTTAACGACTATTGTCATATTATGATAGTGATAATAACTGGGACGGACTGCTTAACGTGCTCTCCTAGGCACGGGGGTGAAATACCACCAAATGTCAACTCTGGGCTGGCACTGACAATTTCTTGACAGAAAAACCCAATACCTAACAATTTTTGCCCAACGTGAGAATCGAACCTGGGACCTTGTGATCTGTGGTTGAATATGCTACACTAGACCAACGAGGCAGACTTATTTCTACACTTGGGAGCAAATAAATTGAACTAGGACCACCAACCAGGACCACACGTTTTATCAGATAACTTGCAGGTACAGCCTTGTGAAAATTGTAACATTCGCCATAAATTTTTTCAAACCAATCACAAACTTGTTTCCACAGAGTTATCTGATCCTACTAATATTATAAATGTGAAAGTGTGGATGTTTGGATGTTTAAATGTTTGGATGTTTGGATGTTTGTTACTCTATAACGGCGCAACTACTGAACCGATTTGGCTGAAATTTTGAATGAAGATAGATTATACCCTGACTTAAAACATAGGCTGACTGAAACATACTTTTGATCCTGGAAAAATCCACAGTTCCCGCGGGATTTTGAAAAACCCGAAATCTATATCTATAGTTATAGGTAGATTACTATAGCAAACTTCCTTGAAAGTAGGTAGATAAAGGTTGGAAAAGGGAGCGGGAACGGAAACCAGATATCCACGATTTCCTCAGGATTTGTGAAAAATCGAAATTCACACGGGCGAAGCCGCGGGCAAAAGCTAGTAATAAATAATTTTTGGCTTGGACTTAATTGTCGATTAAGAATTTCCTTTGTCTTTTTCAGTCACCAAAGAAGAGATCTCTGTCGAAAAACTACGGAGATGAAGATTATAAAGGCAAAGGGAAAATAGAAAGTGGTATGTATGTAAGGTGGTAAGGCACCTTTAGTATAAAATGTTTCCTGTAATTCTAGCTCTATAATATACAAATATTATAAATGCGAAAGTAACTCTGTCTGTCTGTTACGCTTTCACATCTAAGCCGCTGAACCGATTTTTATGAAATTTGGTAAAGAGATTGATTTGACCTTGGAGAAGGACGTTCCCTGTTGTCACGAAAAAAGGGGATGAAAGATTGTATAGGATACGTCTGTTATTATTGAAGACTAGATGATGCCCACGGCTTCGCCCGTGTGGATTTAGGTTTTTAAAATTCCCGTGGGAACTTTTGATTTTCCAGTACAAAAAGTAGCCTATCTGTAGTAACCCGTCACCAAAACAGAAAAATTCCGTGAGAACCCCACAATTTCGAAATGCAATTCCTTACAGCATCAGGGTTGAGGAGTTGAATATGTACCAACTCGAGTTCATTCAACGATAAAGTCTTTAATTTTTACCCCCAATATCAATTTAAATAACCGACAGTTCCTAAATCCCATTAGTTTTGGGGATCAGTTCGCCTACAGCATCAGGATTGAAGAGTTGGAATCCAAGTTTTTTGTAGGACAGTGTCGCAATGTTTTTCTATCGATTAAAAAAAAAAATTACGCAAATCGGTTCAGAAATCTCGGAGATATCGGTGTATATAGGTAGAAAAACACAACTCCTCCTTTTTTGAAAGTCGGTTAAAAAAGTAGCCTATGTTACTCCCTGGTTAATTCTCTACTTGTATGTGAAAGTCCCGTCAAAATCGGTTCAGCCGTTCCGAAGATTAGCCCGTTCAAACAGACAGACAGACAGACAGACAGACAAAAATTTTAAAAACGTGTGATTCGGTTATGGTACCGTTCAAATAACCACATGAGCTTAATATGAGGTAGTTATTTCGATATTACAGACAGACACTTCAATTTTATTTATTAGTATAGATTTAGGCACTTGATAAGAAATAACTTTCTTTATATGTTTGCGAATTGGTTATCCGATTGAGCTGCAACTTCACAGTTTTCATCCTGGAGACGGATATAGGATACTTTTATCACTGATTATCTGTTTGTCTGTATGTTTGTGCGCGCATCACGCAAAAACTACTGCCTGGATTGAAATGAAACTTCATACTACGGAGTAACTTATAGGATACTTTTTATCCCGAAATTCAGCACGCTTCCCTTGGGAGAGGGGATGAAAGTTAAAATGTGTACTTAGCTGTAATTTATTGACGCGTGGTCCGATTTCATTCATTCTTTTTTTGTTAGAAAGGAGATGCTTTAAAGATTACCGGTTAATCTCTGAAAGGCTTGATCGGATTTTGATGGGTCTTTCACTGGCGGATGTTTACATTTTGATCTACCTAAACATCCATCCGCCAGTGAACTTTTATCAGTTCTTAGCAAGGTATGAGCTCAAAGGAGCTTAGGAAAAACAAAATGATTCCCACGGGATTTTTAAAAATCAATATCCACGCGAACGAAGTCGCGGGTGTCCGCTTGTAAAAAATAAGTAAGTAAGCAGCGGTGATAGCCTAGTGGTTAAGACGGCGTCCCTTGCGGGGGCACGCGCGGAGTTCGGTCCCCGGCACGCACCTCGACTTTTCCGAGTTATGTGCATTTTAAGTGGTGAAGGTGGTCCTAACAGTGAAGGAAAACATCGCGAGGAGACCTGATCCCGTGCCCAGCAGTGGGCTGGTGATGGGTTGATGATGATGATGATGATGATGAATAAAGAATTAGATTAGCATTTAATTTGTATCCTTTGTTTGTCACTAGCAACAGCGCGGGCCCGCCGACGCCGGGCGCTCCGCCGCGCGAAGCGGGAGGCCCCGGCCGCGGAGCGCGCGCGCGACCCGACGCCCCAGCTGCGGCCGGCGCAGCTCGCGCGCTGCCAGCTCATCCTGTCGGAGATCAACAGGAAGATCGGCGCCGTGCAGTGGCGCCCGCCCGCCGACACCTAGGCATACACAATTATAGACAATAAAAAAAAATTAAAATAAAAAAAAAAAACAGTTTTTTTTAATGTGTCCTACTTTTTGTTCTTGAACTTCGATGACACCTACGTTAGAAAAGAAAAAAAAAACGTAATATTTTTTTTATTGGTCTGACGTTCGATTTTTAAATTGTTCGTTAAATCCACTGATCTAACCATTGATATATTAACTAAGAGATTTCAGATTAAGAGTGAACTTGATTTCTAGTTATTGTACTCACCCAACCTAAATGACTCCTGTCTAGGTGTAAATGAAACACCGAATCGCACTTGCTTTTTATTATTTCTAACCGTGTCACTAAATTGATTGTCAAATGGACTTATTTGTTATATTTTAATAAATTTAATCCTACCAAATTAAATAGGTATGTCTCATAAATCATCATTACTTTATGGATTGTTTAGATATTGTTTTTGCATGTGTCATAATTGAATTTAGTCGCATCATAATTTTCCAAATACATTCATCACGAGGCTGATAAATTTTTATTATTTTGGTGTTCTTCTTCCAAGAATTTATAAATGTTTGATCTTAAGTTATTTTTGATAAATTTTCCGTAGTTTTATTATTATGTCCTGTGCTGTGGAAGGATGTAATTCCCATAGCGGACGAAAAGAAACATTATCATTTCATCGGTGAGTATTGATAGTTTTTTTATGTTGATTATTTATTGATGTAGTCTAAAATTATGTAACGTAATTTGTAGTTTTGGAAATCATCGTCGTGTTCAATTCTACACCAATTTTTGCCTATTTTTTAAACATTTTCTATTGACTAATAGAGGTTGTTTTTTAGCATAGTGATGTACTAAAATTGCATATCGATTACGTGCGATAAAATTTTTGAACATTAGATTCCATAGCCGCTACACATAATGAATACTCACGTGTATTTCCGCGTGCTAGATTGTTGTATCAAGATCGCTAAATTTTTATTTGTTACAGATTTCCAAAGGACCCAAAAATAAGAAATGAATGGGCACAAAGAATAAGACCGCAATATTGGACACCACAGAAACACAGTCATGTTTGTTCAAAACACTTCACACTTAATTCATTTGTACCCAAAAAAAATTTAAAATGGAGGCGCTTAAAGTTAGATGTTTTACCGACCGCACTTTTGCCGCATATGGACACATTGGTAATTATAATAATAATATATTTGTAAAAATATTATCTTCAAATTACATGCAAATACTAGGGTTGGATTTAATAGTCTTTAGCACGAATTCAGAGTTAAAAAGAGTAATAGTGATAGATATTTGGTCCACGATTACCTTTAATCCATGTTCGTAACTGAACTTTCGTAACCAGTTACGAACATGGAATTTTTTTCTTCCTTTGATAACCAGCTACGAAAACAGAATTAATATGTCGTTTTCGTAACCAAGTTTCGTAACCAGCTACGAACATGGATTTTTTTTTCTTCCTTTGTATAATGCTAACACTCTTATAATAAGGTAATTCATCGTTTTTAAGAAAACAACGATAATCAATTCTAACCTCAACACTGGACAACCCTCTCCCTCCCCCATCCCATAACCCATTTCAAGGCGTTACGTTTTAAAACTTTTACCCTAAAAGCTGTTATTGGTGTATGAAAAACGCTGAAGCGAAACGTGAAAAATGTTCTACCACGCCTGATTTTTTTTAATTCAAGGCAAGAGAACCGGTACCAATGGATGTCTGTGATGCAGAAGAATAGAATAAAAGATAAAATAATTCACTATTGTAATCTACATAGTACTTTCAGGAAGGTTTTAGTATATAACACACCTAGTTACCATTCTTATGTACGAAGTTACAAGCATAAATGTACCCATATGTCACTAATATTTTTGACTGGTACACCGATTTCTCTAAGATTGCTGGACCAAAGTCGGTTTAGTTTTTCTTAAAAATAGCTTGTATGATCGTATTTTCGAAACACCGTTTATAAAGTTTCATCGACTCCAAAAAGACTCGATTTTATTTCAGTTCTAGAAGGCGCAACATAGGTAACAATTATATTGATATGTATATTTTGTACAGGCAACGGCACCGGTATCTATGGACCCTATGATGGATGTTTGTGATATACAATCATCAGCCCAGTCTTTGAAGCTTCAGGAGCCGCTAACCGTTATAACTCAAGGATGTAACACGGCTATAGGGGCTGCAAGCAATCAATATGAAAGAACAATATCAAGATTGGTATATATAACTTGTTGGTCATCTTTTTTTCTCGGTTCACCAAAGTGCTTAAGGTTTTGCATATTTTTAGTTATTGAACCATGTTTTTACGTCTGATAGATAGTTTTCGAGATCCCTTAGAGTACCCTAACCAGTTTTCCACATCCAGCTCGCTATAATTTTTTTAGCCTAGAATTTTTGAAAAAAGTAAAGATAAAAACATCAAAAACACCTGTAAGTTTATTACTAATTATTTAGTAATTTATAATAAAAATATACTAAACGAAACATTTTATTTTATTTCGTAACAAGATGATGCCCGAGATTTCATTCACATGGGCTTAGGTTTTTATTAATCTTGTGGGAACGCTTTCATACTGCAAGACAAAAGTAGCCTTAAATATCGGTTCCCGGGATGCAAGCTGTCTGTGTACCAAATTTCGTCCAAATCGATTGGGCCCTGAAAAGGTAAAAGACAGAAAGACACACTTTCGCATAATGTAATATTAGATTATGGTGCACATATTTAAACACGCATATTGTGTCCCTATAGATCCTCACAGTCAAAATATCGATAGTTACATCACTAGCACGTCACGTGTCATTAAAAACCTTGTGACCACCTGACAGATGTTATCGCACATCTATTTATAGATATATATTACATTATCTTAGGATCTAACGCCCCAGCTGCGGCCGGCGCAGCTCGCGCGCTGCCAGCTCATCCTGTCGGAGGTGGCGCCCGCCCGCCGACACCTAGGCATAGACAATAGACGATTAAATAATGAAAAAAATAAAATTATAAGTGCTTTTTTTTCGTTTACGTTTTTTAATCTGTCCAATTCTTTGTTTTTTGTTTATTACTTCGTTCTTGAACTAGAAACTTAATGTAGGTACTAATATCATAAAGGCGAAAGTTTGTGTATGTGTGTATGTTTGTTACTCTATAACGCCGCAGCAACTAAACTGAAACTGGCTGAAATTTTGAATGGAGATAGATTATGCCCTGACTTAAAACCGAAAATCACGCGGGCGAAGCCGCGGGCAAAAGCTAGCAAAATATAATACCTATTATATACTTAACCTTCTTATTCTTGAACTTCGATGACACAATAATTATTATAATAACGATGACTCGAGAAATAAAATGCTTTTTTTTGTTCGTCACGCTTCACTTTTATTTAGTTAACTTATTTTGAACTCATAGATAGAACAATAGGTAGCTCTCGAAATACCTAACATTCGGCAGCCATTCATATATTTTGTTAAAGAAAAACATGTTTATAGGTCGGAGTTAGGTATGTGCGTTTTAAGGAATTAAAATATATCACTTGCTTCAATCGTGAAGGAAAACATCTTAAGGAGACCCGCACGCCTGAGAGTTGTCCGTGATGTAGTGAGGCGGCGTGTTCGTGTGCCGCACCGCACTCGGCCCGGCCGGCGTGGTGGACTGCGGCCTGAACCCGCCACACTCTGAGAGTTGTCCGTGATGTAGTGAGGCGGCGTGTTCGTGTACCGCACCGCACTCGGCCGGCGTGGTGGACTGCGGCCTGAACCCGCCACACTCTGAGAGTTGTCCGTGATGTAGTGAGGCGGCGTGTTCGTGTACCGCGCCGCACTCGGCCGGCGTGGTGGACTGCGGCCTGAACCCGCCACACTCTGAGAGTTGTCCGTGATGTAGTGAGGCGGCGTGTTCGTGTACCGCACCGCACTCGGCCGGCGTGGTGGACTGCGGCCTGAACCCGCCACACTCTGAGAGTTGTCCGTGATGTAGTGAGGCGGCGTGTTCGTGTACCGCGCCGCACTCGGCCGGCGTGGTGGACTGCGGCCTGAACCCGACACACTGAGAGTTGTCCGTGATGTAGTGAGGCGGCGTGTTCGTGTACCGCACCGCACTCGGCCGGCGTGGTGGACTGCGGCCTGAACCCGACACACTGAGAGTTGTCCGTGATGTAGTGAGGCGGCGTGTTCGTGTACCGCACCGCACTCGGCCGGCGTGGCGGACTGCGGCCTGAACCCGCCACACTCTGAGAGTTGTCCGTGATGTAGTGAGGCGGCGTGTTCGTGTACCGCGCCGCACTCGGCCGGCGTGGTGGACTGCGGCCTGAACCCGACACACTGAGAGTTGTCCGTGATGTAGTGAGGCGGCGTGTTCGTGTACCGCACCGCACTCGGCCGGCGTGGTGGACTGCGGCCTGAACCCGCCACACTCTGAGAGTTGTACGTGATGTAGTGAGGCGGCGTGTTCGTGTACCGCACCGCACTCGGCCGGCGTGGTGGACTGCGGCCTGAACCCGCCACACTCTGAGAGTTGTCCGTGATGTAGTGAGGCGGCGTGTTCGTGTACCGCACCGCACTCGGCCGGCGTGGTGGACTGCGGCCTGAACCCGCCACACTCTGAGAGTTGTCCGTGATGTAGTGAGGCGGCGTGTTCGTGTACCGCATCGCACTCGGCCGGCGTGGTGGACTGCGGCCTGAACCCGCCACACTCTGAGAGTTGTCCGTGATGTAGTGAGGCGGCGTGTTCGTGTACCGCACCGCACTCGGCCGGCGTGGTGGACTGCGGCCTGAACCCGCCACACTCTGAGAGTTGTCCGTGATGTAGTGAGGCGGCGTGTTCCTGTACCGCACCGCACTCGGCCGGCGTGGAGGACTGCGGCCTGAACCCGCCACACTCTGAGAGTTGTCCGTGATGTAGTGAGGCGGCGTGTTCGTGTACCGCACCGCACTCGGCCGGCGTGGAGGACTGCGGCCTGAACCCGCCACACTCTGAGAGTTGTCCGTGATGTAGTGAGGCGGCGTGTTCCTGTACCGCACCGCACTCGGCCGGCGTGGAGGACTGCGGCCTGAACCCGCCACACTCTGAGAGTTGTCCGTGATGTAGTGAGGCGGCGTGTTCGTGTACCGCATCGCACTCGGCCGGCGTGGTGGACTGCGGCCTGAACCCGCCACACTCTGAGAGTTGTCCGTGATGTAGTGAGGCGGCGTGTTCGTGTACCGCACCGCACTCGGCCGGCGTGGTGGACTGCGGCCTGAACCCGCCACACTCTGAGAGTTGTCCGTGATGTAGTGAGGCGGCGTGTTCCTGTACCGCACCGCACTCGGCCGGCGTGGAGGACTGCGGCCTGAACCCGCCACACTCTGAGAGTTGTCCGTGATGTAGTGAGGCGGCGTGTTCCTGTACCGCACCGCACTCGGCCGGCGTGGAGGACTGCGGCCTGAACCCGCCACACTCTGAGAGTTGTCCGTGATGTAGTGAGGCGGCGTGTTCGTGTACCGCACCGCACTCGGCCGGCGTGGTGGACTGCGGCCTGAACCCGCCACACTCTGAGAGGAGACCCGGATATCCACGATTCCCTCCTCGGGATTTGCGACAAACCGAAATTCACGCGGGCAAAAGCTACTGAGTAGTAGGTATAATAAAGGCCAAAATTTTGTATGTTTGTTACTTTTTCACGCAAAAACTACAGAACGTATTTGGCTGAAATTTAGAAGGAGATTATTAGGTACCTACTTACACCCTGGATTAACACATAGGCTATATTTATCCCAGAAAATCATAGAGTTCCCAAGGGATTTTTGAAAAATCTAAATCCACGTGAAAGAAGTCTCGGGCATCAGATATTATAATAGTAGGTGCCTACTATACGCACCTGCGTTGCTTTCTTGCGTAGAATTCCGTATACTTACAGTTGGGACATTACAAGCGTGCGAACTTAGTCATAAATCATTTTTATCGACCTTATGGAACTGAAACCTGTGTGAAACGGTGTTGTGTGTAAACAGTAAAAAAGGATTTGTCGATAGTCAATAACAGCCCTATTATCGTAATGTTTTATGGCTCAGTATGCATAGTCCCACTTTGGAGCGCTCCAGAACTTAATAGTAAGTATATTATTGATCGAATCACAAATGACTTCAGAGACAAGTGTAAATTGAAAATTTAAAAACCCCCGACATTCGCCATTTAGTGGCGGCGGCCATCTTGAATTTGAAATAGTGCTATTCTACTAGTCAAGCCCTTTCATTTGATACCCATATGAAGGGAGTTGTGAAAAAATATATCATCCGCCATTTTGTAGCGGCGGCCATCTTGGACCGATTTTCATCAAACATAGCTAAGAACACTCTCGACTAATTCACCTTTCAAACAAAAAAAACCGCATTCAAATCGGTCCACCCGTTTGAGCGCCACAGGGGAACAGACAGACACACACACACACACACACACACACACACACACACACACACACACACACACACACACACACACACACACACACACACACACACACACACACACACACACACACACACACACACACACACACACACACACACACACACACACACACACACACACACACACACACACACACACACACACACACACACACACACACACACACACACACACACACACACACACACACACACACACACACACACACACACACACACACACACACACACACACACACACACACACACACACACACACACACACACACACACACACACACACACACACACACACACACACACACACACACACACACACACACACACACACACACACACACACACACACACACACACACACACACACACACACACACACACACACACACACACACACACACACACACACACACACACACACACACACACACACACACACACACACACACACACACACACACACACACACACACACACACACACACACACACACACACACACACACACACACACACACACACACACACACACACACACACACACACACACACACACACACACACACACACACACACACACACACACACACACACACACACACACACACACACACACACACACACACACACACACACACACACACACACACACACACACACACACACACACACACACACACACACACACACACACACACACACACACACACACACACACACACACACACACACACACACACACACACACACACACACACACACACACACACACACACACACACACACACACACACACACACACACACACACACACACACACACACACACACACACACACACACACACACACACACACACACACACACACACACACACACACACACACACACACACACACACACACACACACACACACACACACACACACACACACACACACACACACACACACACACACACACACACACACACACACACACACACACACACACACACACACACACACACACACACACACACACACACACACACACACACACACACACACACACACACACACACACACACACACACACACACACACACACACACACACACACACACACACACACACACACACACACACACACACACACACACACACACACACACACACACACACACACACACACACACACACACACACACACACACACACACACACACACACACACACACACACACACACACACACACACACACACACACACACACACACACACACACACACACACACACACACACACACACACACACACACACACACACACACACACACACACACACACACACACACACACACACACACACACACACACACACACACACACACACACACACACACACACACACACAGACAGACAGACACGTCAAACTTATAACACCCCGTCGTTTTTGCGTCGGGGGTTAAAAAACGAACCCAAATTTTCTGTCGTAATTTAATCACTACGTAGTATAAAACAAAGTCGCTTTCTCTGTCCCTATATCCCTATATCCCTATGTCCCTATGTATGCTTAAATCTTTAAAACTCGCAACGGATTTTGATGCGGTTTTTTTAATAGATAGTGATTCAAGAGGAAGGTTTATAAGTAGAAAAATTGGACCCGGTAGGTGGCGCTAATAGCGGGTAGAACGACGACGGGTAGAAACCTAACTAAATAATATTTTACTTTTGCTACTCGGACGTCGCTTCTCGATTTTTTTCGTATATAATCAAAATGATACCTATGTCACCCGGACCTCATTCATCAAAATCAGCCCAGTAGTTTAGGCGCTACGGTGGTACACACAGAAATCAGAATCTCATACAAAAATCAGCCACAAACATACATACATACATACACACATGCATACATACATACATATATACATTCATACATACTTACATACACACACACACACACATACATACATAGACTGCTAAAATCATAACCCTTCCTTATGACTTTGCCGTAGTCGGGTAAAAAAAGAAGGTTGATGAAAATGACAAAATTATTTTGCTATAATCCGCAAAACAGTCAAAGTATGGTAAAACATGCATCTAAAACCTGAATGTCGACTTTCATGCCCATAACTTCAAAAATATAGGATTTTCATTTAAGCTTCCAACCGCCATTTTACCCCCTTAGGGGAGGATTCTCGTGAACATTTTTCTTAATTACTTAATACCCTCTCCTTAGAATGAATCTACCTTCCAATAATAACAATACTTAATTAAAACTTGCCATAAAACTTTTGCTCCCTATTTTATCACCCGGCCTTGGGGAGATTTTTTAAAATAACCAATTCAGATTTTCATTATTTAAAATTAATTAAATGTCGATTACCTACAACCTAGATGTCGATTTCAAGCCTGTAGCTTCAAAAACATAGGACTTTCATATAAAATTTCTACCCTTATTTTTCCCGCTTAGGGGAGGATTTTAGTGAGGGTAAATAGCCTTTAACCTTTCCCAAAAATTGAGCTATCAAATGCAAAAAGAATTTTTTAAATCCGTCGGGTACTTCCAGAGATTAGCGCGTTCAAACAAACAAAATCTTCCGCTTTATTTTAATACTATAGAATATACTATAGAATAATAGAATAGATGAACGCCGGCCACACGCATGAAAAAGCATGACTCATTGTCACATTCCGCCTGAGCCGAGCGTGCAAGCGAGGAACAAGCGATAGAGAGGCACGATCGGCCTAAGCGTTCGGCTTGTGACGTATCTATCTCTTTTTATTTTACAATGACGTTATCACGTGAAATTATCGTTCGTAAACCGACTTTACAGACAACCAATTTTTTTTTTCAGAGTCTTCTCGCTGCCGTACTCGAGCCTTGCACGGCATTGCCAACAGATCCTGCGCCAGCGCCTGCGCCTGCGCCTGTGCCTGCGCCTGTGCCTGCGCCTGTGCCTGCGCCAGCGCCTGCGCCTGCGCCTGTGCCTGCGCCTGTGCCTGCGCCTGTGCCTGCGCCTGTGCCTGCGGCAGCGCCTGCGCCTGCGCTAACATCGCATAATACAACAGCGGCAGCGCCTGCCAGCCCTGCAAACAGATGTGCGTATACCACTACCACTATAACAGGCCTTTTTTTTTTTTTTTTGACGTGGTGGAAACCTTTTATAGGTACCCCCGTTCTGCGGCCGAATGCGGCAGAACGAAGGTTATGTGGGACTCCAACCGGGTACCCACTAAAACCACCACGGCATGACCCTCATGCTGTGTGCTGGACGCCTGGGGAACCCAAAGTATGCATCCCAGGTGTCCGGCAGCCGCCCCAGCTGGGGCTCCCGCTCGCCTCTGGGCTGTCCCTCCAGAGGCTCGCGCCCTCCCGTAATGTTTTAACGAGGTTGTCTTCCTCCCGCGATGGGCATCGCTGCCCCCCGCCCCGGGGTGTCTCACCCCCAGTTTCATCCGCAGTGCTCTCTGCTAATCAGAGGGACACGCGGGCCACTATAACAGGCCTTAACTAACTATAACATTTATTATAACAGGCTGTGCCGCAGTCCTCCTTGAAGGGGAATGGTAGGGTATTTAATATTTATAGCTCAAACCCGCACGCTGCTCCAATGCGGGTTGGCGGGCTGTGCGTTACATTTTTAAATAGGTAGGCAAGTTTATATTAAAAATTTAAAAACCCCCGACATTCACCATTTTGTGGTGGCGGCCATCTTGGATTTACATAGTGCTATTCTACTATTCAAGCTTTCATTTGATACCCTTATTGAGGGAGTTATGAAAAAATATGTAATCCACCATTTTGTGGCGGCGGCCATCTTGGACTGGTTTTCATCAAAAATTGCTAAGAACACTCCCGACTAATTCACCTTTCAAACGAAAAACCGCATTCAAATCGGTTCACCCGTTCGAGCGCTACGGGGGAACAGACACGTCAAACTTATAATACCCCGTCATTTTTGCGTCGGGGGTTAAAAATTGCGGAATCACTTTTTAGGGTTCCGTATTTATTGGTCCACGCGTCAGATGATCCAAAAGCTATTAACTCGTATTTTGCCCAAAGGCAAGATCGAGACTCGCAATATAAAGAGGCAATAGCGCCAGTGTCATTATGACCACTTAAGAGCCCTCTTCATGGGAGCGACAAATCGTTGGTGGGTGGAGTCTAAAACAGTGATTTCTGTATTTAGAGAGCGAGACGTCTTCAGTAAAGAAGAGTACTAAAAATAAATAAATAATAAATTAATTAAACAAATAAATTTTGCTTGTGATATCATGATTTTTAGTGAAAAACGGCAAAGTAAAAAGATACAAATCTAGGTTTGGAATTAAGCCTATTTTAGCAAATATTTGGCAATTTTTTACATAAACTAAAGACATTTGAAATTATTATGAAGTAACGTATGATATGACTTTGGTTGTTTATCAATTTTCTAGTTTCTTATATAGTTTGTTTACGCACAAAGTTGTCTCAAAATTTGCCCTAAAATAGTGATTTTACAAGCGTCATAACTTTCAAAATAAATATACTTTTACAATTTTTTTATTTTATAGCATAGATAATGGAGATATATAAATTGATGTCTGGCTTAATTTTAGATCTATTGCGACAAATATTAGAATAATAGGCGTAATATGTTTGTATGGAGAAGCGCGTAAGAAGGGCAACCTTAAACGATCATTTGGATATTGTAATTATATTTTTTGTAGGTAAATATTAATAAACTTAATCTTGTATTGCAGGGCAGAAAGTGTTAAATTGGGTCCCAGACACTTTGAATGGAGTCGTAAGTACTTGTACAATGTTTATTTTATTAATGTACGTTAACAAAATTTATTATTCATCTACCTACAAGTAAAGTCTTGAAAGTATACCTACTTATATCAGATAGCACCTGACGGGTGAGGTGACGCCAATTTTGTCTCAAATGTCGCAGGAGTGACGCAAAAGTAGCGCAATAATTTGCGCCACGGGTGACCTAAAGGTTGGAGTTTACCAAGCTCTTTATTCAAAAAATTTAATTATTAAGCGAACTTACTTAGGTTTTAGTTTACGAACTTTATCTCTTGTTATAAGTATAGATATGTATGAATTTCCTCCGCAGGCCAAAGAAGCTGAAAAGTGGTTCAAATATCCTAATGGCAGATAGACAATATCAAACAGGTAACTTTGACACAATAGTTTTAACGTTGTTTTTACCACCAACACTACAGCCTTTTTACGCCCCACTACTTGGCCTGTGTACTTGGCATAAGCTTCCTCTGTCATAATAGACAGGGATTTAGACCTTAGACCCGCCACGCTGCTCCAATGGGGGTTGGCGGGGCTTTAACGACTCATGATAGTGATAATAACCGGGACTGACTGCTTAACGTGCTCTCCGAGGCACGGGGGTGAGACACCGCTAACTACCAACTCCGGGCTGGCACTGAGAATTTCTTGACAGAAAAAACCCAATACCTAACAATTATTTGCCCGGGACCCGGAACCCGGGACCTCGTGATCTGCAGTCGAATATGCTAACCACTCCACCAAAGAATCAGATAAAGTAGTGGTCGTTAAGCAAAGGCGTTTCTAATGTATTATTTTTCTTTTTTTTTACAGGATTACATCTTTAAATCTTCGTTTATTAGAAACTAGCGGTCCACCCCGGCTTCGCCCGTGGTACATAATATATAGCCTATAGCACTCGGGGATCACGTACATATCCAATTATTTTAATACAAGCGGACACCCGCGACTTCGTTCGCGTGGATATCGGTTTTTAAAAATCCCGCAGGAATTTTTTGTTTTTCTTTATCTCTTTTGAGCTCATCATATCTTGCTAAAAACTGTTAAAAGTTCACTGGTGGATGTTTAGGACTTAGGTAGATAAAAATATAAATATCAACCACTGAAAGTCCCATCAAAATCGATACAGCCTTTCAGAGATTGCCCGGTAATCTTTAAACTATCTTCTTTCTAACAAAAAAAGAATGAATGAAATCGGACCACGGGTTAATGAATTACAGCTAAGTACACATTTTGACTTTCATCCCCTCTCCCAAGGGAACCGTGCTGAATTTCGGGATAAAAAGTATCCTATATGTTACTCCGTAGTATGAACTTAAATCCTGCCAAGTTTCATTTCAATCCGTTCAGTAGTTTTTGCGTGATGCGCGCACAAACATACAGACAAACAGACAAACAGATAAACAGACAAACAGATAAACAGACAAACAGACAAAAATTTCAAAAATAGCTTTTTTACGTTCTATTACTTATCCCTAACATCCCCCAGTTATTATTTTGCAAAAATATTCAATGTACAGATACGGCAAGTCTACGATTTTTAACCCCCGACGCAAAAACGACGGGGTGTTATAAGTTTGACGTGTCTGTGTGTGTGTGTGTGTGTGTGTGTGTGTGTGTCTGTCTGTTCCCCTGTGGCGCTCAAACGGATGGACCGATTTGAATGCGGTTTTTTTTGTTTGAAAGGTGAATTAGTCGAGAGTGTTCTTAGCTATGTTTGATGAAAATCGGTCCAAGATGGCCGCCGCTACAAAATGGCGGATGATATATTTTTTCACAACTCCCTTGATATGGGTATCAAATGAAAGGGCTTGACTAGTAGAATAGCACTATTGCAAATTCAAGATGGCCGCCGCCACTAAATGGCGAATGTCGGGGGTTTTATAAATTTTCAATTTACACTTGTATTATATGTATAGATAGAAGATGTACTTATTATGTAAGCGACGCGAATATTTTTTTTACAATTTAAGGTTTGACTAAAATAAATGTTGTAATAAAACCTTGTAACTAAGTTCATAATAATAAAAACGGGTTCAAAATAGGAACGAGAGTTGAGAGTGGACGTCAAAAGCACGTCACACAGAAAATATCTGCAAAAAATTAAGAATTAAAAAAAAATTAAAGAAAAGAAAAAGCAGAATAGATAAAGTATGTATCTCTTTTCTTAAAAAACAATTCGATAAAAAACACGGTCTAGCCTATTTTTTTGAGCCTCAGCTTTGGTTCCTCAGAACCTAGATCACCAAGAAAAGTCTTTTAATTACTCCATCCACTACAAATGATTTTTAACCCCCGTAGCAAAAACAACGGGGTATTAAACATAAGTTTGACGTGTCTGTGTGTGTGTGTCTGTTCCACCGTAGCCCCCAAGCGGGTGAACCGATTTGAATGCGCTTTTTTTGTTTGAAAGGTGAGTCGGGTGGGAGGTCGAAAGGGAAAGGTGAAGTGAAAGTCAGAAGTATTTTTAGCTATGTTTGATGAAAATCGGTCCAAGATGGCCGACGCCACAAAATGGCGGATCACATATTTTTTCACAACTTCCTCAATAAGGGTATCAAATCAATATTAGAATAGAATTATGCAAATCCAAGATGGCCACTGTTGTAAATAATTAAGTTGCGATTTATCTTTATAAATAATAATTGTCGACACTGATTTATTATCTGTGACTATTGATGCTACAGTTCTGTTGCATGTTTTATCTGTGGTGTCAAAACTCGAATTGTACTTTATCTTCTCTCGCTCTCTGCCTCGGCGTCCCGTCGGCCATTTTGTACAGTGCTAATTAAAATTAAATATAATGATCCACGGAGAATCCTCTTTTATTTCCAAGAGGTTATCGGCCCTTTTCATGCTGTAGAAGAAGTGAAGCACTGATTTTCGTCGATTGTTGGACTGCATCGGACGTTTGTGATTTGAGTGCATTACGACCGGCGTGCAGCGTGCCTAGTTGCCTACATTGCAGAGCCCATGTAAGTTACGTCAGCCACGTGTTTTAATGTACAACGTCGATATCAAGCAATGGCTTTTGGAACAAATAATCTGCATCAGAACCTACCTTTTGAAAAGCTGGAAGGCGTAAATAATTACAACTTATGGAAATTTAATATGCGACACGCCTTAATAATTGAAGACTTGTGGTCATCCGTCGAAGGCACACAGCCCGTTGATCCGAGCAAAGATTTGCGCGCACTTGCTCGAATAAGCTTGGCTGTGAAGCCAATATGTGTGCAATATATCAGAAAAGCGACCACAGCTAAACAAGCATGGGACAGTTTAAGCTCAGTTTTTGAAGACAAAGGTTTTGGGAGACGGGTAGCTTTGTTGAGACAGCTACATCGTGCGAACTACGCAGATTATAATAGTATGAACACATACTTTGAATATATAACGACTCTTGTCCAACAGTTAGCAGATATTGGCCGAACTATTGAAGACGCTGAGGTTGCAGAGATAATTTTAAGCGGCCTTCCACATGAGTATGATATAACAGTGTCTAGCCTCGAAGCTGTCGCCTGCACAGGTACAATTTCTAGTGATTTAGTGCGTACAAGATTGTTACAAGAAGAAGAACGAAGAAAAAGGTCAGAGAGCAGAGACGACCTGGCCCTGCTTTCCAAACAAAAGGCTAAAAAGGTACCTGTTTGTCATTTTTGTCACCGTCGTGGACATAAGAAGTTCCAGTGTTATAAGCTTAAAAATGAAAAGAAAGATTTAGGAACAGTGTTGGTGACTCAATGTTTTGGTGTCTTCGAGAGCAAAGACTGGATTGTGGACTCCGGCGCTTCTACACATATGTGTAAGGACTTACAGTGGTTTATTAGAATATCCAAGTGTGATAGAACTGTACAAGTTGCTAATGGTAGTACCCTAAGATGTCTAGGTTATGGTGATGTTAGGATTCCTATGAAAAATAACAAATTTCAGTTAGTTACAGATGTTCTTTATGTACCTGACCTCTCAACTAATTTAATTAGTGTTTGTAAATTATGTGAGAAGGCTTTATCTGTAAAATTTAGTAATAGTAAATGTTATGTTTTCGAAGGGGAATCGCTTGTTGTTTCTGCCACTAGACAGGGGGGAGTTTATATTTTGGACAATGTTTTATATGATTCACAGGAGCATTCGCTTGCTGTTATGAATACTGTGCCAAAGCCACAAAGTTCGCTTGACACAGGGGAAGCCAAGGATACACCGGACTTATGCTTATGGCATAAGAGGCTTGGACATTTGAGTTATAATGGGGTAAGTGTTCTCCGTATACTTGCTTTTGGTATTAATGTTCGCTCGACTCAGCATGGAGTTGTCACGAATAATTGTGTGTCATGCGTTGAGGGGAAGCAAGCAGTGCAAAGGTTTCCTAGGGGTGAAGCAAGACGTTCTAAGCAGTTGTTGGAGCTCTTACATTCTGATGTGTGTGGTCCATTGCCTGTATGTAGTCTGGGTGGGTCTAGATATCTGGTAACGTTTACCGATGATTTTTCTAGAAAAACATATGGCTATTTATTGAGATATAAATCTGAAGTTTTGTCCAAATTTAAGTATTTTAAGGCAACTGTTGAGAAACAAACTGGTTGTGTAATTAAATGTCTGCGAACTGATAGGGGTGGAGAATATTGCAGTGCTGAATTCTCAAGTTATTTAAAGAGTGAGGGAATAGTTCATCAAACGACTGCTCCATATAGTCCATCTCAAAATGGTGTCTCTGAGAGGCTTAACCGAACACTTTTTGAGAAAGCTCGTTGTATGCTTCGTGAAGCCAATCTTCCTAAAGAATACTGGGGAGAAGCTATTTCTACTGCTATATATCTTAAGAACCGAAGCCCTACTGCAGCTGTTCCCAATAAAACTCCTGAGGAGGTATGGACAGGTCGCAAAGTCCACCTGAGCCATTTACGTGTTTTTGGTTGCCGTGCTATGACACTTATACCACAGGTAAAGAGAGATAAACTTGATTCAAAATCGAGAAGTTGTATCTTTGTTGGCTATTGTGAGCACACTAAAGGTTACAGATTGATTGATCCCTCAAACCCTAAGCAGATTATTGTTTCTCGAAATGTAATATTCTTTGAAAATCAATTTATAAACCACTGTGATAGTAATTATAATTATGATGATAGTAATAATATTTTTATTTATAATGATGTTGGTATGCAAAGCAACCGAATCTGTAATAGTAATGTGAATATGCAAAGCAGTATTCAAATTGAGAATAATGAGAATAATTCTGATAATAATATTAATATGGATTTGCAAAGCAATGTTCCAAATGAAGATAATATTAATAAAGATAATAATGATAGCTGTGATGCTAGTAAAAATGTAAATGATGAAGTGTTTTCTTCTCCAATTTCAGGCGAGTCTTCCTTCCAAAGTGCTGCGGGGACATCCAGCGATGGAGACGGTAACGAGTCAGATCTTACTTTAAGAAACGAAACAGTCGTTCGAGGGGAAGATTCCGTGCTAGAGGTTCCTAGTACTAGTTGCGAACGACCTGTTCGTTCTACTCGTAATAGAAAACCGGTAAAGTATCAAGATTATGACTTATCTGATTCATCAGATTTATCTTTTTTGGTCAATGGTTTTATTTATGATGAACCTCAATCCTATGATGAGGCAATGGCCAGTCCTAACAAAGACTGTTGGCTCAACGCTATGCGTGAAGAGTATAATTCACTGATTAAAAATAATGTTTGGCAGTTAGTAGATAGACCGAAGGACTGCAACATAGTAAGTTGTAAATGGGTTTTTAAATTAAAATCTGATGAGTCTGGTAACTGTACAAAATATAAAGCTCGTCTTGTGGCAAGGGGTTTTAGTCAAAAACCTGGTGTAGACTACACAGATACTTTCTCACCAGTAGTGCGACACAGTACCCTTAGAATTTTATTTTGTATTGCTAATGAGTTAAATATGGACATTGAACATTTGGACGTAAATACAGCCTTTTTACATAGTAAACTTGACGAAAATATTTATATGGAACAGCCTACAGGTTTTTCGAATGATAAGACTAAAGTTTGTTTGTTAAAGAAAAGTTTGTATGGTCTTAAACAAGCAAGTAGACTGTGGAATAATAGTGTAAATGTTTTATTGACTAACAATGGTTATGTACAGACTAAATGTGAGCCATGTGTTTATATTAATAGAAATGACAATCAATTAACGATTCTAGCATTATATGTTGACGATTTTTATATCTTTAGTAATTGTTTTAAAGAAAAGGACAAATTGTATAATTTATTAGAATCTGAATTTAGTTGTAAACGCCTAGGTGCTATAAAGAACTGTTTAGGCATAAGAATACATAGAGACAGAGCCAATGGGATTATTGTATTTGACCAGTCAGATTATATTGTCAAGTTGTTAGAACGTTTTGGTATGACAAATTGTAAAAGTCAGCCCCGGATCTTCAATTTTTTCGAGGGGGGGCAAAAACTGAAAAATGCCGCCCCCACCAATATTTTTGGTATACACCAGTATAAACTACGCATTTTTTTAAATATTTTCTATAGTTACATTTTGAAAGTAGACTAAAATTGTTTTTTTTTTTTTTCTAAAAAAGTGAAATTTTAAGATTGCACAATTTTCGACCGCGATGTTGGGGATATTACTCATTTTACGGGTAGAATTATAGGCAAAAATGGTGTACCAAATCTATTTAGCATTATTTTAAGGACAAAACGATGTCTCTAGGTCTTAGTTTAAAGTTTGAGGAGGGAAAAGTATACTTTTATACATTACATTAATTTCTGGGGCGGGGGGGGGGGGGGGGGGAGGGCAAGTGCTCGTCTTAACGTCTATACACGTCAATGTATTTTTGGAAAAAATATAGGCTACACAGAGAAAGAGCAGTTTTAGACCGGTTATGACTTATATTGCTCGGCACTCATAATGTCCTTATAATGCATCATAAATCTTAAATTATATCAATAATATCTAATAATAATAAATATTTTTTTTTATAAATAAATACCATTATAAATACTTAATAGTAGTTTAAACATACATATATTTCGTGGATGTATATGGTTTTTTCTTTCAAACTTATCTTCAAAACAAACTAAAGTGAAAAATGCAGTTTTCTTATTTTTTGAATTTTCAGGATTTGTAAATAAACTAAGTATGGCCTAAAAATGTTTAAATTTAATTTAATTAAGTATAATTACTACAACATCTTTTCATATACTTAACTTTACCTGTAAAATGAGTATTTTCCCCGATATCGGAGTTTAAAATTGACCAAATCTTAAAATGTCACTTTTTTGGAAATAATTGTCAAGTTTTGAAGGGCTGTATCTCAGTAAATATTGAATTTTCAGAGCTGGTTCTAGTCTTAAATTGTAGCAATTTTAGTTTACTTTAAAAAAGTATTGAAACATTTTTTAAAACGCATAGTTTAGGACTTATATTGAAAAATCCAAAAAAAGTGCAAAAATTTCGAACAGGTCTTTCGAAGCTGCAAAATTAGATCAATACTACTGGTAACTAACATCATATTAAAAAATCTGAACTTGCCGCTTGATTGCGATTTTAATGTAAGATTTGACTGGCGTAGTAGATTCGGCGTGATTCGTGGCCAAGATTATAGACAGACAGACAAAAATTAAAAATCACAGTTTTAGGTTCAGTATCGATTATACAGTGCCATCCAAAAGAATTTTCAAAATATTTTCAATGTAATACAAAATTGGACCTGTAACAGTTTGAAATATGTACGAGGGGTGTTCAGAAAATAACGGGAATCTTTAAATTTCGCGGGTTTGGAGAATCCGATTGTCAATTTTTTTTTAATTATTATGTTGGTATACATGCCCCTGAAGTATGAAAATATTTTCAGTCGTATACATTATTTACTTTGTCTTTGGCAGCCGCTAAGGTTAGACGTGTTTTATGAGCTCGGCGATTTTCGTTTATTAAAAGAAATGGATCAAAAATTATTTGTATCAAATTTTGCATAAAAAATTAAATGTAGTGTAACAAAATGTGTGCAATTTTAATAAAGGCCTATGATGAGTCTGCTATGAATAAATCAAGAATTTACGAGTTTACGTAAAGATGTTGAAGATGATGAACACCCTGGACGCCCCAGCACATCAACAACCGATGAAAACCTGATGAAAACGTAGAAAAAGTTAAAGAGATGGTCATGAATTCTTGCCACAAGGTCCAACGGTCAATAAGGAGTACTACCTACAAGCTCAACGCCGTTTGCGTGAAGTAATCCAAAAGAAACACCCGGATTTGAGGAAAGACATTTCATGGCATTTGCACCACGATAATGCACCTGCACACATTTCATTGCTTGTTCGCAAATTTTTGACCAAAACCAATACTGTACGAAGCCCCAGCCTCCATATTCGCCAGACATGGTTCCGTGTGACCTTTTCCTATTTTCAAAAATAAAGAGAACCTTAAAGGATCGTCGTTTTACAGGCATAGAGGACATTAAAAGCGCATCGCTGAAAGAACTAAAGGCTATCCCAAAGATCGAGTTTGAGAAGTGTTTCGAGGATTGGAAGCAGCGCTGGCACAAGTGCATAATATCTAATGGGGACTATTTTGAAGGCGACAATATTAATATAGACGAATAAATAAATATTTTTTTCAAAAAATGAAAATTCCCGTTATTTTCTGAACACAGTGGTATGTACCAATACAGTGGCGGATTTCTAATCTGCCACTGTATTGCTGTCGACATCTATGTCGACAGCGCTCTAGGCAGCACCTTATCGGCGCCCCTGATTGACAGAACTAACGGCTAGTTCTGATTTTTTTATATGTTGTTAGGACCAATAAAAGTCGTGTAGATATAGGTAGGCACTAATCCAAGTTTGCAGCTTCGAAAGACCTGTGCTAACTTTGCTTACTTAATTTTGGCGCCCCTTGTAATCTCGCGCCCCTAGGCACGTGCCTAGTTTGCCTTATGGATAATCCGCCATAATTGACCTATAGATTAATTATTTTACTATTATACTGCGCGTTCAATCATATTTTTTTCGCAAACTTTCGATAATGCTGTAGGTACTCAGCATTTTGAATTTGGCGCCCTCTGATTCTGCCGCCCGGGGCACGGGCCCCCCCCTGCCCCCCCCCTAGATCCGGGCCTGGTAAAAGTGTCTCTACACCGATGGTTGTAAATAAATTAGAGAAAGGCTCAAGTGATAATATTTTAGAGGACACTGTTTATCCTTATAGAGAGTTGATTGGATGCCTCATGTATCTGTCAGTATGTTCTAGACCTGACATTACATATGCTCTTAGTCATTTAAGCCAATTTAATACAGCATTTACACGAGATCATTGGTTGGCTGCAAAGAGAATTTTAAGATATTTACATGGTACCATAAATAAGAAACTAGTTTTTGTTAAATCTGGTACTTTTAATATGTCAGTATATGCAGATGCTGATTGGGCCAATGATGTCGTGGATAGACGGTCTTATAGTGGATTTGTTGTAAAGATTGGCGACTCCACTGTATGTTGGGAGTCTCGTAAACAGCGATGTGTTGCGCTTTCAAGTACTGAAGCTGAGTACTTAGCTCTTAGTGATTCATGCAAGGAAGTATGTTTTATTAGATTAATTTTATGTTTGAAATTTTTGGTAAACATAATAATTGTAGAATCTATAGTGATAATCAAAGTGCACTAAGATTGCTTGAGACTAAAGAATATTGCCACAAAAAGACTAAACATATTGACCTTCGCTATCATTATGTAAAAGATTTTGTAAGAAATAAGAATGTTATTGTGAGCTATTTGCCATCTCAGAATATGTTGGCTGACTTGTTTACAAAACCTTTATCTAATTGTAAATTTTTAGGTTTTGTTAATAATTTAGGTATGAGGAATATAGAGTCAGATATTTTATAATAAATCAGTTGTGTGCTAGAAATAATATTTTGAGGTGTTTAGCTAGTCACATAATTATGTATAAAATCATACAGCATGCTAGACATGAGATGTAACTAGAGAATTAACCTGAGTTGTTAATTTAATGTATAGTGTACTAATTATACATTGTAAAGTGTGTTTCTCATGTTACGCATGAGGGGAAGTGTTGTAAATAATTAAGTTGCGATTTGTCTTTATAAATAATAATTGTCGACACTGATTTATTATCTGTGACTATTGATGCTACAGTTCTGTTGCATGTTTTATCTGTGGTGTCAAAACTCGAATTGTACTTTATCTTCTCTCGCTCTCTGCCTCGGCGTCCCGTCGGCCATTTTGTACAGTGCTAATTAAAATTAAATATAATGATCCACGGAGAATCCTCTTTTATTTCCAAGAGCCACCATCACAAAATAGTGAATGTCGGGGGTTTTATTTCAGTTTTAATTTATACTTACTAGTTAAAATAAGATATAAAAAAAACACTTTCCTTTCCTAGATTACTCCTTGGCTGCTCTTCCTCTTAGCCCTCATACGCATTAGCGGTTGCGGTAGCGGTGCGGCTAGCCGCTTTTATATTTTTATATGCAACCGCTACCGCAACCGCTAATGCGTATGAGGGCTTAGTCCATTGAATTGTTACAATTTAAGGACCGAATATTGTATTTATTAGAGGACGCAATTTTATTTTTGGGACATGTTTGGGGGATCAATAGAAGCTTAACCTCAAATTTGTGGGGCCCTTGCCCCCCGGCCGCCATCTTGGAAAAAGGGGTGAAAACACTTTTTTCATGATATCTCGGAAAATATGCGTCTTACAAAAAAATCGTAAAGACATAATTTGTAGCAAATTGTTTTGCCTACAAAGATGTTTATATAACTTTTTGCCCTAAATTAAAAATTAAAGAAGTTATAAACAAAAAGTGAGAATTTTTTTATAAAATCTTTTTTTAAATTTCTTTCATTTAAAACGCTGTTACAGCGCTCCAAAGTTGACAGAGTTCGTCAATGCTCATGATAATCTGGTCAAAACGAAATGTTTCAGCCACAGCCACAGCCTGGACCATCGAAGAAAAGTAGATTAGAGTAGCTAGCTAATAAGTGATTGAAAATATTATGATGTTGAGGATTACCTTATAAGAAAGATGTCCGTGGAGTAGGCCTACTGGGGATACCACGTAAAAAACGCGCCTACAGACTCTACCTCATAGGTGGCGAGGAAAAGAGTTAGAAATGAATAAGTAAAGTTGTACAAATTTAACAAAAATTTTTGAAGAATATATTTACAATAAAAAAAAAAACAAAAATAAGTTAAACATTTAATTTTGACTGGATTCTCATGAGCATTGACGAACCCGGTCAACTTTGGAGCGCTGTAACAGCGTTTTAAATGAATGAAATAAAAAAAAATTACAGGGAAAAATGTTTCCTCAAAAGGTCATCCACAAGATTGGTCTGAATAATTTTTTTGTAAAATGTATAAAAAAAAAGTTATAGAGCAAAAAGATTTTATAAAAATTTTCTCACTTTTTGCTTATAACTTGTTTAATTTTAATTTAGGGCAAAAAGTTATATAAACATATTTGTAGGCAAAACAATTTGCTACCAATTATGTCTTTACGAATTTTTTGAAAGACGCATAGTTTCCGAGATATCGCGAAAAAAGTGTATTCCAAGATGGCGGCCGGGGGACAAGGGTGGCGACCCCACAAACTTCGGGTTAAGCTTCTATTAACAGATGTCCCAATAATAAAATTGCGTCCTCTAACAAATGCAAAGCTCATGTAACATTTCAATGGACTATCTACCTACTTGCCTGTCAAAATTCAGTTAAAATCAGTACAGCTGTCCCGAAGATTAAATACCCCTACAAACGAATAGACAAAAATTTTAATATAAAAATGTTTGGTAAACAATTTTAGTCACCATACCATGAAATAATAAACTAAGTATAGGTAGGTAATCATAATAATTACCTATGTGCTTAAACGCTTCAGTTTTATTTATTTGAACCTACTATAGATATAACTTAGTTCTTGAAATAACGTAAGTACTTATTCGGTAGCCATTAATATTTGTTTTAAAGAATTTAACATGTTTTCCTTGGACAAACTTTTTAGAGATAGGCACGAGAGTAAAATAGAATAATGTAGTGAGGCGGCGTGTTCGTGTACCGCACCGCGTACTCGGCCGGCGTGGTGGACTGCGGCCTGAACCCGCCACACTCTGAGAGTTGTCCGTGATGTAGTGAGGCGGCGTGTTCGTGTACCGCACCGCACTCGGCCGGCGTGGTGGACTGCGGCCTGAACCCGCCACACTCTGAGAGTTGTCCGTGATGTAGTGAGGCGGCGTGTTCGTGTACCGCACCGCACTCGGCCGGCGTGGTGGACTGCGGCCTGAACCCGCCACACTCTGAGAGTTGTCCGTGATGTAGTGAGGCGGCGTGTTCGTGTGCCGCACCGCACTCGGCCGGCGTGGTGGACTGCGGCCTGAACCCGCCACACTCTGAGAGTTGTCCGTGATATAGTGAGGCGGCGTGTTCGTGTACCGCACCGCACTCGGCTGGCGTGGTGGACTGCGGCCTGAACCCGCCACACTCTGAGAGTTGTCCGTGATGTAGTGAGGCGGCGTGTTCGTGTACCGCACCGCACTCGGCCGGCGTGGTGGACTGCGGCCTGAACCCGCCACACTCTGAGAGGAGACCCGTGCCCAGCAGTGGGCCGGTGATGGGCTAATGATGATAATGATTTCCGTAAACCTCTTTCGATTTTATAGATATGGGTAGGTTCGTTTTCACCTAATTCAGGTTTCAGATTTTTCGCTTATACTAAGTACATTTAAATTATTAGTACTGTGCGAGTAACTTTTCGTTAACAAGTATAAATTAAAAATTTAAAAACCCCCCGACAATCGCCATTTCGTGGCGGCAGCCATCTTGTATTTGCAAAATGCTATTCTACTAGTTAAGCCCTTTCATTTGATACCCATAATGGGAGTTGTGAAAAAATATGTAATCCGCCATTTTGTAGCGGCGGCCATCTTGGATCGATTTTCATCAAACATAGCTAACAACACTCTCGACTAATTCACCTTTCAAACAAAAAAAAAACCGCATTCAAATCGGTTAAGCTGTTTGAGCGCTACAGGGGAACAGACAGACACACACACACAGACACGTCAAACTTATAACACCCCGTCGTTTTTGTCTGTGTGTGTGTGTGTGTGTGTGTCTATCTGTATTCTGTTCCCCTGTAGCGTTCGAACTGGTGAACCGATTTGAATGCGGTTTTTTTCGTTTGAAAGGTGAATTAATCGAGATTGTTAGCTATGTTAAATGAAAATCGATCCAAGATGGCCGCCGCTACAAAATGGTGGTTAACATATTTTTTTACAACTCCCTTAATATGGGTATCAAATGAAAGGGCTTGGCTAGAATAGCACTATGCAAATCCAAGATGGCCGCGGCCACAAAATGGCGAACGTCGGGGGTTTTTTAAATTTTTAATTTATACTTGTTAATATTGCTGTGATAGGTTGAAGAAGAAAACACAGAATGATAATAATTACTCGGTTTTATTTACTTGCATGTACCGACAGGAATGACTACTACTTGCATCTAGATTTAGTTGTGTCACAATCATCATCATCATAATCAACCCATTACCGGCTCACTACATAACAGAGCACGGGTCTCCTCTCAGAGTGAGAAGGGTTTTGGCCATAGTCTACCACGCTGGCCAAGCGGATTGGCAGACTTCACACACGTTGCAGGTTTCCTCACGATGTTTTCCTTCACCGTTAAAGCAAGTGATATTTAAATACTTAAAACGCAAATAACTCCGAAAAGTTAGAGGTGCGTGCCCCGGGATCGAACCCACGACCTCCGATTAGAAGTCGGTTGTCCTAACCACTAGGCTATCACAGCTTTTTTTATTATATGTCACAATACACAATAGTAATTGAAATACAAATACAAATCATTTATTTATTGCTAATTAAACCTTATGGCATGCAATATTACAATAAAAAAATTTAAAATTTAAATTATGATACTTATATATATAATTGTAATTATTAATTAAAATTTAAAACTATTATCTAAAAAAGCGTATGTTTGCTTAGGTCACGCACTTTGCGACTAGTCTAGAAATAGTTAAAGGCGAGAAAATTAAAACTGTTTTGGCTCTGGGAACATACTGGAAAAATCACAAGGCCCAAGGGCTTCAAAGTTTGTAGACCCCTGATCTAGAATGTAGGGGCAAGCGCCCCTCCTCGCCCCCACAGTCGCCTTTTTTCATATTTCGTGTTTTAATAATAAAGTTTGACGTGTCTCTGTGTGTGTGTGTGTGTGTGTGTGTGTGTGTGTGTGTGTGTGTGTGTGTGTGTGTGTGTGTGTGTGTGTGTGTGTGTCTGTTCCCCCGTAGCGCTCAAACGGGTGAACCGATTTGGATGCGGTTTTTTTATTTGAAAGGTGAATTAATCGAGAGTGTTGTTAGCTATGTTAAATGAAAATCGATCCAAGATGGCCGCCGCTACAAAATGGTGGTTAACATATTTTTTTTCACAACTCCCTTAATATGGGTATCAAATGAAAGGGCTTGACTAGTAGAATAGCACTATGCAAATCCAAGATGGCCGCCGCCACAAAATGACGAACGTCGGGGTTTTTTTAATTTTTAATTTACACTTGTAAATATATTAACTAGATTTTGAAATGTGACGTCACAAAATTTAGGGCCCTCCCACCCTCTGTGCTCCCACCCTATTGTCACACAACATAAAGTAGTTTGTAAGCTGTGACCAAAACAAACGAACGACGTTGTTTGGGTTTTTCTTTCACGGTTTGCTGCGATGTTTAGCTCGGAAATGAAATATTTCCTCACCCAAAATAATGTTCATAATTATGTACGGAACCCTAAAAGAGCGAGGCCCGACTCGCCCTTGACCATTTTTTTAATGTCTTCGAGTAGCTAGGTATGGTATTGTTAGTTTTCTTTGTCGAAGTCTAGCATAAAAGGCAATGCGTCGTACCAGTTGTTCACACATCCACTGTGAAAACAACAAAATGAAGTCTTCTATTCTGCTGGCTGCAACGGTGAGTAATAATGTACCTACACAGGTTTATTAAACGACATCAAAACCAGCATAATACTTTTTAAACAAGAAGTTCGTAAACTAAAACCCGAGTAACATCGGCACGTACATCAAACGCTGAAGGAAAGTGGAAGGGGTAAGCTATTGTATTACGTGCGTGACAGTTCCCATACGCAGCTATCCCCTCCACGTTTCGTTCAGCGTTCAATGTACGAGGCGCGGGTTATACTCATAATAATAATAGTTGTATAAAATAATAATTTAGTGTGCAGAAAAAGTGTATTCAACTACGTATGTACTCAATAAACACAAGTATAAATTGAAAATTTAAAAAACCCCCGACATTCGCCATTTTGTGGTTGCGGCCATCTTGGATTTGCATAGTGCTATTCTACTAGTCAAGCCCTTTCATTTGATACCCATATTAAGGGAGTTGTGAATAAAAATATAATCTGCCATTTTGTAGCGGCGGCCATCTTGGATCAATTTTCACCAAACATAGCTAACAACACTCTCGACTAATTCACCTTTCATACAAAAAAAACCGCATTCAAATCGGTCCACCCGTTTGAGCGCTACAGAGGAACAGACACACACACACAGACACGTCAAACTTATAACACCCCGTCGATTTTGCGTCGGGGGTTAAAAATCGAAATGAACGCCATCGGAAATAAAACGTCTAAACACAGACTGTTCATCGTTCACAGGCACTGTGCCATAGCAAATATCATATTATTGTGCATCGTTCATCGCAAAAATGTACGATGAACAGGACACTGTCTAATTTGGGCCTAATAATTTTATTTCTACTTGACAATTAAGTATTATTGACTGATATAACAGCTATATTTACTTTAGTTAACTAAGTTTTTGATGCTAAGCCGTTTTTGAAATAGACCCCGCGTGGGGGGTCCTATATCTTCAAGTAAACAAGCAATATTGTTAGTCAGTTATATAGCTGTGATAGCCTAGTGGTTAGGACAACCGACTTCTAATCGGAGGTCATGGGTTCGATCCCGGCCGGCACGCACCTCTAACTTTTCGGAGTTATGTGCGTTTTAAGTATTTAAATATCACTTGCTTTAACGGTGAAGGAAACCTGCATGCCTGAGAGTTCTCCATAACGTTCTCAAAGGTGTGTGAAGTCTGCCAATCCGCTTGGCCAGCGTGGTAGACTATGGCCAAAACCCTTCTCACTCTGAGAGGAGACCCGTGCTCTGTAGTGAGCCGGTTATGGGTTGATCATGATGATGATGATGATTGTTAGCCCTCCCATTTGCTATATGAGCCCATCCCTCATCAGTACGGTTTCTTCTAGCTTTTTATGTACTTAACTTTCGTTTATTTACAGTGTATAGGTACCTACTATTCGTCAGTTGATTTACATAGGTATAATTGTGAATATCAAGTAGACATTAATCGTTCATTCATGAAGAAGTTATGGGACTCAAACAGACAGACAAACAGACGGAAGAACAAGTGTAAATTCACCCAAGTAGAGTAGGTGACCTCATTCGCTTGGTCAATAATCATTTTCGACTCTGACTTCGACTTAGGTACTTCACTTTCGTGTACTTTTTAAATTGACGTTCAAAAAGTGTAGTGTACCAATTTTGAATGAATTTTATTTGACTTTGACTTGACTTTTCAGACTCTTCTCGCTGTCATACTGGAGCCTTGCGCGGCGTTACCAGCAACGCCTGCGGCAACGCCTGCGGCAAAGCCAGCGCCAGCGGCAGCGACAGCGCCTGCAGCAGCGCTGGTACCAGCGGCGCCCGCAGCAGCGCCGGTACAGGCAGCGCCTGCTCAAGCGGCGCTACCGCAACCGCCTGCGCCTCGCAACCGCCTGTGGCCCGCCACCGGCCCTGCAACCGGATGTGCGTTTACCACCACTACTACAGGCCTTACGGCTCGTATACACCTAATCCGCCATCGGTCGATGTGTGCTCGGGCGTCGTCGGATGAACTCCGTCGATCGAAAAACATAATATTATGAAACAAGACGGGGGTTTTTTAATTTTTTAGGGTTCCGTACCCGAAGGGTAAAAAACGGAGCCCTATTATTAGGGTTCCGTACCCGAAGGGTAAAAAACGGAGCCCTATTAATGTCACTCGGCTGTCTGTCTGTCTGTCTGTCTGTCCGTCTGTCCGCCGGTCACAGGTCTCTAGCTCGCAGACGAAATGAGTTACAAACCTGAAATTTTGGTATTTAGTGTAAAACGTTAACCCAAAATCAAATATTGAATTAGAAATTGAATTAAATTATTTTTCAGGGGGGCTCCCATACATCAAAAAGGAGCCGGAAAAAAAAAATTTTTCTTTACCCTAGCTTGTGGGGTATCATTGTTTAGAGCTCATTAAGTAGAGTACAAATATATATTTTTTTAATTTTTATCTCAAAAAATAAGGGAATGGGAGGCCATCAAAGTTGTCAGTTTTAGACCATTTTTGTGACGGGGGCTATCTCAAAAACTAAACTAGTTGGGAATATGATATTTCAGTATATTATGTACTATATGCTTTATTTAAACAACAAATACTGAAAACAACGATTTATTAAATAGTTTATAAGCTGTGACCAAAATAAACGAACATTTTTTTGGGTTTTTCTTTCACGGTTTGTTGCGATGTCTAGCTCGGAAATTAAATATTTCTTAGACCCAAAATATTATATTGTTCATAATTATGTACGGAACCCTGAAAGAGCGAGGCCCGACTCGCACTTGGCTAATTTTTAATTTATACCTGTGACCGGCGGATAGACGGACAGACAGACAGCAGAGACATCAGGTGTAGAACGTTGAAATTATTTTTCAGGGGGGGGGGGGGGCTCCCACACTTCATGTATGGGAGCCCCCCTGAAAAACTCGACTTTGACTCGCACTTGGCCGGTTTTATTACAGATCCGATAACTTTCGTCAACGTCGTTCGTGTCTCAATAATTGGTCCACCGGTACCTGTTCTCGAGCGTGACGGAGTCCGGCTCTATTGGGACCGGTCCATCATCACGGACAGGACGATTCTAGCGAATAAGCCTAAAACAAACTCAAAAAACATATACTTCACGATATAAATTTATTAAAATAAACCTCCTGGATTACTGATATTTGCTACACTGTGACGACGCTCTCGCATTCTCAAACGGAATAAATTTTTGTGAGGGTAGATTAGATATAATTAGATAAATAGAACTCAAATTGTATTTTGCATCTGACTGCTGCAAAAAATCAATATTCTAATTAGATATTAAGTTTCTCTGTAAGTGAATTTTGTAAATAATTCGTTGAGAAATAAAATTCTTTAACCCGAAGCCTGACATCGTGGTGATGGACCGGGCACAGTCGAGGGTGTTTTTGGTGGACATCACCATCCCATATGACGAGAACCTCGTGAGAGCTGAGACAGAGAAAAAACGTAAGTAAGTATCTCAATCTGGCTCACGAGGTTTCCGCCATGTGGCATGTGGAGTCCAGTGAAATCATCCCTATCGTCATATCTGCGAATGGTTTGATCCCAGTCAGCCTCGCTCACTATCTGAAGCGACTGGGATTCCGTGGCAGTTCGCTCGCAGCCAGGATGCAGAAAGCGGTGTTGCTAGACTCGGCTAGGATAGTCCGCCGATTTCTCAGCCTGTCGCCCTGACCCCCGGCCGTCTGGTCTCCCCTGCCGGGGTGTAAACCTCCGCCCGTTACAATATGTATTTATGTAATGTGTATGTAAGTTTATTTATTTTTGTGAATGTATGTATCCTATATTATTTATCTTTGGCTTTTATATCTATTTATTTTGTACACGGCGTGAGAGTAAGATATATGAAAATAGTAATAATCTATATATCTTTTATCTATACATCTATACATATAATAAAATCGTAGACTTGCCGTATCTGTACATTAAAGATTTTTGCAAAATAATAACTGGGGGGTGTTAGGGATAAGTAATATAACGTAAAAAAGCTATTTTTGAAATTTTTGTCTGTTTGTCTGTTTGTCTGTATGTTTGTGCGCGCTTCACGCAAAAACTACTGAATGGATTGAAATGAAACTTGGTATGATTTAAGTTCATACTACGGAGTAACATATAGAATACTTTTTATCTCGAAATTCAGCACGGTTCCCTTGGGAGAGGGGATGAAAGTTAAAATGTGTACTTAGCTGTAATTCATTAACGCGTGGTCCGATTTCATTATTCTTTTTTTGTTAGAAAGGTGATACTTTAAAGATTACCAGCTAATCTCAAAAAGGCTGGATCGATTTTGATGGAACTTTTACTGGCGGATGTTTACATTTTGATCTACTTAAACATCCGCCAGTGAACTTTTAACAGTTTTTAGCAAGGTATGAGCTCAAAGGAGCTTAGGAAAACTAAATGATTCCCACGGGATTTTTAAAAACCAATATCCACGCGAACGAAGTCGCGGGTGTCCGCTTGTAAAATAATAAAATCGTAGAATTGCCGTATCTGTACATTGAAGATTTTTGCAAAATAATAACTGGCGGATGTTAGGGATAAGTAATAGAACGTAAAAAAGCTATTTTTGAAATTTTTGTTTGTTTGTCTGTTTGTCTGTTTATCTGTTTGTCTGTATGTTTGTGCGTGCATCACGCAAAAACTACTGAATGGATTGAAACGAAACTTGGTACGATTTAAGTTCATACTACGGAGTAACATATAGAATACTTTTTATCCCGAAATTCAGCACGGTTCCCTAGGGAGAGGGGATGAAAGTCAAAATGTGTACTTAGCTGTAATTCGTTAACGGGTGGTCCGATTTCATTCATACTCTTTTTGTTAGAAAGGAAATACTTTAAAGATTAGGAAAAACAAAATGTTTCTCACGGGATTTTTAAAAACCAATATCCACGCGAACGAATTCGCGGGTATCCGCTTGTTATTTTACTAAGTTGTCAGTTTGAAACCATTTTTGTCACGGGGGGCTATCTCAAAAACTAAACCAGTTACCAAGAATGTGAAATTTCGGTATATTATGTAGGTACCATATACCTACTGTACTTATTTAAACATTTGGGTTGGCAACAATTTGGACGGTTTGGGCGATATTTTTCGTGAATATTAATAAACTTTGTTGCATTTCAGTGTTTGATGCTACTACCAACGCGTTAAAAACGATTCCAGTCACTTTTGATAGAATGGTAAGTACTTGTTTGTCGTTTACTTAATTAATGCAACTATGTTTATACAATACACCCATGAAGATTCCGAATCAGTTAGTTTATTGCCAACATTAAAACACCCAATGTCCTAATAACCATTACATTAACCAAACGAGTGTTGTAATGAAATTCAGTACAACATTATATCATCCGTTTTCATAATAACACTCCTTTGGATGATAATGGTTAAGGACTGGCTGTTTTATTGTTAGCAGTAAGCTGTTTCAGAATCTTTTAAAGAGGATTCATATTATGGGTGCAGATAAAGTCTTGAATGCAACTGTTTATAATTAGGTATTACACTCATGTGCTACTATTATCTAAAATTATTACTAAATTATTATTTTACTAGCTTTTGCCCGCGGCTTCGCCTGAGTGAATTTCGATTTTTCACAAATCCTGAGGGAATTGTGGTTATCTGGTTTCCGTTCCCGTTCCCTTTTCCAACCTTTATACCTACTTTCAAGGCTGCAAACTTCCTTCCTTCCTTCTTCTCCAAACATCCAAACATCCACACTTTCACATCTTACTTCTTACTAATATTATAAATGTGAAAGTGTGGATGGATGTTTGTTACTCAATCTCGCCGCAACTACTGAACCGATTTGGCTGAAATTTTGAATGGAGGTAGATTATGCCCTGACTTAAAACATAGGCTTTTTATCCTGAAAAAATGCACAGTTCCCACGGGATTTTGAAAAACCCGAAATCTATAGCTACAGCTATAGGTAGATTACTATAGCGAACTTCCTTGATAGTAGGTATAAAGGTTGGAAAAGGGAGCGGGAACGGGAACCGGAAATCCACGATTCCCTCGGGATTTGTGCAAAATCGAAATTCACGCGGGCGAAGCCACGGGCATTCTCTAGTTTATAATAAGTATTAGTAGGATATTAAATTAAATTATTAACCGTAGTCGGGTTTTAGTTCACGAACTTTTTCTTGTGTATGTATGCATATACTATATGCATGAATTTCCCTCGCAGGTCGCAGGCGCTGGCTGCTGGCTTGGTCTCTGTTGGTAGATCGTTCACAATCACACAGGTAACTCTGACACAATAGTGTTAGCGTTCCGCTATTGTTGACAATTGACATGTGGGTCGTTAGACCAAGTTCTCGAAGGATTTTACCACCACCACTAGACTAACACGACAGCCTTTTAACGTCCCACTGCTGGGCACAGGCCTCCTCTCGCATAGGAGAGAGATATTTAGAGCTTAGACCCGCCACGCTGCTCCAATTGGCGGGCTTTAACGACTATTGTCACATGATAGTGATAATAACCGGGACCGACTGCTTAACGTGCTCTCCGAGGCACGGGGGTGGAACACCGCCAACTACCAACTCCGGGCTGGCACTGAGAATTTCTTGACAGAAAAGATTCCAGTACCTAACAATAATTTGCCCGACCCGGGAATCGAACCCGGGACCTCGTGATCTGCAGTCGAATATGCTAACCACTAGACCAACGAGACAGTTTTATTGTTAAGTAAAGGCGTTACTGATGTATTACTTTTCTTTTTTTTTTCAGGATCACATCTTAAAATTTTCTTTTAAATTAGAAATAAAACATTAAAAAAATATATGCACCGAATTGAAAACCTCCTTCTTTTTGGAATTCGGTTAATTAGTTGTTACTGGCCAATTTTTATATTTTTTAATATATATTATGTATGACTGTCTATTGTAAATGAATAAATTATTTACATATAATTAAACTAAGTTACTTAGGTGTACAAAAATGTTTTTTATTTGGGACCGATTTTGTCAATCGCCAGAATCCTCTTCCGAAAAATAATAAATGGCGGTTTTTGTATGGGATATAATATCTAATAATAATGTCAAAGTTCTTTTTGGAGTTTAGAAATTCTAGATGGAGTCTAGAAATTGAAAAATTAATAAACCCCTAAACAACGTAGAACCTATTATTGACGTGATAACGTCTTATAAATCGATGTCCGCCGGCTGCACGCACGAAATAGCATGAATCATTGTCACGTTCCGCCTGAGCCGAGCGTGCAAGCGAGAGCGCCGAACAAGCGATAGAGAAGGCACTATCGGCCTATACATATTTTCTTATTATTATTCTATAACATTTTCTTATGACGTTATCACGTAAAATTATCGTCCGTGAACCGACTTTACAAACAACAATTTTTTTTATTCCGGACTGACGGTAGGTTCTATGTGCCTGACGCAGCCGGGACTCGAACCTGGGTCTTTTTTTATTCATCTACAAGTCAGCCCTCGACGAATCCGGGACTTCCCACTTATAAGACCACAAGCGTTAAACCACTGCGCCAGGGAGGTCGTGAAAAAAAAGTTATTTTCGGGTCTTCTACACATTGAACAATAATTATAATTTAGAAATTTAAAAAACCCCCGACATTCGCCATTTTTAGCGGCGGCCATCTTGGATCGATTTTCATCAAACATAGCTAACAACACTCGACTAATTCACCTTTCAAACAAAAAAAAAACCGCATTCAAATCGTTCCACCCGTTTGAGCGCTACGGGGGAACAAACAGACAGACACATACACACACAGACACGTCAAAGTTATAACACCCCGTCGTTTTTGCGTCGGGGGTTAAAAATGAGCCAATAATAAACCCCTAATATCTAGAATCTTTTTTATTCCGGAGTAACGATACTATGTGCCTGACACAGCCGGGAATCGAAACTGGGACCTCCACACATCGCTACCGAAATCAAGAGATAAGAATGTGTCTTACATAATTTTCATAATTCTCAGGAATTTTCGATGTAATTTCATGTGAATGTTTAATCAGAAATTACAATATAATTTATCTCTCTAATGGTATCACACTGTTTGTTTAATTTTTGCGAGATAAAAAGTTTTTTTTTCTAGATTTATATTGCTTTGTTTCAACTGCAGTGAACTTTGTTGGTACAGGGCTGCCTTTGAAAAAAAAAAACAATTTTTCCGAAATTTTCTAGCTATAATATGAAAAAAACCTGTTGACTTTATAGAGCAAGAGCCCACGACGGCCAGACCTTCATTATTTTATAAAAGATAAAAGTTTCTCTGTATTTTTTTTGTATAATAAAATGACTACATAGTCCTACAGTGTTTTCCACCTGAGCGAATTGAAATGTTTAACACCTGCGCACTCGAGTAGCTATCTCCATCGATAATTTTCATAGAGGAAAAACTTAGTCGCCTCTTCGAAACGAACCTACTCACGAAAATTCAGCCTGTTATTAATCACTAAAAAATTTGTTCGTCGGCTGCCTGACCATTAAGTACATCTATACTAATATAATAAAGCGGAAGAGTTTGTTTGTTTGAACGCGCTAATCTCAGGAACTACTGGACCGATTTCAAAAATTCTTTCACCGTTGTATATGTACGTGATCCCTGAGTGCTATAGGCTATATGTTATGTACCACGGGCGAAGCCGGGGCGGACCGCTAGTATTATATGTTTCGCTTATTGCTCAGTATTACGAGAAAGCGGTCTTTCGTAAGACTCTTTTAGCTATCACTTTTAGGACTCGCATAATACTCAGTACTTATTTCGATCTCACATAACCGGTCATTCGTAATACTCAATCAGCCTACTTTGCCGAAACTGTTTT
The DNA here is from genome assembly GCA_920104075.1 of Melanargia galathea. Taxonomy (NCBI): domain Eukaryota; kingdom Metazoa; phylum Arthropoda; class Insecta; order Lepidoptera; family Nymphalidae; genus Melanargia; species Melanargia galathea. Next base: position 2,014,726 of record OV049857.1, on the reverse strand, counting down.
GAAGAATTTTTTGGAGAATTTATGGCTTGAAACAAAGGTAAATTAAAAAAAAAAAAGGAAAAGTACAAAACACTAGTGCGAAAAAACTTCAACTTTCTGCACGATATAATTACATCTACAAAAAGTGGTACTTCTATCTATCTATAATATAATAAAACTGTAACAGATCCAATTCTGTACATTGAAGATATTTTGAAAATTTTTATTGGAGGGCACTCTATAATCGATACTGAAGCCAAATCTGCAATTTGTTTCATTTTTGTCTGTCTGTCTGTCTTTCTGTCTGTCTGTCTGTCTGTCTGTCTGTCTGTCTGTCTGTCTGTCTGTATCTTGGCCGCGCATCACGCCGAAACTACTGGATGGATTCGAATGAAACTTGGTACGATTTAAGTTTATACTCCGAGGTAGGACATAGGATACTTTCTATCCCGAAATTCAGCACGGTTCCCTTGGGAGAGGGGATAAAAGTTAAAACGTGTATTTAGCTGTAATTCATTAACGCGTTGTTCGATTCTACTCATTCTTTTTTTGTTAGAAAGATAGTACTTTATATACTGTCCCGTAAATATTTCAAGGTCATAGGTTTTTTAGTTCAGAAATGACAGACATTACAACCCTCAGTATTGGGTTCAAATAACTTGGGACCCGGATCTTTGAACGTACCGTTTATTTTAAACTGGTGTGCATTTAAATTTATGTTTGTCGGTCTGTCTATTTGTTCCAGCTTATCTCCAAAACAGCTGGATCGATTTTAATTGAACTTTCAATGGCAGATAGGTAATGTTATAAGGAGTAACTTAGGCTACATTTAGTTTAAGTACATAAAAGAATTATGGGATTCGATCCGATCCTATATATAAACCTATATCTACGCGAACGAAGTTGCGGGGATCAGCTAGTAATATAATAAAACTGTAACAGATCCAATTCTGTACATTGAAGATATTTTGAAAATTTTTGTTGGAGGGCATTCTATAATCGATACTGAAGCCAAAACTGCAATTTTTTTCATTTTTGTCTGTCTGTCTGTCTGTCTGTCTGTCTGTCTGTCTGTCTGTCTGTCTGTCTGTCTGTCTGTATCTTGGCCGCGCATCACGCCGAAACTACTGAACGGATTCGAATGAAACTTGGTACGATTTGAGTTTATACTCCGAGGTAGGACATAGGATACTTTTTATCCCGAAATTCAGCACGGTTCCCTTGGGAGAGGGGAAGAAAGTTAAAACGTGTATTTAGCTGTAATTCACTAACGCGTTGTTCGATTTCACTCATTCTTTTTTTATTAGAAAGGTAGTACTTTAAGTATTGTACCGTAAATATTTCAAGGTCATAGGTTTTTTAGTTCAGAAATGACAGACATTTATTGGGTTCAAATAACTTGGGAACCGGATCTTTGAACGTACGGCTTATTTTAAACTGGTGTGCGTTTAAATTTATGTTTGTCAATCTGTCTATTTGTTCCAGCTAATTTCCGAAACGGCTGGATCGATTTTGACGGAACTTTCAATGGCAGATAGGTGATGTTATAAGGAGTAACTTAGGCTACATTTAGTTTAGGTACATAAAAGAATTATGGGATCCGATCCGATCCTATATAAAACCTATAAACACGCGAACGAAGTCGCGGGGGTCAGCTAGTTTTATAATATAATAGTTTCTAATCAGTGGCGTAGCGTACCTTGGCGGGGGCCCCGTATAAAAATTTGTTTGGGGGCCCTTATAAAGGGTAAAGATTTCTCACAAAAGAAAAACAAATGTTTACATAAAATTAAAAGCAATATTTAGGGCCTGTTTCATAACCTTCTGTTAAGTGTCGGATAGCTTAAACGTAAGTTTTGTCACTTTCTTACTTTATGTCAAGTGACAAAGACAAAAGTTGTGAATAAGCTATCCGACACTTATCAGAAGGTGGTGAAACAGGCCATTATTCATCATAATTATTTATCTGTCACTTTTTCCAAAATTTTTACAAACAATTCAAATTAAATATATGTATACTCTCCTTGCCATTTTTTCGGCAAACTGATTTATTAAATCATTTAGAGCTGATGATGACTTTAGTTTTTCTAAAGATTCTGCCTCTATGGACAATAATGACAGGTCTGATTTTTGCACGTCGGGGTCCCCCGTGGCTTGGGGGCCCCGTATAATTGATACGGCAGATACGGCAGTAGCTACGCCCCTGTTTCTAATATAGAATATAATATTTTGAATATGTAAATATAATTTGAGCAACTGTATTAAAAACCAACTTTGCTCTCTCGTTCGCACAAATAACTATTTTGAACGCGTCTTTGCGTCAACCCTACTTATCATCATTCTAGATAAAAAAATGCGTGAAATTGGAAGAATCATTTCGTTTTATCTCTTTTATTACATAGGCTTTTTAGACAAACTAAATCTTGATTAGGTAAAGTAGATCAATATTGAGTTAGAAATGAGATAGATACCCTACATTAGGCTAATATTTACACAAGGTCCACACAGCAGCAGTTCTGTATATAAGGTGTGAGCACGGACGGCACAGCATCAGTTCCTCGGTGTAACACCACATAGCAGTTCCACATATACCTACCAACAACTGAACATACAAGATGAACGCTGCACTTACTTTCCTTCTGGCCGTGGTAAGACCTACTTGTTTATTACAATCATCATCATCAGCCTATCACCGGCCCACAGCTGGGCACGGGTCTCCTCTCAGAGTGTGGCGGGTTCAGGCCGCAGTCCACCACGCCGTCTCACTACATCACGGACAACTCTCAGGCGTGCCGGTTTCCTCGCGATGGTTGCCTTCCTTGGTAGCCTCGTTGGTCTAGTGGTTAGCATATTCGACTGCAGATCACGAGGTCCCGGGTTCGATTCCCGGGTCGGGCAAGTAATTGTTAGGTATTGGGGTTTTCTGTCAAGTAATTCTCAGTGCCAGCCCGGAGTTGGTAATCGGCAGTGTTTCACCCCCGTGCCGCGGAGAGCACGTTAAGCAGTCGGTCCCGGTTATTATCACTATCATATAACAAGTATAAATTGAAAATTTAAAAAACCCCCGACATTCGCCATTTTGTGGTGGCGGCCATCTTGGATTTGCATAGTGCTATTCTACTAGTCAAGCCCTTTCATTTGATACCCATATTAAGGGAGTTGTGAAAAAATATGTAATCCGCCATTTTGTAGCGGCGGCCATCTTGGATCGATTTTCACCAAACATAGCTAATAACACTCTCGACTAATTCACCTTTCAAACAAAAAAAAACCGCATTCAAATCGGCCCACCCGTTTGAGCGCCATAGGGGAACAGACAGACACACACACACACACACACACACACACACACACACACACACACACACACACACACACACAGACACGTCAAACTTATAACACCCCGTCGTTTTTGCGTCGGGGGTTAAAAATAGTCGTTAAAGTCCGCCAACCCGCATTGGAGCAGCGTGGCGGGTCTGAGCTCTAAATCCCTCTCTCCTTTGAGAGGGGAGGCCTGTGCCCAGCAGTGGGACGTTAAAAAGGCTGTAGTGGTGGTGGTGGTGGTGGTTTTTCTTCACCGTTAAAGCGAGTCATATTTAATTGCTTAAAACGCATATAACACCGAAAACTTAGGGGTGCGTGCCGGGAATCGAACTAGGTACCGCCGAAAGAGACCGAAGTCTTAACCACTAGGCTATCACCGCTTACAAGCGGTCTAGTGAATTAGTCGGGAGTGTTGTTAGCTATGTTTGATGAAAATCTGTCCAAGATGGCCGCCGCCACAAAATGGCGGATTACATATTTTTCACAACTCCCTCAATATATGTAGGTATCAAATGAATGGGCTTGACTAAGTAGTAGAGTAGCATTGTGCAAATCCAAGATTGCCGCCACCACAAAATGGCGAATGCCGGGGGTTTTTTAAACTTTTAATTTATACTGTCAGAATTCCACCGAATTAAAAATCAGACTACTTATATACCTATACATACGTATACATATATCTAATGTTTTCAGGCCGTCTTCACTGCGCTGCTCGCGAGCGCTTTCGCCGCCGATGATTCCAGCTCTGGTGGTCTACTTGGAGGTGTATTAGGAATAGGTAACCACCTACATATTATTCATCATCATCATCATCATCATCCCATCACCGGCCCACTACAGAAACTCGAGCGCTGACCTTCAATGCGCAGAAGTCGAAAATGAGGTACCTACCTATCTTGGGTGATGGCGTGGGGATCGTTCGTAAGCACTTAGCTCTCGCGGATCCGTCGTAAGCGCTGATTGGCTCTCCAATCGTACTGTGTCCCGCTCACTCGTACGACGCTGCGCGCACTTGAAGGTCAGCGCTCGAGTTATGTGCCGCGGCTTACACACGCACGCTTCGCTGTTCGCCAACTCTTTTCTAGATTCTAGCTTTACTCGCTTCTCGTTCATCGTCGCCGGTGAGGCAAGTGGCTAAGACTCGGAGTTCAGGTGGAGTGGAGGTTGAGCCTAACGTGAAATTTATCTTTTTTTTGCAGTAGACAAGGGCTTAGGCGTCGTCAACGATACACTGCAGGGCGTAGTAGGAGGTGGTGGTTTATTGGTATGGATTTCACTTCTTTTTCACATTTTTTAACCTGTGTGTCTGTCTGTTCCACTGTAGCGCTCAAACGGGTGAACCGATTTGAATGCGGTTTTTTGTTTTAAAGGTGAATTAGTCGGGAGTGTTCTTAGCTGTGTTTGATGAAAATCGGTCCTAGATGATGTACATATTTTCACACAACCCCATAAATATGGGTATCAAATGAAAGGGCTTGACTAGTAGAATAGCACTATGCAAATCCAAGATGGCCGCCACCACAAAATGGCGGATTACATATTTTCACTCAACTCCATCAATATGGGTATCAGATGAAAGGGCTTGTTGTACAGTAAATAGCGCTATGCAAATCCAAGATGGCCGCCACCACAAAATGGTGAATGTAGGGGGTTTTATTAATTTTTTTTATTAAATTTATACTTGTAATTTCACAGGATGTCAACTTGGGTGTCAACGTGGGTTAAGCTCGCAAACGGCCAGATGTTTCCGCCACGACCTGAACGACATTATGATATCACTTTGTTGACTTGTTGCTGATCATTATGTAATAAACTGTTGTTCCATCCGCATTTGTTTTTATACGACTTCTTTATACTGCCTGAAAAAAGCCTATCTAGGCGCACAAAGTGCGCCAGGCTCTAGGCGCACGAAGTGCGCCAGGCCAAGTTCCTCCGGCCTTGTCGCATGAGTGTGTTATTTACACGATCCATTTCGAGCTGTTTTGACCCCCCTCATAACTCTGGTTCGCGGGATAGTAATCATACGAAATTTGAAATATAAGTTAAACTCGTGGATGTGATGATAAATTGAAAGTTTCAAATTTTCAAGTTGAACCGTTTCTGAGATACAGAGGTTTGAAAATCACATAAAACAAGACCTACTCACTGACTGATCAAAATTATGACGCACTTCCCGTGTATGTGGAATGTTGAAATTTGGTAAGAAGATGAGTCTTAGTGTGTATATGAAGGAAAAAATCGAAAAATGTCCAAAAGTTGCATCAGACACTGACCAATTCAAAGATATATAAAAATCTGTCTGTTCCCACATCACACAAAAAATACTGAACAAATTTTCATTTTGTTTTAATAAATGTATTTTACTTTATTCGAAGCTATATATGGTTCTTGTTTCATCGAAATCGGTGCACTATTTAGGGAGATGTGACTTTTTAAGTTTTCTAGCAAGGGGTCAATCTTACTGGTCTTGAGTTCTAATAAAAAGTAAAGTGTAGGTAAATAATAAAACGCCAAGAGGTATATTTTTTTATCGAAGTCGCGGGCGCGACTTCGTCGGCGTGGACTACACAAATTTCAAACCCCTATATTACCCCCTAAGGGGTTGAATTTTCAAAAATCCTTTCTTTGCGGATGTCGTACGCCACATTAATAGCTATCTGTGTGCCTAAGCCCGTTCCTTCCAGTAGTTTGAGATTCGTCTTTGCCAATAATCTTTGCGTGAGAAACTCATGTGGTGGACTGATAAGTCAGCACGTATTAAGCGAGATTCTTACTTGCTTTTATTGGCTACACCGAGGCATAGAACAGCGGCATTCAAGGGAGGTTTTAAGTTTGCGGCAACTAAGTGCTGGAATGACTTACCACCACCGTTAAGATCACTAAAATCGTCTGCAATGTTTAAAACTAAATTAAAAACTTACCTTTTAACGCAACAAAAATTATTATCAACTTAAATTAATTAATTATTATCAGTATCGAGTTTGAAATAAATCGTTCCAGCTATTTAGTGCTTGCTGTTGTGTGCCGCCTGTTCTGTGTTTTGTGCTATTTATTTATTGTTCGTCTATGTTTTGTGCTATTGTTTTACTGTATTTTTCCTTTTAGTAATTTTTATTTCGTTTATTTTATTTTATTTTTCTTTTCAATTAATTTAATTTAATTTGCTACTAAATATCATACTATGTAATTGTGTAATTATGTTAATAAATAGAAGTATGATGTATCCGTGATGACACTCGTGTAAGGCTCCTACTGAAAACCAGCGCTGCAGCTTGCTGCAGCACGATGCTGAGTGGGAGACCTACATTTGATCAAACACAATTGTTATTTTATCCTTATTTTAGTAGATTTAGGTTTTTATTATTACGTTTTATTTATTTTATTTTTAATTTCAATTGTGTTGTGTTGTGTTGTGTTGTGTTGATCAAATAAAAAAGTTTTCTTTCTTTCTTTCTTTCTTCAATAAAACCAGAAGCGCGATTTTCTTAATAATTTTGATAAGCAACCTTGACCCAAGTCAGGAAATGGATGGGTGGCCGACTTTGGAGGTTTGGAGGAGACTTTGGTGTCCTGTTGATTCCGGCTACTAGGTATCACTAATATCTAATACTATTCATTAAACTTAATGAGAGTCAAATACTCAAAATCTTCTCTTAGTTAAGCCGTATGGTTCTAAGTTCTGAAACTGACCACTGAGTGGAAATACTCTGGAGTGGAGTTTCTGTTATCTGTGATTTTGACAGACAGACGAACAAAATAAAAATTCACCCAATTAGAACAGAGAAAGCGACTTTGTTTTATACTATGTATTGAAGATTAAACCACATCTAATCAGACCGTAAAATGTGATAGGGTTTTTTTAAATTAAACAAATTCAAAGGAGTGCAAAAATGTTGTCAAGTTGAAAACAATAAAACTATTCTCAGTCCCAAATGAGCTTCATATTATAGTGTTATTACTAAGACATAAATTATTTAAAAATATTTTAACAGGATCATTAGGAATGGTATGACAGCTTGAGGGTGATCGAAGAAGATATACCTTCTAAAACTGTATGGTTTCATTTATCGAGCCTAGCAAAGGACTTGGTCATAATTTTTGATATCAGTACTTTTAATGGCCGAAACTTTTTGATAGGAAGTTGGCCTTATTATTCACATGAAATGTTTTTGTTTGGATATTGTTTACAGGGTTCATGTATTTTTTACCCGACTACGGCAAAGCCAACAGGAAGGGTTATGATTTTAGCAGTCTATGTATGTATGTATATATTATGTATGTATAATATTGTGTTTGTGGCCGATTTTTGTATGAGATTCTGTGTGTACCACCTAAACTACTGGACCGATTTTGATGAATGAGGTGTCTATTGTTTCGTTGTTACGGTCCAGGTGACATAGGCTAGTTACATTTTACTAACGAAAAACATCAAGAAGTGATCTTTGCGCGGCTCTAGATTATACAATTAGTTTCGGATAGGCATAACAGATGGCACCACTAGCTTTAAAAGCGCAGGGCAAGCAGCTGCGCCTAAATTATTATTAAATTATTAAGCGTAGTTGGGTTTTAGTTGTTTTTAGGGTTCCGTACCTCAAAAGGTAAAAAAAGGAACCCTTATAAGATCACTTTCTTGTCCGTCTGTCTGTTCGTGTGTCACCACCGATTTTCTCAGGAACGGGTGGACCTAGCAAGTTGTTTATACCAGATACTAAAGTCTATAGTCCCTATTAGGTGTATAAAAATTAAGGTCCTGAGTCCACACAATAAAAAGATATGGGCAAATTTAGATTTTCACGAAAACTTGTAAGTACAAAAAATTTACCTTAATTTTCAACTTTTTTTATTTTTCGGAATTTTCCCTTTACTTGATCTAAGTATAGGACCTTGCTTTTGACCAAAATTGACAAATCTAGGTCAACCGGATGTACCCTATAGGTTTTGGGTCGAAAATCTAAATGGTAGTTCCAGTTGACCTAGAATTACGAAATTTGAAAAAGCTAGGTCTTACAGCACAATTAATAAAGGTAAAATTAAAAAAAAAAAAAAAACTGGAAATTAAAGGCTATCCCCATAGGCCCATGTACATACATAATAGCGCCAATCAAGATAGACCTCTGAGTTGTATGAGCGCTCATAAAATTTAGAGGCCTAGCTTAATTGGCACGTTACCTTTTAAGACAAACTAATGAAAAACAGATTGTATTTGAACCCTCGGTGCGCGAGTCTGACTCGCACTTTGCCGGTTTTATTTACTTTACTTGAACTTTACTTGTTTTTTATAAAAATTGCGGGCAAATCAGCAGGCGGGTCACCTGATGTAAAGTGATTACCGCCGCCCATGAACATTTGCAGTACCAGAGGAACCACAACCACTTATGCGTTGCCGGCTTTTGAGGAATTTGTTGATCCTCCCCTTGAATAATCCCATATTGAAGTTACGTGGAAACATCATTGAAGGGAGTTGGTTCCACAGTTTTAGAGAGCACGGAAGGAAAGACCTCGCACACCGCTTGGTATGTATACAACGTTAGTTTTACTTTGCGCAAAAACCGAAACACGTGTCAAATATTTTTACATTAAAAATATTTATACAAAATTTCAAAAAAATATAATGAAAAGTAACGAAGTTATAAGCTTGTTATGTTGCGTCATTGTCCTCGAAAAAAATGGTCACCGCAAGCCGTCGCCGCAGCGACGTGCGATCGACGCGAGTTGAATGACCGCCGCTGTGTGCCGACCGTCAGCTGATGCGCGGTAAATCATTGTGTCTAAGCTTGTAGGATTTCAAAATATTTTTGGACAAAAATATAACACTATATAAAAATGGTTGGATTCGATTTTGTTACTGAATCTGAACAAACTACTTTCAGGTTTTGCGTAAAGTAAAACTAACGTTGTATATGTAACGCATATATATTCCACCACAAGCGGACACCCGCGACTTCGTTCGCGTGGATATTGGTTTTTGAAAATCCCGTGTGAATCATTTTGTTTTCCTAAGCTCCTTTGAGCTCATAGCTTGCTAAAATCTGTTAAAAGTTCACTGGCGGATGTTTAGGTAGATCAAAATATAAACATCCGCCAGTAAAAGTCCCATCAAAATCGATCCAGCCTTTTTGAGATTAACCGGTAATCTGTAAAGTATATCCTTTCTAACAAAAAAAGAATGAATGAAATCGGACCACGCATTAATGAATTACAGCTAAGTACACATTTTAACTTTCATCCCCTCTCCCAAGGGAACCGTGCTGAATTTCGGGATAAAAAGTATCCTATATGTTACTCCGTAGTATAAACTTAAATCATACCAAGTTTCATTTCAATCCATTCAGTAGTTTTTGCGTGATGCGCGCACAAACATACAGACAAACAGACAAACAGATAAACAGACAAACAGATAAACAGACAAACAGACAAACAGACAAACAGACAAACAGACAAACAGACAAACAGACAAACAGACAAAAATTTCAAAAATAGCTTTTTTACGTTTTATTGCTTATCCCTAACATCCCCCAGTTATTATTTTGCAAAAATCTTTAATGTGCAGATACGGCAAGTCTACGATTTTACTTATTATATGTATAGATTTAAACTTCTATATGCCTGTACTGATTTTGATGAATGACGTATCGTTAGAATACTTAGCTCATTCTGGGTGACATAGGCTAGTAAAATTAAAAAAAGAATTGATGGGATGACCATGGTCACGCATTAATGACTAAAGTTGAAAAAAAAAATTGAATACAGATTAAGTTCATAATCATCATATAGAAAATAATGAGAAAATTCCTAAAATATAGAACACCAATAATATCCTGTGATTCTCAAAAAATATCATTCGTAACAATTAAAGTAATTCGTAAACTAAAACCCGACTACGCTTAGTAATTTAATAATTATTTAGTGTAAAGCGCGAGACAAGCAGCTAGTAGCGCCATCTGTTATGTCTATCCGAAACTAATTATTAAATCTAGAAAGCCGCGCGAAGGTCACTTCTCGATTTTTTTCTTAAATAAAATGTAGCCTATGTCACCCGGATCATAACAATGAATCAATAGACACCTCATTCATCAAAATCGGTCCAGTAGTTTAGGCGCTACGGTGGTACACACAGAATCTCATACAAAAATCGGCCACAAACATATATACATACATACTATACATACATACATACATACATACATACATACATACCTACATACATACATACATACATACATACATACATACATACATACATACATACATACATACATACATACATGCATACATACATACATACATACGTTGGTTAATTTAACTTGCACTGGTGATTAGAAACCAGTTTTTGGTTTGTACACAAGAGATAGGTATTTATTTTAGTTTCCTTTTTTCAAGTCTTCTACAAATATAAACATTTCATTTCTTGGGATATTATAACCCAGGCATAATTTTTAGGGTTCCGTACCCAAAGGTAAAACGGGACCCTATTACTAAGACTCCACTGTCCGTCTGTCTGTCTGTCTGTCTGTCACCAGGCTGTATCTCATGAACCGTGATAGTTAGACAGTTGAAATTTTCACAGATGATGAAACAGAATAAAATAAATATTTAAGGGGGCTCCCATAAACGTGATTTTTTTGCTCGTTTTTGCTCGCCAACAGGTAGACGGTTGAAATATTCACAGAATATGGCGTACCTACTGATTCGGTTTTGGTACAGATTCGACTAACTAATTATTATTATACTAGCTTCTGCCCGCAGCTTCGCCCGCGTGAATTTCGGTTTCTCACAAATCCCGAGGGAATCGTGGATTTCTGGTTCCCGTTCCCGCTCCTCTATACCATATTGTAAGATGGTGATAATAAAAAAAAATAAACCCGGCTGAGTTTGTTGTGGGCTCTTCTCAGACCAGGGCGCGTTTGGAACCCTCGTAGTTTTAGTTTTAAGTTTCCGTAAATCATTATCACCATTGCCTGTACCTAAATTGACGTTCAAAAAGTGTACAGTGTACCAATTTTGAATAAAGTTTATTTGATTTTGATTTTGATTTTGCTCCCTTTTCCTTTATACCTACCTACTTTCAAGGAAGTTTGCTATAGTAATCTACCTACAACTGTAGCTATAGATTTCTGTTTTTTTTAAATCCCGTGGGAACTGTGCATTTTTCCAGAATAAAAAGTAGCCTATTTGTATTGCCAATGCATGCAACACAGCAAGCTATTAAAGTAACGTGTTATGTGAGCGTGATTTACCTATGGCGTTTTTGGAGGTCTATATCGATTTTAGTCCCACAGGAATACTTTTCCGGGATAAAAAGTACCCTTAGATGTTTTAAGTCAGGGCATAAGCTATCTCCATTCAAAATTTCAGCCAAATCGGTCCTGTAGTTGCGGCGTGATTGAGTAACAAACATCCAAGCATCCAAACATCCAAACATCCAAGCATCCAAACATCCACACTTTCACATTTAACTAAATTTAGGCTGTTTATAGTGTAGTGTTTTTCACATTTCAGAAGAGGATGTCGGTATCCTCGGTATCCTCGGTCCTCGGTATCCTACCCGAATATCCCGGTAGGATACCGAGGTTTTCAAGAGCATTCAAGAGTGAAGGAGAACAATGATACTAATAAATGAAGATGCAATATTTATTAGGTATTACATGGTCAGTAACAATTCAACAAAGCGATCAAATCTCAATATGTCATCGTCGAGGGAACACCTGGCCGTGTGAGATCTTATCCCAGTTGGATTCCCCCTTGACCACTTATATTCAACTGTAAAAAAAAGGAAACAATATGAGAATACTTAGTGTGTCGTATATTTTATGTTGTGTCGTGTCAGTTCGAACATTTATAACTCGAGAACGGCTGGAGTGATTTTCATGGTTATTGATATGTTGTATTTGTCTCCGTCCCGAATAGCATAATTACTATTAAAAACATTGGAAAATTGACGAAAAAATAAAATAAAAGAAAAAACATTTTCCCATACAAAATGGTTTCGTAACTGTCAAACATCCCGTCGCGTGGATACGGTAAACTCTCTCACCTGTACCTATATAATTCTTCCGTAGGGACGTGTGTTTGTCATCTAACTCCTCCTAAACGGCTGGACCGATTTGGATGAAATTTTGTGTGTATATTTCAATGGGTTCCTGGATGGTTTGAAAACACAATTACCGAATATTATATATTTGCACACACTTAACGTCGTGGCAGAGAGGATTGACCACGTTAGTTGCACTCTGAGTGAATTCACAACGATTGCAATGTGGTGCATTTGTTACCATAGTAATAATAGATTAGGTTATATATATAGGATAGAAACATTTTGTTTTTTAGTAATAGATTAGATAGGTTAATTTGTATATTACGGTGCGTATTTACAGAATATACATAGCCAGAATGCACCCATAGGATTCTGGCTATGTATATATATTGTAATGCAATTTTTCAATTTGTGATTACAAAGTATACACGAATTTTGCGTACTACTAGTATATATTTTGTAACGTGGATGCGCGCGTTCATCGTTCCAATTTATACAAGGCCAAAACACCACCATAGGAATTTTATTAAACCCCGATACAAAAACGACGGAGTGTTAAAGTTTAACCTGTGTGTGTGTGTGTGTGTGTGTATGTGTGTGTGTGTGTGTGTGTGTGTGTGTGTGTTCCCCTGTAGCGCTCAAACGGGTGAACCGATTTGAATGCGGTTTTTTTGTTTGAAAGATGAATTAGTCGAGAGTGTTGTTTGATGAAAATCGATCCAAGATGGCCACCGCTACAAAACAGCGGATTACATATTATTTTATCACAACTCCCTCAATATGGGTATCAAATGAAAGGGATTGACTAATAGAATAGCACTATGTAAATCCGAGATGGCCGCCACCACAAAATGGCGAATATCGGGGTTTTTTTAAATTTTTAATTTATACTTGTTTCAAAATTACTTAGGTAACTGTTCGAACTTAACCGACTTATTGCTTGGAGTTGGGGTGCTCAGATTTCGTTTTGGACCACATTCTACCTAGGACCCGATAGAACCTAAGTGCGCGGCCTGCGGCCGGGCACATGAATATTTATGTTCTAACCTAACCTAACCTAGCTTTTGAAAACAAAAAATAATTTTGAAAAAAAAATATATGATTTCCGCGCTCTGATTTACTTATAATATAAAACCACAAAACCAATGTTGCACCCAATAGGCGGCTAACTTTGGGAATTATGTTTAACAAAGTTTTACAAAATTTAATTTAACAAAATCGCCATTTTGGTCACCGTCCTGAAACTCTAGTTAAAATTTCAGAGCGCGGAAATCATATTTTTTTTTTCAAAATTATTCCTATTTTTCAAAAGCTAGGTTAAGTTAGGTTAGAACATAAACATTCATGTGCCCGGCCGCAGGCCGGGCACTTAGGTTCTATTGGCTTTTCTTCTTTCTCTTTCTCGAATTGCACACGCAACAGCCATCTATATTGTAAAATTGTAATAATTAATAAAAAGCATCTATTAGAGTTGTAAAGAGTTTTATAATAATTCAACAAAATACAAATATCATACAACAAGATTAGTTTGTATGCATACTAGCAATGTATATTATGGAACAAAGTAGTCACTTAGGCTATTACAAAGTATACACGCGTATTTGCGTACTACCCTTGTATACATTGTAATCACAAATTGAAAAATCGCACTACAATATATACATAGCCAGAATCCTATGGGTGCATTCTGGCTATGTATATTATGTAAATACGCTATTACGGTACTCCAGCGAATTAAGGAAACCTGTAATGCTGGGGTATCACTTTTGAATAAATAAATAAATAAATATAATATGTTAATATATATATTTCTTACCCGACTACGGCAAAGCCAAAAGGAAGGCTATATTGTATGTATGTTTGTATCCGATTTTTTCGTTGATCCGAATCCGATTGATTTTTTGTTCCACCATAGCGCCTAAACTATTGCCGTCAGCCGGTTTGCTTGCAATTTGAAACAAGTGATAAAGTTCGTAAACTAAAACCCGACTACTAATTTAGTGTGCAGAAAAACGTGTATTCAACTTGGCACTAATGAGATTTCGAACGGAAGAAAGCGCGGGGCAAGCAGCTAGTGGCGCCATATATTACGTATATCCCTAACTTATTCGTATATATTTTTTCGTATTTAAAATGTGGCCTATGTCACCCGGACTATACTTAACAACGAATCAATTGACACCTCATTCATCCAAATCGGCCCAGTGGAACACACAGAATCTGATATAAAAATGGGATACAAACATACATTATAATAGAATAGAATTTTATTCAAATAAACTTTTACAAGTACCTACTTTTGAATCGTCAATTGAATCTACTACTGGTTCTGAATGCCGTTCTTATCGAGAAGAAGCAATAAGAAACTCGGCGGTTGCTCTTTTTTATTACCCGACTGGGTTATGTGTTTCACCTGTGTGTATGTATGTCCATTCCTATGTCCGCGTGTAACTAATCAACGGCTCAACGGATTTTGATAAATGATACGTCATTAGATTTGTCTCAATGACGCGAGTGTTATAGGGTACCTAAATTTAAAAAAAAATCAAAATGGCGGACTTTATGCGCTTTAATGTGCGAGCTGAAAGGCAAATACGAAAATGTATAAATTTATATATTTGGAAACAATTTGGAGTGATAAATCGTAGAAAATGACCGTTTCCTATGTCAGTTCGTAACTACTTAACGGCTCAACCTATTTTGATAAATTATACGTCATTAGATTTATCTTAACGGCGCAAATGTTACTGGGTACATAAAATTCATAAAAAATCAAAATGGCGGATTTTATGCACTTTAATGTGCGGGCTGAAAAAAATTTTTTTCTTCAAGACCCTCGAGTGGGGTATCAAAATAAAGGGCTTTAAAAGGCGAGTACGAAAATGTATACAATCTATATGTTTTAAATCAATTTGGAGTGACAAATCATGAAAAACAAAATAAATAACAACTACACTGTAAGTGGTACGGTGGTAGTTTATTAATTTTTTAGTTCGTTTTTAGCATGGCAGTCGGGTTTTTTTAATTTTTAAATTATAGCTTGTTAATATAACAATATCAATAAGGTTGAATTGCCGTCTCGCGCATTGCTGGAACGAGTGAAATCCACGCTTTTTTATCATCTACTATATAAAAATAAGTCGGGTTTTCCTTCCTGACGCTATAACTCCAGACCGCACGAACCGATTTCCACGG
Source organism: Melanargia galathea (assembly GCA_920104075.1). Classification (NCBI taxonomy): domain Eukaryota; kingdom Metazoa; phylum Arthropoda; class Insecta; order Lepidoptera; family Nymphalidae; genus Melanargia; species Melanargia galathea. Next base: position 1,999,194 of record OV049857.1, on the reverse strand, counting down.
TTTTGCATTCGTTGGAAAGGTCTCGGGCTCCGTGAGGTTTATAGCAAAGAAAAACACGCGAACGAAGTCGCGGGGGTCAGCTAGTTTATAATATAATCTTCAATTGTATATTAAGCTTTTTTTATGATCATACTTTTAATAGAGTTCTTAAACTTGAGTAAAAGCAAGTCTAAGATTGCTTGTGGAATTTTATTATAGAACATTATCTACGCTCATTCCCACGACTTTCAGAATTTCTTGAGGCGTAATTTAATTCATACATACATAGACTGCAAAAATCATTCTTCCTTCATTTTAGCTTTGCCGTAGTCGGGTAAAAAAGTGAGAATAAGTGAAATTCATACCAAACTACCAGCACCTCCTATTACGCCTTGTACCGTATCGTTGACAAGGCCTATGACTCCACCCACTGCAAAACAAAGATATAAACACGTTAGGCTCAACCTCCACTGTCGCCTGACCTACGAAGATCTACTGGTAGCGGAGCCCATGATGCTAAATGTGGATTTACTCGAGCGTCGTCGGGACCTATTAGATTTTGTAGATTAGTTGCTAGGAAGAATAAAAGGTTATACAACGTTAGTTTTATTTGAAGCAAAACCTGAAAGTAGTTTGCTCAAAATCAGTAACAAAATCGAATCCGACTATTTTTATATTGTGTTATAATTTTGTCCAAAAATATTTTGAAATCCTGCAAGCTTAGGCACAGTGGTTGAAACGCGCATCAGCTGCCGATCGCCATACAGCGCACGGTCATTCAACTCGCGAGTCGAGGTGACGATGGCTTGCGAGTTGGGGTGACCATTTTTTTTTGAGAACAATGATGCAACACAAGAAGCGTATAACTTCGTAAATTTACATTATATCTTTTTGAAATTTTGTATAACTATTTCAAATGTAAAAATATTTGACACGTGTTTCGGTTTTTGTGCAAAGTAAAACTAACGTTGTATAATGTTTCCCCTTCCCCAGTGGTGGGGAAAGCGTCTAGCTGCACGCTTTCATCTTCATAGAAGATTTTTATTACTCTGGCCCGTTAATTTCGTTTGCGTCCGCCGTAGGTATGGTTTCCATACAAAAAGTGACCTTTCACGTTATGTTTATTAAAGCGATAATATAAATCGCTTTAACGGTGAGGGAAAACATCGCGAGGAAACCTGCACGCCTGAGAGTTGTCCGTGATGTAGTGAGGCGGCGTGTTCGTGTATTTTACCGCACCGCACTCGGCCGGCGTGGTGGACTGCGGCCTGAACCCGCCACACTCTGAGAGGAGACCCGTGCCCAGCAGTGGGCCGGTGATGGGTTGGTGATGATGATGAATAATGTGTAATTAGGTGGTTACCTACTGCTTTTTAGACTGCCTCGTTGATCTTGTGGTTAGCATATTCGACTGCAGATGACAAGGTTCCGGGTTCGATTCCCGGGTCGAATTATGATAAGAAAAATAATTGTTAGGTACCTATTGGGTTTTTCTGTCAAAGAAATTCTCAGTGCCAGCCCGGAGCTGGTAGTTTCACCGGCGGTGTTTCACCCCCGTGCCTTGGAGAGCACGTTAAGCAGTCGGTCCCGGTTATTATCACTATCATGTGACAATGGTCATTATAGCCCGCCGACCCGCATTGGAGCAGCGTGGAGGGTTTAAGATCTAAATCCCCGTCTCCTATGAGAGAGGAGGCCTGGGCCCAGCAGTGGGACGTTAAAAGGCTGTAGTAGTTACGTATTCCTCCAAGTGAACCATCAGAGCTTGAGGAATCGTCGGCGGCGAGGCCGCTAGCGAGCAGCGCAGAGAAAACGGCCTGAAAACATATAAGTACCAAAGTAGTAAACAGAATAGAATAGAAACATTTTATTGCATATTAAAATATAAATAACACAAAGAAAAAATACAATTTACAATTACACAAAGAAAAAGTACGGTAGCATGCAAAGGCGGCCTTATTGCTAAAGCAATCTCTTCCAGGCAACCCTTGTTGTCTAGAAAGGAAAAGTACAATTATGGTAACAGGATAGTGCAGTACTATCGCAAACACATCATATAAGACGTAGTTATGTCAAATCTAATATAATATATATGTCGCCAGTGATGACCAGAGATGGACCAGAGACGACATCAGAAGGCTATTCTAGTAGTATCATTATTCATTATCAGGGTAGATCGAATTACATTGCTGTGGGCGTCACATGGGTACGGGCCTAATTGAGAAGCCTTCTCATTAACTGACACACTAACTGACTAACCCTACCCCTACCTAGGTCGGTCTCCTCCTCCCCTGCAACCGAACCACTTCCGACCAATCTAATCTACACGACACACATCGCACGATACCACCTACTTTGTACAACACAACCTATATAACACAGTACACCGCACGAACAAAGCAGCGCTCTCGTCGAGAGCCCAGATCGGAATGTGTCACACGCGCCACCGCTCTCTCTCTCTTACAATAAAATGTTGGTAGTGGGAATGACGTAATGGCGCAACGCTAGGACCATTCACACTACAATATCAACGAGCCGACACGGCCATACTGACATTCGCACGTCCCCGTGCGACTGCCAGCGTCCAAGGATGTCTACAAAGAACAACACACAGGTGAAGTACACCTCTAAATACGCTCGCCCATCCCTGACACTTCACTGCTTCTAGGTCACCTCCGTCTGTCATGCATCAATTGTCAATCATCACACCAGCTGTCAATCGCATCAACCAACCACCACCTCATGTGATGACGTACAACAGACCCAACCCAACCATCTGTCAATTGCTAGTCATCACCTCAGCTGTCAATCACAATACACATCTGGAAGGAGTGTGTCCTTTCAACCACCTCCCTTGAGTCTGGCCCGGACGACACTTCCTTACCAGGATAGACTCAGGAACTTAATATAACACCCAACCAGTCAGTACTTCAATCTGTCAATTGTCAGTCATCACTTCAGCTGTCAATCGCAATACACATCTGGAAGGAGTGTGTCCTTTCAACCAACTCCCTTGAGCCTGGCCCGGACGACACTCTTACCAGGATCGACTCAGGAACTTACTATAACACAACATCTGGAAGGAGTGTGTCCCTTCAACCAACTCCCACGAGTCTGGCCCGGACGACACTCTTACCAGGATAGACTCAGTAACTTACTATAACACAACATCTGGAAGGAGTGTGTCCCTTCAACCAACTCCTACGAGTCTGGCCCGGACGACACTCTTACCAGGATAGACTCCGGAACTCATCTGGGAGGCACTAGTGAATCCTTTCAATCAACACAAATAGTGTGTATGACCCGGATGTCACCACCAAAGCCCAGGATAGACAACATGAAACACACACAACTAGTCAGCGCCCTTCCCACTTGTAACACACGTTTACACGCTGCCACGAATGAAGTGATCCGGAACCTCGACCCGCATGAGTCAGTTCCTTAGACCATTCACTCATCACCTAGCTCACACCAACAACGAACGTCACACGTTCACACACTGCCGTAAATGAAGTGATACGGAACCTCAACCCGCATGAGCCAGTTCCTTAGACCATTCACTCACCATCTAGCTCACACCAACAACGAACGTCACACGTTCACACACTGCCGTAAATGAAGTGATCCGGAACCTCAACCCGCATGAGCCAGCTCCTTAGACTATTCACTCGCCCTCCAATAACAAAGGCCAAAGTCATTGTCATAGTCAAAATAATAATCACAGTCTCTGCTCAAGATCTGCTCAAGAACGTCGACCCATATATAGGCCAGTCCATTTAATTAACTACATCACACACGCACTCGTCATTTTCCCTGCCAAGTCCCGAAAATGGCAACACTTATCTGATTAGGGTGCAATTGCTATCGCAAACCCTCAATCAAATATCACGGTTAAAGTTACTTTTACAATTACAGTTTCAAACTAAAACGAATCTACCACTGGTTCGGAATGCCGCAACCTAGCGAGAAGAACCAGTAAGAAACTCGGCGGCGTCTAACTTTTTAACATAACTGATCAAAAACTACTTCCCGTAAACGCAATCCTATTTCTTTCGTTCCAATCGTGCAAACCATTTATCATTTATCATATCATCATCTTGATGAACCATTTTAAGAACTACAACCTCTTTACGGCTTTATCACAACCACGTTTCGAACTTGCTTACTTTTGAACATCGATGAAGGTACCTGGACAACAGAATTTGGTTAGCAACCAAAACCATTTGTCAAACTAATCACTCATCTCAATAGCGGGTATTTAATTATTCTGCGAGTATTTGTAGAACTTTACTTTCAATTAATCACGATTTTTTTGTTTTTTGTTTGTTGGTTTTTGTTACTATCTTAGCGCTCTCGGTTGTTATCGACATAAAGCTGTCCGCTGACCGGCACGGCGAACCCTGACATTCGATCGTCCTCGAGCGACTAATAATTACCCTCAGCAATCAATAAACCCGAGATCGCCAGCCCCACTTAAAAAAGCCGTCAAAAACCTAGGCAGCCCGCCAGGCCCCTGAAACTATCTCGGTTTCTAATCTAAACACTAGTTATAGTTAACACCACATAAACGCGCAATTTGATCCGATACAATCGGTAACAGTGTGGCCGATCAATTCTCGGAAACCCACACACAATCGCTCAGTACCGTCACGCTTTTATTAACTAAAAATTCCTAGAAAAAGGTGAACAATTGAGTTCACATTTCCATTTGGGTCGGTTACCCGCATATAACATCTCGCTAATTTTATCACGAACCACCTGCCGTAAATCAAAGGCGGTGCATATGACGCTAAACCGTTTACGAGGATTCAACTAAACTAATCTTAAGTTTTCCGGTTGTGACCCTTAAACGCGGTAATCCGTTAATCGAGAAATCCGAGTTTTCGTTAAGCAATGACAATAGTCGCGGTTTACTGGTATATCCGTATCAATATCCGAAAACTATTTTACACTTTGAAATAGAAAAAGTATCCGCAGTCATTGCACAACCTGCCTTTAAAATATCACGACTTAACGCAAAAACTCATCTAATTTAGCGTGAAACAAAAATTTGTAAGGTGGGTGTGTCCATCAATTAAAAATTCACATAAAATTTGCAAGGTACTATTAACACTTGAATTCTCAATACAGGTAATTCAATTTTATTATAACGCACACCCGATAGCCTATTCGCAATACTTTCTTTAACGAGAAGAATCGCGGCACCGAAATCTTAACAAAATGAAAACGACCCGCGTCGCGCACACAACACCGGTTCTACAAGGCTTTTGTGCCACGAAGGAGACCGACAAACGCAAATGCAGTTAAAGGCTCTGGCTCATCAATTTGCCCTTCAGATCCCACTTCTGATGTCGCCAGTGATGACCAGAGATGGACCAGAGACGACATCAGAAGGCTATTCTAGTAGTATCATTATTCATTATCAGGGTAGATCGAATTACATTGCTGTGGGCGTCACATGGGTACGGGCCTAATTGAGAAGCCTTCTCATTAACTGACACACTAACTGACTAACCCTACCCCTACCTAGGTCGGTCTCCTCCTCCCCTGCAACCGAACCACTTCCGACCAATCTAATCTACACGACACACATCGCACGATACCACCTACTTTGTACAACACAACCTATATAACACAGTACACCGCACGAACAAAGCAGCGCTCTCGTCGAGAGCCCAGATCGGAATGTGTCACACGCGCCACCGCTCTCTCTCTCTTACAATAAAATGTTGGTAGTGGGAATGACGTAATGGCGCAACGCTAGGACCATTCACACTACAATATCAACGAGCCGACATATAATATATATAACAGATAAATATTATACATACTCAATAATAATAATAATAAACAAAAAATAAATATAATAAATACAGAATAATTAAAAACCGGCCAAGTGCGTGGCGGGCCACGCGCAGTGTAGGAAAAACAGAATATATGAACCCTACTTACCCATGATAGTTTTCCTTTAAAATTGATTAAGTATTTATAATTATCAATTGTTTGTATTCATGCCAGCTATTGATTTATGCAGGTTATATGCGTGGCCGGTATTTTGAAAAAAAAAAATGGCGGACTGATAGGTAGGCCGGGCTCCATACAAAATTATTCAAACCCTTGGGCTATTGTAATAAGCAAGTAGGTCTTACCACGGTCAGCAGGAAGGTAATTGCAGCGTTCATCTTGTATGTTCAGGTGTTGGTTGGTGTATGTGGAACTGCTATGTGGTGTTACACCGAGGAACTGATGCTGTACCGTCCGTGCTCACACCTTATATACAGAACTGCAGCTGTGTGGAAGAGTTTGTGTAAATATTAGCATATGTGCATTATCTAATTGTTATCTCAATGTTGATCTAAGATTTAGTTTACTTTTGTCGAAAAATTATGTAGTTAATAAAAGAGTCACATTGCCTGTTGACAATCTGATAACCTTGATAACCTTGTAAAGATGGTTGTGGTGGGCAAGATCGAAGGAAAAAGTCTGATCGGTGTCTCGAACAAGAGATAAAGTTCGTAGATTAGGTACTCATAATAATAATAGTATAAAAGCGCAGGGCAAGCAGCTAGTGGCGCCATCTGTTATGTCTATCTGAAACTAACTTAATATTCCAGTCTAACTTCTCGATTTTTTTCGCATATAATATATAACGAATCAGTTAATCAATTGACACCTCGTTCATCAAAATCCGCTTAGTAGTTTAGACGCTACGGTGGAACAAAAATCTTATACATACATACATAGACTGTTAAAATTATAACCCTTCCTTATTCGTGTATAGTGTACCTTTCCAATTTATACAAGAGACCCCTTACTATGCGACGGAGGCCGGTCGACGGAGCCCCGCTTCGTGGGACTCCTTCTTCTGGGTGGTTGATATAGAAATAATCTAACATATCCGAATCGGAGTGCCCCAAGTCCCGAGCTCGCTTCGCTCGCTCTTAGATCCTAAGCACTGTATATTGTGACGTGCGCGTCCACGTTACAAACTATACACGAATAAGTACGCAAAAGTCGTGCATTTTGCCCACGGCATATTAAATAACATTAAGGCCGGGGCCGCACTGCGAAATATATTCGCGCGATTAAAATTCGCGCGGTTTATTTTTTGAATTTTAATATATTTTTTTCGCGAATTTTAAATCGCATGTGCGTACAGCTTCATACATTTCCATGTGTCACAGAATTTTGCGAAAAAAATCGCGCGAATAAATTTCGCAGTGCGGGCCCGGCCTAATATATTTTTCTCGCGAATTTTAAATCGCATGTGCGTGCAGCTTCATACATTCCCATATGTCACAGAATTTTGCGAAGAAATTCGCGCGAATAAATTTCGCAATGCGGCCTAGGCCGGTATTGGGTTTCTTTCAAGAAATTCTCAATGCCAGCCCGGAGTTGGTAGTTGGCGGTATTTTAACGCCGTGCCTCGGAGATCACGTTAAGCAGTCGGTCCTGGTTATTATCACTATCATTTGACAATAGTCGTTAAAGCTCGCCAACACGCATTGGAACAGGGTAGTAGGTCTAAGCTCTAAATCCCTCTCTCCTATGAGAGAGGAGGCCTGTGCTCAGCAGTGGGACGTTAAAAGGATGTAGTGGTGGATATAACATAACAGCGAGCGTTTATAAACTGACGACTCCGTATGTAAACGGCGGAGTCGAACGAAATGCCTGCGACACACATTTATGACGTAATAACTCGTTCTTAAAAAAATTTAATTTGTTCTTAAAAAATTAAAATCTTGAGATTTAACTAGTCTTATGATTAAATGCAATATGTTATTTATTCTTAGCTTAAGTATTTTTATTCAGTTAATTTTGTCAAGTTGCCCGTAATAGTAAACAGCCAAAAAGATCAAAAGATCAGTATGCTTAGTCTCGGTTTGCACACCTCCAAAACTTTACCAAATAGTAAATACTACGTATCGAAAGAATGTGCCTAATATGTAATACAAAATGAACCCAAAGACTCTTATTTTAAAGTCGTAATTCAATACTTCGAATATTGTACAAAATTTATGTTTGGGACGCTGGCTGTCGACGAATGCTCAATGCATTGGTGAATTCAAACCTTAAAATCAGCCAGTTTATGTCTATTTTACTCTGAGGTCATTATGTTTCGATACTGTAGTACTTGGTAAAGTTTTGGAGGTGTGCAAACTGAGACTAAACACACAGAAAAAAATAAAAAAAATCCACTACTCTGATTTTAAATTCCGTGGAATTCTGACGTTTCTTAACGTTACCAGAAATAAAACTGATTTACCACAAAAGTAGTTACCTACCACAAAAAAGATAATAAATTCAAAACTTATGAAATAATAAATAATAGTTAAAAAAAACTAAAAAACACGCTTTTTATTGAAAACCAAACTAAAAAATAGAAAATAAATTTTAATAAATATAAATTAATAATAGTGTGCATATGAAAAAATGTATTTTATTAAAAAAAAAACGTGGGGTGCATGGGTGTATAGAGGATTATCATTTCGATAATATCTTAAAATCACCCCACGCTTTTTTTAAATAAAATACATTTTTTCATATGCACACTATTATTAATTTATATTTATTAAAATTTATTTTCTATTTTTTAGTTTGGTTTTCTATAAAAAGCGTGTTTTTTAGTTTTTTTTTAACTATTATTTATTTTCTACTTTTTAGTTTGGTTGATTTATAAAACACTAAAAAAAATCATGTCACTTAAAATACAACAGATATTAATTATTAATAAATTATTTTATTTGTTTTTTATTGTAAATCGTACATTAGGATTAAAGTAAATAATAATAATAATAATAATAATCTTTATTTCGGAATTAAATTTCCATATTTTGTTAGTAACAATTTACTTAAACCTATGTTAGTTCCTAACCTAAAAGAAATTAAGCACTTAAATCTACACGCGCCCCCTAGCCCTGACATGAGCATCGTTCCAGGCTCTCCAGAGAGGACTGTCCAGTCTATATGCAAATGTGCCGAGGAGAGCACTGGTGCTGCTCGCAAGTCTGCTCATCATGGAAGCAGCACGTTTGCGCATGATCGCATGGAAGTCGTCCACACGAGCATTCGCAAACATTGCTGACGCACTGCAGCGACGCGGCATGCCCAGCACTGCCCTCAGCACATTGTTATATTGAACGCGCAGGGCGCTGTAACTCCGCTGCGTATAGTTGGTCCACAGACTGCACGTGTAGAAAGACTGGCAGTATGCTCTAAATAAAGTTAATTTGACCTGCACAGTACACCGTGCAAATCTGCGAGCCAACATGTTGCCACGGACCGACAGCGCCCTACGTTCTCGTTCAATATCACTGTCGTCATCGAGGCGCTCAGTCACCATAAAATAAGTACTAATTAATAATATTATTATTTTGTTTTAATATTGTTTTATCTTCGCATTCGTGCGTTTTGTGCTTAGATTTTAGTTGTGTGTGACATCTATTTTGTTTACCTTAGTTACAGTTAGTTACCGTACGGTTAGTTATTTCAATGGGTTCCTGGATGGATTGAAAACACAATTACCGGGTAGGTAAAGGTAACCTACCGGGTCTCGGTAGGCGGCGCTGATGTCGGTATGTCACCGGGCAGGACGAAGTCTGCCGGGTCCACTAGTTCAATATACCTAATGGTTAACTTATTCAAAGTTGGCAACGATGACAAAGGAGTATTATATAAAAATATCACGAGTAATATTTTCAAAACGCAAAAACTCTTCTAATACCTATAACGTGAAACAAAATTTGTAAACTACAGTCGACTTTCAATAATTTGAAACTCAAGGGACAAAGAAAAATATCACATTACCAAGAGTTCAAAATAAGAGTTAAGCCTTCAGTCTATCATTGTCCAATTAATTTTCGATAGTGGTGAGAGATGAGAAGTAGGTACCTAACCGTCACTTCTCACTCACTTTAACATTTGAAGAAAGACTGAAATATGAACTGCAAATGACTCTTGTCTCATTATCTCATTTATGTAAACAATCGATAGGTCTGTGCATGATAAACACTTCAAATTATAGAGAGTAGATACGGAAGCCCGGACTTCAAATTATTGAATGTTGGCGGGCAAGATTTAACTTCAAATTACCTAGTGGACCAATTAGTATTGATTTTATTCAATTTATCGAATGTTTTTCAAGGGACTGGGAAAAAAGTTTAAATTATCAAAAGATTTAAATTAACGAGTGTCAAATTATCGAGAGTCGACTGTAGGTACATCTATCGTAACCTCACGTAAAATTAGCAAATATTACTATTACCACTCGAAATACTAACCACTTTATTATAACGCACAGCCGGTAAGCTATGCGCAATACTTTCTTTAATGAGAGCGCAACTAACACCGGCCATTGGATCACACCACCGCCGACTCTGCTGTTGCCAACGCCGTCGATCAACGACGAAAACTGGGTCGATATGTGTGCCCGCTCACCACATCGGAAACACACAACCGATTTGCTTTATTGAGAAGTCTTGATATTTCCTAACCAGAAACTGCTTCAAGTTGGTCTGCCTGCCTGCAAAGCCTGTTCTATAAGCGCACGACTCAAAGCCATTATGAGAAGTTCCTTGCAAATCTGGATCTGTGATGCACATATCCGCGGTCGTAACCCATGCGCGAGCGTCCACTTTGTTCTTATTCGGATTAAACTCAGGTATACCTGGATATCTTTGCTAGTAGACGGCGCTTTCATTGCCTCGACCAATGCCGCAATTACGGTTTTGCTGTTCCATGAGTAAGCGCCATTTTATATTGTCATAGCCGATTAATTGATTCACACCGATTTTCATATCGGTTGCGTCCCACTTCTGTAACGGAGGGCCGAAGGTGTCATCTCGTTACCGTGGGCGATCATTGATGGTTGTATCAGCTCTTCGTCCATTGTAAATTACGGAAATAAGACTCGAGTTACGCTTGATAGATTTCATAGATTACAACGAATCACCGCATAATCACACTTAAATAAACACACGTAGTTCAGATATGAGCGGATTTCTTTCGAAACGTGTCGGATTTAGGTTGTTTCAACGCCTGAGCGATATCTTTTGACAAGCTTTTTTTTCAAAAGTCCATGTCAATTCACCTCCGTGTGTCAATCCCCCGACAGTTGACACATTTATTCGAAAATCCCAACCAAACTCCGCCGAATACGCCCAAAACAACTCGTTCCGTTGCTTACTCAACGAAATAATAATTTAACAAAAATCTTATTTTGGAAATTGAATAATGGAATAATCTTATCAAATTAGTGTATTGTCATCGGTCCTCGATAAATCTACAAAGTTTGAATGAAATCTGACCGTTTAAAGTGGGTCAAAATCGCGGTCAAAGGAGTCGGTTACAAACATACATACCGGTGAAGCTAATATAAAGCGTGTAAAAATCAATTGCCTCGTGTAGATATAACAAATGCTTGACAGATACTTCAGGTACTTTAGTTTGGAGTAAAATCGAACTTTAGGCGGTAACCCTGTTTTTCATACAAATAAAATATTATTTTATTTTTAAATTAATGACAACTGTCATGTCAGAAGTCCATCGAATTAAAAAAAAACCGGCCAAGTACGAGTCAGACTCGCGCACGAAGAGTTACGTACCATTATCTATAAAAACGGCAAAAAAATCACGTTTTTTGTATGGGAACCCCCTTAAATATATGTATATTTTATTCTGTTTTATAGTATTTGTTGTTATAGCGGCAACAGAAACACATCACCTGTGAAAATTTCAACTATCTAACTATCACGGTTCATGAGATAGGTACAGCCTGGTGACAGATGGATAGACTGACAGACGGACAGCGGAGTCTTAGTAATATGGTCTCGGTTTACCCTTTGGGCACGGAATCCTAATCAGACTTTATTATTGTTGTTACCTACTTTATCATCCGGTTCGCTATGATGCTCGATCATGCTCAAGATATCATCGTCATCATGATCACCCCATCGCCGGCCCACTGCTGAGCACGGGTCTCCTCTCTGAGTGTGTCGGGTTCAGGCCGCAGTCCACCACGCCGGCCGAGTGCGGTGCGGCACACGAACACGCCGCCTCACTACATCACGGACAACTCTCAGAGTGTGTCGGGTTCAGGCCGCAGTCCACCACGCCGGCCGAGTGCGGTGCGGCACACGAACACGCCGCCTCACTACATCACGGACAACTCTCAGAGTGTGGCGGGTTCAGGCCGCAGTCCACCACGCCGGCCGAGTGCGGTGCGGTACACGAACACGCCGCCTCACTACATCACGGACAACTCTCAGAGTGTGTCGGGTTCAGGCCGCAGTCCACCTCGCCGGCCGAGTGCGGTGCGGCACACGAACACGCCGCCTCACTACATCACGGACAACTCTCAGAGTGTGTCGGGTTCAGGCCGCAGTCCACCACGCCGGCCGAGTGCGGTGCGGCACACGAACACGCCGCCTCACTACATCACGGACAACTCTCAGGCGTGCAGGTTTCCTCAAGATGTTTTTCTTTACAACCGCCTCGTTGGTCTAGTGATTAGCATATTCGACCGCAGTGCACGATGTCCCGGGTTCGATTCCCGGGTCGGGCATATAATTGTTAGGTATTGGATTTTTCTGTCAAGAAATTCTCAGTGCCAGCTCGGAGATGATAGTTAGCGGTGTTTCACCCCCGTGCCTCGGAGAGCGCGTGAAGTCGTCGGTCCCGGTTATAATCATTATCCCATGAGAGTAGGAAGTTAGAGAACTGTAGGTTATGAAGGTGGGATAGAAGTATCGATAGATTAATCCTGCGCAAACTTAGCAACCATAGACTCATAGTATAGTCTATACCACAATGTCGGGTCGGGATATACAATAATCTATGTATACGATTTATATATCGACACTTCGGATTACAAAAGGCGTAAAGGACATTTTGGCGAAAATGACATTTCAATGGTATCATACTCAGTTTTTTGCGCTCTTTCGATCTGTCTTATCCACGTCGCTAATGACAAAATGTCATTTACGACCTACGCTTTTTTTGTTCTAAAATATGAATTTTCAAATAAATAGGTCTTAAATGACACACTACTAATACAAAAAATAAATAAAGGGTGTATAAGAAAAACATTTGAAATGTGATGGCCGTAAGGTAAACTGATGATAAAAGATATCAAACTTCAAGGGCGTAAAATACAACTGCATTGCGTTCACATAGTGGTTGTATTTTACGCTCCTAAAGTTTGATGTCTTAAACAATTACATGGATGTAAGTCACATGAGAATTTTAATCTGTCTCTTACGCCCTCGAAACAGAATTAACAAAACAAAAGTGACTCTTACGCCCTCTAAATATGCCCTCTAAATTATTTAATGATAATATCTCTTCCCCCCGGACCTCGCTCGCGAGTAGACGTGTAGACACTATGTCGGTCCGAATTATCTAAAATTAAAAAATAAATAAAAATAAATCGAAAAGTGCGTCAAAATTCCAAGCTAAATAAATAGGAGTGCATAACTAGTGAGGAGATTGACGAAGTGTTGTTGTTGCTGTCCAAAGCGCCACACATCTCTCTGCATTTCTGCTACCCTGGTATCTCGGGTGGTATTAAACTAGTAAGGAGATTGACGAAGTGAAGCAACCATATTGTCGGGGACGTCACTTACACGTAAGCCCCGCCCACTAGTGCAGTCATCTTGCAGGGGCGTCATCTACAGCTGCGCAAGCGCCGCCCCAAGCGAAGCCATATTGGTTGTTGCTGTCTAAGCCCCACCCACTGAGCGGTCAGTACAAACATCTCTCTACACTTCTGCTACCCTGGTACTTCGGCACGGATTTTAAATGCCGCGTACAGTGTTACCTACAATTAAAATTACACAACCCGGCACCTCGGACTCCGATTCGACTGTAGCGAGTGAATCTACTAACGAAAGGCGATCGAAACGGAAAATCGAACGTCCACTAGGAATGAACGAGATGTTAGTAGCGTTCAAAGAAGAGCTGGCCGAAATTTTTGAAGACAAATTTTCCCAACTTCACACGGAGCTTCTTCAATTAAAGGAGCAAAATCTTGAATTGAGTAAATCAAACGAAGAGATGGCCAAGTGCATGGACTTTATGTCCACTAAGTATGATGAAATGAAAGAAAAACTTGAACGAGTCCTGAAAGAGAAAGATGACAGTAAGATGCATATTTGTAGCCTAGAAGAGAAAATTGAGAGCCTAGAGAAGAGCATACGAGCGTCAACTATCGAAATTAAAAACATCCCGAAAAAACAGGGCGAAACCAAGACTGACCTCGTGAAGGTAGCATCCAGCATCGGATCCGTCCTTAATCTGAACTTCCAGGCTGAAGAAATCCAAGATGTGTATAGAATTCCCGTAAAAAAAGAAGTAATCCCCCCCATATTGGTCAAGTTCTCGTCAGTTCTTCGAAAAGAAGAAGTTTTGGAGACGGTTAAAAAATTTAACAAAGGTAGCAGCGGGAAATTGAACACAAAGCACATCGGCCTTGACTCTCCATCCGCTCCAATCTATATTACAGAGCATCTGACACCGAAGACTAGCAAGTTATTTTTTCTATGCAGAGATTTTGCAAGAACCCACGACTATAGATTTTGCTGGTGCTCACGCGGTAAAATATTCCTGCGGAAGCGAGAAGGTGACCGCTTTATTGTGGTTAAAAATGAAAAACAACTCGATGATATTAAAACGAAGATATAGTGGACGTAATGTTGCTGTCCGTTATGCGAAGCAGTTGATAATAATCGCTAAAATTGTTTACTTTGTATTAGTCACTCTAAAACTACATAGATTTGTAATTTATAAGATAATCCAACGTAACGGTAAAACTTTAAAATCTGTCATATGCATACTGTGTACGCATTGCAACATTGCGTTTACGAGAATTACCATTTTTTGTATAACTTGTAATTTTCATGTTCCGAACTTACACGCTTTCCGAACACCTATCACCCAGGCTATACATACTGAAATAAGTCACATACAGTTCCCATTAACTTGTCTTTGGTTTGTAATATACAATAACTACCCTATTCTAACAAAGATAAACCACACCTATTACAGATCACACTTTCACACACACTGCCAAATAGGACATATTAACACTACTACACCACCTATCTTTAAACACCCATACCCACAAAAGCTTCATTATATCATTATGTATTTAAATTTTCCACTACCCTCAATACATTTTTTATTTTTACTAGATAGTTATTATGCTTCTATATTAACAAAATATTTTAACAAGTTAATTAGCATGACCAATTACTCAACGAATAAATTAATGCTACCTGGTTTAACAATTGTCAGATTATTGTTGAAATTCAATTAGAATTTTTAGAAATGGTTTACAGATTAAAATATTAGTTTCATAATTGAAATATGTTAGAATAAACTGACATTTGATTCATTTATTGGCGCGAACCGCCATCTTGAATTATTGGTATAAATACGGGCACTTCGAAGCCATGAATTCAGTCTCCACCAGAGACTCAACCGACTATTAGATGCTTCAGCGTCTAGGTCGTGATATTTGATTGAGGGTTGCGATAGCAATCACACCCTAATCGAATAAATGCTGCCATTTTGGACTTGGCTGAGTGTAATTAATTAATTAGTATAAAATAGATTTGAGAAGAGATCTCAGTTAAACTAATCTGTGATTCGATATTAATTAAGTTTGTGCGGGTGATAAATAAAGATATTTTAATAATAGTTTGATTTAGTTTTAATATTAAACCTTATCCTGCTTCTGTAATGATGATGTTTACAATTTCAGAAGTGGGATTCGAATCACGTTGCCTTAATTTTGCTTTGTCATCACAGTTGTGTTTGATTTATTTTGAGAAAGTGATTAATTTGAAGTAAAGTTGTAGAAATACCCGCAGAATAACGAAATACCGGCAGTTGAGATTGATGATTCGTTTGAAATTAGAAAAAATTTTTGATTAGTTATTTAGAAAGGTTAGACGCCGCCGAGTTTCTTACTGGTTCTTCTCGCTAGGTCGCGGCATTCCGAACCAGTGGTAGATTCGCTTTATTTTGAAAATGAAAATAAAAGTACTTAAGGGTTTTCAAAACAATTTAGTGTTTGTGATAATGAGAGTAACTGATAGTATTAGCATCACCCTGCAGTAAGATAGCGATGAGGGCACCAGGTAAATAATCTAATATTCAACTACATAATTAGCACTTTATTCTTTTACTCTATTTAAACTATTTTTAACAATTTTAACAAAAGAGTGAATATTAGCAACACTTGTACCACTTTTACTTATTCTCTCCGCACCTCTTTTTCGAGTGAGTCCAAAAATTCCCAAAGCCTCCCGCCAGCTCATGACCGTTGAGGTGGGAGAAAACAAATCTGATTGGTTCCCGCCTTTTCCGCGCGATCACGCGCCAACCGGCGTCAACCAATCACCGACAATCACAGAATGACAACTGATAGTCCATTTAAAGATAAAGTTGCCAACATGAAAATAAAAATATAATGAAATTATAAAGCTAATCAAATTAAAATCCTAACAATCGACCGTCCTGACAACGTGTGCGCCCCGCACATGTCGCCAGGAGGCATCCTAACAATCGGGACTTAGCCAGTTGTTCACTCTTTACATCATACTAATCTACATTCTTATTAAACTATTATGATGGTACACAATGTTGACGTTTAATAATTAGTATAATATGTACATATTTTAACAATTAAATACACAATATCTTATATCATATCAAAACATACTATATTCTCAATTTGTATTTTATCATATTTATACATTGCAATCAACATAATTAACGCATCAATCATAAACATCAATATATTAGTTGCACAAGTAGACTAGGTATTTAAGTACGGTTAACTTTTAAGACTATTAATACATTATATATTCATCGGATAAGTATTCCTTCGTAATATATGGCTCTGCTTGATAAGAAAACAACGATCGATTAATGTTTTCTATCATCCATATAACTTAACCATTTAGTTGGGATCCGAACGATCGATTAATCGGATGACCCAATATCAAGAAAAACTCGACAGACATGCCTACAAGACGATCGATTTACTTGTGGCAGTCAGTGGAGCAACATACTCTAATATTCCCAGGACACGATCCGATCGATTCTCGTGCCTGGCTCTAGGTGTTTCTGCTGTATCAGGACACGATCCGATCGATTCTCGTGCCTGATTCCAGCTGCATCGAGACACGATCCGATCGATTCTCGTGTCTGATCTGTAACAATCGAAAATGGCTGCCTGTAGTTTTTAATGCATAAGGGCTAATAAAACGCACACAAAAGATCTGAACATATTAAACTAAAACTACATTGAACATAAATTATCTTTACATTATGCACTAAAATCATAGGGAGTGTAATCAACTTTTCTTTTTTTTTTTTTAGCTAGAGTTTAATCAATCCTCACTATCGGAGCCACTGCTGGTATCCAAACCGTTCACCTCCAAAGCAGCAATATGTATCCATGGCATCATACGGTCTGCAGCAACTGTTGTGGGTCGTTTGTTTCGCATACCGATTAACCCTGGCACCGGCGCTACTTGATACCTATCCTTGCCTAAAACCTTAGTGACGCGATAGGGCCCTATATATGAAGGCATGAGCTTTTTGCTCTGTCCATCATTGTTAAAGCATGTTTTAGTTATCTTAACAAGATCACCTTCAGTATAAACTCGGGCTGGTTTTCTGCCCTTGTCGAAGGTTTGCTGAAGGTTTGTCGAAGGCTTCACCTGCTCGCTGTCGATCCTATCTTTAACCCCTTGGCGCAAGACACTGATGTCACAATTTTCATCAGAACCTTGGGAGGCAGCATTAAGAATGGGGTTCATTGCACTATTCATGGGGGTTCCGAACAGTACCTCTGACGGCGTCCTACCGGTTGTTTTCTGGACAGTGTTGTTCAGCCCCCACTGAATTTTTCCCAAATGACTATCCCAATCCTTCTCACCGTATTTCACCGTGATTGCTTTTAAGGAGTCAAGAATGGTGCGATTATACCTTTCTACTTGGCCATTCGACCTAGGGCTTGCTACTGTATTAAGAATATGCTTAGTACCCTTATCCAAGCAAAATCGAGTAAACGTGTGAGAAGTGAAACAGCTCCCGCGGTCACTTATAATACGATCAGGAACTCTGAACGTGAAGAATATGTCATCTAAAGCTCTTATTGCGTTTAAACTGTTGGTATTTCTAACGGGCTTAATAAAACAAAATTTGGTGAAACCATCTACTATGACGAGTAAGTGTGTAAAGCCTCGCTTTGATTTGACGAATGGCCCAAGGTGGTCGACATGTATGGTATGAAACGGCACATCTACTTTTACGATAGGGTGGAGTAGACCTTCATTTGACTTTGAATGGGTTTTGGCATATGCACATTCAATACATGAGTTTACATATTTTTTGACGAACTTTGACATTTTCCCAAACCAATAATTTTTCTTTATCCTTTCAAGTGTCTTCTCCACCCCAAAGTGACCAATATCGTCATGGTTCATGCGACATATCTGCCACCTTGCACCCTTCGGCACTACCCAACGGAGGTTATGTTTATTCGACCCTAAATAGCGATACAATTTATTATCTTTTATTAAAAAGTTATCTTTTATGTATTTGAGGCCTTTCTCATCAAGGTCACTATTTAGAATACTTTTTATCCTACAAAGCTCCGCATCACCCAGCTGGAGCGTATGTAGCCAATCCTCATTGCTAATTGACCTAACGGCGGAAACATCTTCGACGAGAGATTCTTCCGAGCTTACAACGGGATTACGGGACAGGGAGTCTACGTGACCCATCTTCACACCTGGCCTATATTCAACGGAACATTGAAATTCCTGCAGCAAGAGCCACCAGCGTGCTATTCTCGGGATCAAGTCTCGTTTTGAAAACGTGGAGCGAAGGGCACTACAGTCTGTGACAATTTTAAACGAATTCCCTAACAAATAGACCCTGAATTTCCGCAGAGAACAAACGACCGCTAAAGTTTCCAGTTCATAAGAGTGGAAATTCTTTTCTTCGGGTGACGTTTGCCTACTATAATACGCTACTGGGCGAAAGGTGTCATTTTCGCTGGTGCGCTGCAACAATATACCTCCGATTCCCAATCTGCTTGCGTCAGTATGAAGCTCTGTTTCTGCCGCTGGATCATATATTGCAAGAATGGGCCTATCAACTAACCTAGCCTTGAGGTTTACAAAAGCTTCCTCCTGATCATTATTCCATGTCCACACGGCATCTTTCTTAAGTAATTTGCTGAGTGGAAATGCAATGCGGGCAAAGTCTTTAATAAATTTACGAAAATAACTCGCCAAGCCAAGGAATTGACGGACATTATGCACATTCTCAGGTCGTGGGAAGTTTGTGACGCTGAGGATTTTCTTCTCACCAGGCCTGACCCCAGCCGCACTGATCTCATAACCAAGATAATCAATTGTATCCCGTAAAAAATCGCACTTAGAGAAATTTAAAGTGAGGTTGGCCTTTTCTATTAACTGTAACACTTCCTCCAGACGATCTAAGCATTCTGTGGGGTCCCGCCCGTATATTAGAACATCATCAAGATACGCGGTTGCCTTACCGAAACGAGCAGACCCTAGGATCGAGTTCATCATGCGCTGAAAAACTGCTGGGGCGTTTGCCAAGCCAAATGGCATACGATTGAACTCGTACTGACCATCTGGCGTGACAAACGATGTGAGGTGTTTACTTTGTTCCGAAATAGGGACCTGATAGTACCCGGACGTTAGATCGAGCGAAATGAAACAAGCTTGGCCTGCAAGTCGAGCTATCTCATCCTCCATAATGGGCATGGGATAGCGCTCCTTAACCGTAATTGAATTTAGCATCCGATAATCGACGCACATTCTGAGAGAGCCATCTTTTTTACGAACTAATATAATCGGACTAGCGTACTCCGAAGAAGACTCCCTAACGATCCCTGCATCCAGCATCTCCTTTACCATCACACGTACTTTTTCTCGCTCATAGTGTGATAACCTATAAGGTCGATAGACGACAGGGCGATCGCTGTTTAATTCTATATTCATCGTGGTTGCATTCGTACAACCTAGATCTTTAAGTGAAGACGCAAAACAATGTTTATACCGTTTGAGCAACTCTAACAACCTCTGCTTAACGCCTTCTGGTACTTTATTACTGACACAAATCTGCTTTTCATCGAAATTATCCTCAATCGCCACAGGTATCTCAGGTGGTTCGAAAACGACCCTACTTACAACGTCTACTCGTTTTGCCCTACACAAAATTGAGTTATCTGAAATCCAGCAAGAACTCGAACAAGGGATTACCGTTATATCGACATGACCACTTTCAGACTGATAGAGACCTCCACAAATAAAATACTGTTTGGTTGGCTTGCCTGCAACACTATTTCTAACTAGGAAACTGCCCCTAAGCGATGGTTCAACTCTTGCCCTTACCGATGCTGCACCATGGAGCTCCACTGCTCCTGCCGTTCTAATCTCAATCAAAGACTCTTGTATACCCGGATCAGAAAGCGGCATTTCCTTGCCGATATCCATGAACTGGAGCTTAGTTGAATCTTTATAAACTATGATATGAGGCTGTTCTGTGTATGACTGACCTATGAGGATAGACCTTTCTAGCAGATTATCACATACAACTTTACATAGAACATGAGCGTTTACTCCATCCACACTAATACTAAGCAACAATCCTCCTTGTGACATGACTAAACCATTGCCAAATCCCCTTAATAACGATGGTATATTGTCATGACTCACTCCTAACTCCCTAACTAATGATTCTTGCACCAGCGTAACCTCACTACCGAAATCTACAAACGCTTGATGTATCGTGCCGTTTATTTGTACATCTTTCATAAATTTAGAACTTGGAAGAGAGGGAGAGTCATGTTCCTGACTGATTGTGTCAATGCACATGGTTTTTGGTACATTGTCATTTTTCACGACCCCGTTATCCTTTTTAGAGAAACATTTATCTGCTGAATGACCTACTTTATGGCATTGTGTGCATTTAATTAGCGGTTTAGGACAAAACAAGAAACTATGACCCTTCTCTTTACAGTTATAACAGCCTGAAAGAGAGCCGAATCTGCTATTCGACTTTTGATTGGATTGGGTATAACTACTCGAGTGATCGGTTCTGTTTCTAACTTGGTTTCTATCGAAAGATTGATGAGAGTCCTTGCTGCTTATCAAAAATTGCAATAACTGATCAGGGTTAGAAGATCGTAATGCCAGAGCACCAGATTTTAGCGTCCTGTCACTAATCCCATGAATAATGCAATCTACTGCTCGCTTGTCGACTATATCGCATTGATTAAGTAACGCTAACTTTTCATAAAAATAAACTTCTATCGGTTCATTATACCTACTCTTCCTTTTAAGCATGTCCTCCAAGGCCTGGCCGTAATTTTGTTCGCAAGGAAAAGCATTTATTAATTTCTCTTGCCATTCCGGCCAGGTAAACAAAACTGAATTCAGACCTTCGTACCATATTTTGGCGAGGCCTTGGAGTTTCTGCATGGCAAAGTGAGTGACAGTTTTATCATCCCAGCCGTATACACTAGCACATTCATTGACCTTTTTGAGCCAAACATCAATCCTTTGGTTTTTTGTGGAGGGGTCGAAATTTGGAAGTATATTCATATGATCAACCTTTTGAAAAGGTCTCGTGTCATGGGTAGACGGCTGAGATGTCAAAGTATCCTTAAAACATTTCAAAATATCAACAATATATTTCTTAGAAGCAGAAGGACTACGTGACCTTTTAGCATATCCCGCGACGCCACGACGCTCAGCAGGATTCATTGCACCGGCACCAGTCTCTGCCCGTCGGTGATCTGGGGACGCGTTGCTGCTGCGATGACTGCGCCGCTGGGTAGCCTGCTGCGAAGTCGCACGTGGCGCGTTGTAGCGGCTACGACTCCGATTGTTGTCCTCGGCATGTAGAAGTCGCTCTCGCTCTTGCAGTAACTGTCTCTCCAGAATCTTCACCCGCTCACGGCTCTGCTCCAGTTCCCGTCCCAGGATCCGAGAAGGGCTGTGGGTACGTAGCCGGCTACGACTGCGTTCCCTCCTTCGGCTCCGGCTCCGATGTTCCTCAGGGTCGGGCGTCTCAAGTTGTCGGTCCATTTTCTATCGCCTCAGAAAAACAAAGAAAACAATTAAGTTTCAAAAGAACACTGTATTTAAGATGTGCAGTTGAAGTCTAGACAGCTAAGCATAATATAGATAGAAGAAAGAATTCTATTCGTTTAAGATGTACAAGCTATAATAAATTCTTAAATTTCACGACTGCATATTATGCAAATACCTGCTATATAACCACTATGTGCACGTGATTATTAATATTCAATTTTATTATAATTTCCGTGACCCGGCTGCTTTAGGTATACTTCTGGTATATTCTAGCATAATATCCGACAGAAAAACCACCAGGAACTATAAAAATAATAGCTAGTTTATACTTTTTCTAAAAGGCTAGCTTGCGTCAGGTACCCACAATGTAGGTAGATACAATTTTTTTTTTAAAAAGTACTACACAGTAAGTATCACACAAATGACATTAAAATTCACTTAATGAAAAATAACACTAATGCGAATAGGCAGCCCACCTGTGCGGGTACGTAAATGCAGTAACATATAATGATTGCACATAAATACAGGTTATAATATTACCACGTGGTGATAATAATCACTCGAGTTGGTGGACAGACTAACATGCTTTGTCCGTGAAATCATAATTACAAGTTATGATATTACCACGTGGTGATAATTAGTCACTTGAGTTTGTGGATACACTGACATACTTTATTCGCGAAATTTTACGCAGCTAAATATTAGTGCAACAGCAAATAAAACGATTACTAGTACTAGCAGCTAATAAAATTATATAACTGGGCGTGTACTTACGCGTTGATAGTTAACGCTGTCTTGTCACTTCTGAATTATTAGCATCACCCTGCAGTAAGATAGCGATGAGGGCACCAGGTAAATAATCTAATATTCAACTACATAATTAGCACTTTATTCTTTTACTCTATTTAAACTATTTTTAACAATTTTAACAAAAGAGTGAATATTAGCAACACTTGTACCACTTTTACTTATTCTCTCCGCACCTCTTTTTCGAGTGAGTCCAAAAATTCCCAAAGCCTCCCGCCAGCTCATGACCGTTGAGGTGGGAGAAAACAAATCTGATTGGTTCCCGCCTTTTCCGCGCGATCACGCGCCAACCGGCGTCAACCAATCACCGACAATCACAGAATGACAACTGATAGTCCATTTAAAGATAAAGTTGCCAACATGAAAATAAAAATATAATGAAATTATAAAGCTAATCAAATTAAAATCCTAACAATAGTTAATGAATAAGATTTTAAAGTGAAAATCGAATCAGATTTTAAAAGTTTTGATTTATGAAGTGACGAGTTAAATTTTTAATCTGAGAGTTCGGTTATGAATTATTTTGAGTTGTCAGTTTAAAAGCGACATTGACTGACTTGACTGAGGGCATGACCGCCCGCAATTTACTGAGGGCAGACAGTCCATGACTTAAGTCAGGGTAAAATCACCCGTGATCTTAGAAACGACGGCAAAACGCCTGTGACATTGACAATGGGCAAGACCGCCCGCGACATGAATAAAGTAACTTTTACTGTGATTGATGAGAAACACGGGGACGTGTTAAATATAGGACGGCCGAACTGTCAGATTATTGTTGAAATTCAATTAGAATTTTTAGAAATGGTTTACAGATTAAAATATTAGTTTCATAATTGAAATATGTTAGAATAAACTGACATTTGATTCATTTATTGGCGCGAACCGCCATCTTGAATTATTGGTATAAATACGGGCACTTCGAAGCCCTGAATTCAGTCTCCACCAGAGACTCAACCGACTATTAGATGCTTCAGCGTCTAGGTCGTGATATTTGATTGAGGGTTGCGATAGCAATCACACCCTAATCGAATAAATGCTGCCATTTTGGACTTGGCTGAGTGTAATTAATTAATTAGTATAAAATAGATTTGAGAAGAGATCTCAGTTAAACTAATCTGTGATTCGATATTAATTAAGTTTGTGCGGGTGATAAATAAAGATATTTTAATAATAGTTTGATTTAGTTTTAATATTAAACCTTATCCTGCTTCTGTAATGATGATGTTTACACAATGTATGGTCCATACGGAGTCCACTACTACCCCATTATATGTTATGTTTTAATTAGTCAACTTAGAGTACAAGAACATATATTTTATTTCAGATTTAAAATTTAACAGTCAAATTGTGCATGACGATATAGAGGACACATGTAATATTCCCTGTTCAGTAATTGATGAACCACAAATGCTATCCCTGGATGGTACAGACAATTTCAATATTATATCATTTAATATACGAAGTATTAACAAGAATCTCGATAACTTTCTGATATTTATCTCACAGCTAAAAGTCCACCCGGATATCATAATTCTGACGGAATGCTGGTGCAACGAATCGACCATTCCTCCAATCATAGACGGATATAATGTACACTTCACAAAGCGCAGCTTTAACCAAAATGATGGGGTTATGATGTATATTAAATCTGATATTCAAGGATACGTTTGTGAGATAAACATCAAAGAAGCAAATTGTTTGGCTGCAAAGATAGGAAATATGACTATTCTCGGCGTATATAGACCATATTGTTTTAGAGAAATCGGGCCCTTTATCGAATCTCTGGATATGGTTCTGACTACAACCAGATCTCGAAACATCGTCCTAACAGGTGACATAAATATTGATACTCTTAACCTAAGTAACAAAAACACTTCCGATTACCTAGATGTTATAGGGTCCCATGGACTACTCGCGGCAGTCAATATACCAACACATGGAAAAACATGTCTCGACCACTTCATGATCAAACTAGTAGGAAAACCTAAATGCTATGTTTTAAATACAGACACGACAGACCATTTACCACTATTACTATCTATCCCAGGTTCCCCAGCACCACGAACTTCCGTCCAAGGAGCATACATTAGATCCAAAACCGATTTTGACGGAATAAAAAAATACTTAGTAGAATATGATTGGTCAGACTTTTTATCTATTACTGTTACCAATGAAGCAGCCCAAGTACTTACCAACATACTTCAGGAGATTATTCACAAATTTACGGATACCATTACACTTTCACGCAGAAAAAGGCCACTTAAACCATGGATCACTCACGGTATAATTAAGTGTATAAAAAGACGGGACCATCTCCACACACTTGCCAAAAAATTTCCTGAAAGTGCGGAATACAAATTAAAATATATAAATTATAGAAATATGTGTAAAGAAATAACTAAAAAATTAAAAATAAATTACTATCAAAATAAACTCCGGCAACATAATGGCAATAAAAAAGATACCTGGGACATACTAAAAGAAATCTGCCATTTAACCTCGCAAAAAACCTCGGCTAATGAATTATTAAGTTTGGCTTCCAATCCAATCGAATCTCTAGAAAGAGTTAACAATTTTTTCGTTAATGTAGGAAGTTCATTGGCTGACGAAATACTAAAAAATACCAACAAAACCGAAGAGCAGTTAATATCTCAACAGCGGACACATGCACATAAAGGGAATTCGATGATGCTGAACCCTACAGATCCAACGGAAATTAAAGGTATTCTGGGAAATCTCAAAATTCGCTGTGCTCCTGGTGATGACGGTGTGTCTACGGTGTTCCCTTCGAGAGAAATTTAAAGAAATAGGTATTCTTACGGTAGCTTCTCAATATATCTATAACAATATAATTTTTGTTAGGCAAAACATTCACAGTTACATTAAAAAGTGCGAATTACACGACAGGCAATTAAGAAATAGAAATAGGCTCGTGATTCCTCAGTTACGCCTCAAAAGGGTCCAAAGGTCATTTGTGGGAATGGGCGTAATGTTCTATAATAAAATTCCACAAGCAATCTTAGACTTGCCTTTACACAAGTTTAAGAACTCTATTAAAAATATGCTCATAAAAAAGCATATTATACAATTGAAGATTATATAAATGATAAAAAAGCATGGAGCAATTTCTCAATGTCTTAAACCGAGTATTTGATTATTGGTGTTCAATTCGATGCTTTGATCATGGGTAGCCTAAGTATGTCACGCTCTCTTTAAACATTTCTGTGGTGGTGTCGTGTGGTGCGGGTTGTTACGTTCCCTCGAATATGGTTGAGCGAAGCAATGGCTGGATCATGCGTCATGCTCGTGAACGGGTGCCACCGTCGGAAATGGGGCTACTTTTGTCTGCCCTTCTTCACATGTGTAGAATTGTAAGCACCATTCCGAACCTGTGGTAGATTCATTTGTCGATTCGTAAACGCTTCCGAAAGTTTATCTGAATAAAATTATGATTACTTATATAAATGATAAAAAGGCGTGGATTTGACTCGTTCCAGCAATGCGCGAGACGGCAATTCAATCATGTACTTACCATAAAATTGTTATATTGATATTGTAAATTTGGAAAAGAGCAACCGCCGAGTTTCTTGCTGGTTCTTCTCGGTTGGAACGGCATTCCGAACCAGTGGTAGATTCATCTGACTATTCAAAAGCACTTGTAAAAGTTTATTTGAATAAAAAACTTTTCTATTCTATTCTATTCTATTCTACAAGTCTTTTGAGAAAGTTCCGGGATATCCTTTGTTTTCCTATTGACCATCTTTGTAACCTCAGTATGATGACAGGTTCTTTCCCGACATTATTCAAACAGGCGATAGTTGTTCCAATTTATAAGAGTGGAGACAAACTGTCCATTTCAAACTACAGGCCTATCTCGCTACTAAGAGCCTTGAGTAAGGTACTGGAAAAAGTGGTTAATTCAAGACTGATACGCTATCTTGAACGACATAACCTCATAGCAAGTAACCAATATGGTTTCAGGGCTAAAAAGTCTACAGAAGATGCTGTGATCTCTTTTTCCAGTAATGTCTCCAAACACATGGACGAAAGAAACAAATGCCTGGGAGTGTTTCTTGACCTCAAGAAGGCGTTCGATACCGTGTCTATACCACTCCTTCTCCGTAAATTGGAAGGCCTTGGTGTACGAGGAACGCCCCTTGACTGGTTTAGTAATTACCTCCTAGGAAGGACGCAAAAAGTGAAAGTTTCGGAACATACTAGCAAGATCCTAAATGTGACACACGGCATACCCCAAGGTAGCACGTTGGGTCCGACACTTTTCCTAGTGTATGCTAATGAAATTTGTAATTTAGAGTGCTCAACTAATTGCCTTTGCTGATGATACTGCCATAATATTTCATGGGAAATCGTGGGAAGAGACCCGCAGAATAGCTGAAAAAGGACTTAGTAGGATTACAAAAACATTAGAAAATAATCTGCTTACTATAAATGCCCAAAAAACTAAGTACATTTGTTTTAGTATCACACGAGTTGCCCAACCCCCCTCTAACTTCAAGCTTAAGTTACACACTTTTCCATGCAATAAACAAGAAATTCCTCCTAATGAATGTTCTTGTGAAGTACTCGATAAAGAAATAACCTTGAAGTATTTGGGAGTCGTCATCGACGAAAACCTAAACTGGCATCCACACATCGCAGCACTTGCTAATAGAGTCAGAAGGCTAATCCCAGTGTTTAGAAACCTTCGCGACGTTGCTGACAACAAGTTGGCAGTACAGGTATATAAAGCATTGTGTCAATCCCTACTGATATATTGCATAACTGCGTGGGGAGGGGCAGCCTCTTCACACATCATTGAAGTAGAAAGAGCGCAAAGAGCTATCTTAAAGGTTATGCTCGGTAAACCCCGTAGATTCCCCACTGAAGAACTGTACAAAATCTCGGAACTACTTACGGTACGGCAGCTGTATATAGATAGAAGCGTTACGCGATACCACCGAATGCACCAAATTCCTCCACCAGACAGTACTCCCCGACGTCGACCTAACATTCAAATACCCCGAACAAAAAGTGCGTTTGCACAACGCCAATTCAGCTATTTGGGACAGTATCTATACAAAAACATTAATAAGAAACTTAATATTTTGCATTCAAATGTATATGGACTTAGTAATAAACTGAAGAATATGTTAAGGAACCTAAATTATGAAGCTACTGAAAAACTAATTCGTTAATATCTACTTATATTAGCATAATAATTAACAAAACTAAATACATTTCCCACACACACACACACCCCCACACACACACACACACATACACACACACACACACACACACTCACACACACACACACACACACACACACACATACATGAGCCTGCACATACACTCATACCTACACATTACCTATTTACTTTGTTACTTTTTTAGTTACATTAGTTACTTACTTTAAAATATGTTTTACTGTACTGTACTGTACTTGTACTGGGAAGAGACTGACCCCCATGCCACGGGTTTCCTAGTTTGGGGGTCGAGGGTTCTTTTAAGAAATATGTACCTAATTTTAATTTTGGAACTAAATAAAGATTTATTATTATTATTATTATTATTATTATAAGATGCAGTATTTTCGTTAGGTGTAAAGTACAGTTTAATATTTGAAATATTAAACTGTACTTTACACCTAACGAAAATACTGCATCTGATTATTATTTTGTTTTTTAAACTAGCTGTGACCCGTGGTGTCACCCATGTAGATGTCAATCCCGTGAGAATATTGAAATAAAAAGTTGCCTATATAATATTCAATATACATTCTGTATCCATACCAAATTTCATCAAATTTCTGGACCACCACATGGACGGAGGTCGTCCTCTGCATCTCCTGCGTTCTGGCAGTTGTAAAGCTTTTTTCACTACGTGTTCCTCATCTCTTCTCATCACATGCCCATACCATCTAAGACGGCACTCTGTTAGCTTTTCTGATATAGGGGCGACTTTGAAACTACCACGTATATGTTCATTTCGTACTTTGTCTAGTCTCGTCACGCCTCCTAACTATCTCAACATGTTTATCTCCACTGTGTGAAGTCTTTGACATGTGTCTTTTTTACTGGCCAACATTCCGCTCCATACATCATAGCCGGTCTCACCGCCATTTTGTAAACCTTGCCTTTGGTTCTTATATGCATACTAACATCGCATAAAACACCAGTTAGTGAACGCCACTTCATCCATGCTACATTCTTTCTGTGAGCAAAATCTGAATCGACATCTCCCTGGTCTGTGATAACTAAGCCAAGATATTTAAATTCGTCTGTTTTTGGCACAGGGGTCTGATCTTGATAGTAAATTGTTGCTGGGCTGCTGTTGTAGTCAAACCGGCATTGTAGATTTTCAGTCTTTGCTCTACTGACTTTAAGACCCGCAGACTCAAGGGCTGTTATCCATGTGATCAGTGTGGCCTGTAACTTGATCGTTGATTTGTCGATTAAGACTATGTCATTTGGGTACAATAGGTTCCAGGGTAGTGGCGCATGAATATGCTTCGTAGCAAAATCCATCACTAGATCGAAAAGACGCGGGCTAAGGGCAGAGCCCTGATGAACTCCTGCTTCAACCGTGAATTCCTCCGTTAGTCCTGCGGTACTTTTGACTCTATTACGAACGTCTTTGTACATATCTTGGACTAGTTGTACATAGATGTCAGGCAGTTGTGATTTCAGTGCTTGCCATACTAGTTTGCGTGGTAAGTACTTGATCAAACGCCTTTTCAAGGTCAATAAAGATGAGGTACAGACCTTCTTTATTAAACCGGTGTTTCTCTGTACTGTTCTTTATTAAACCGGTGTAACTCTAACAGCCTGTATCGCATCTGTTGTGGACTTTAGTGGGGTGAAAACAAATTGGTATGGACTCAAACAAGTTTGATGGGATATTCGGTTGCTCTTTCCTAGATTTTTAATGTATGTGATGTTAACTTAATACCTCTGTAGTTGCCACACTCCGTCACATCACCTTTGATTTTGTAAAAAGGAACCAGATGACTAAGTCGCCAGGCGTTAGGGATTTCCATAGTATAGAGGATAAGGTTAAAGAGTTTCGTAGGCCAGTTCAATCCTAGTTGCTGTAGTGATTTACATATTTCAACTGGAATTTCGTCAGGGCCAACAGATTTGCCATTTTTCATTTTTTTAATTGCATTTTTCACCTCATCCCGACATATGGCTTGTACAGGTCCTTTTACCGGTGCCAGATGTTCCTGATCTTGGCTAGGGAATTCTTTATTCATTTATATTTTGTAGTATTCATACCACCTTTTATTTATGTCTTTATTATTCGTTAACAGCTTGTTGTCTCTGTTTTTAATATATTTACTTGTTTTAATGTCTTGTGTTGATTTATTTCTAAATTTTGCAATTTTAAAATTTCAGAATCCGTTTTAGCATTTTCTTATTCTATTGTAAAATCCCTGTCTAGTTTTGGCCCTAGTCTGCGCAATACATTTCTTTGCGGTAGCTCTCGCCTTTTTATATTTATTGTGATCTTCCTCGAGACCCGAAGTTTGCCACTTTTTGAAAAAGATAGTTTTGTTCTGGACTTTTGTTTTCACTTCTTCGTTCCACCATGTTGGGTCTTTTCCGTTTCTTGGGCCTCCCCTCGAGACGCCTAAGATAGTACTGGCGCTGCTCTTACATTTGTTCTCGAAGTTAGACCACATTATATCAGAGCTCTCGTGTAGGTTTTCCATATCCTACGTCAGATAACCAATTAATTTGTTAAGAGTCTCACCATTTGGACCAGAGAGCTCTTTTCATTTTTCCGGGCTGTTCTATCTATAATCGGTCTAATTGGTTTAGACAGCTTGTGATCTGCCACTAATAGTCTATGTTGGGATGTTAGAGGCTCTCCCGGAATAACTTTACAGTCTTTGAAGCTCTTCTTAAGTTTACGGTCAGCTAGGATGTATTCATCTGTGATGTTTTTCTGCCACTTCGGATTTCTTTTAAAAGATAGTGTTAATGATGCACAGGTTATGTTTGACAGCAAAATTGAGTACACGTTCTCCCCCCTTGTTCTAACTACCTAGCCAAAACCTTCATGAGCGCCCTCATAAGCATTACTGAATTCACCCACGTGACCATTGAGGTCACCCATGATAAATTTAGATTCCTCCGATAGTTTATGTGAAATTACCATTGTTCATCGAAAGATTACCAATCTCCAAAAATAAGTATGAGTCACTAATCCGTTTGTGTAATAATGGAGTTATACCAAAGAGGTATCAACAAAGTACCTAAGTCTCCCTAGTTTCACTAACGTACCAAACACTTTGCCTGAGACTGACGATGGAGACGAAGATTAACCTACTCGTAACGTAGTCTTTAATAAAATAACTGAATAATTGAATAAAATATATTCAATTATTCAGAGGAGCTGAGACATGTCTTAGCTCCTCAATCCTGTTTATAACTTTTAAAATTTTATTAATCAACAGTTTCCTAAATCCAGTAATTACATAAATGTGATTTATGAATTGATTTATGTAAACTTGTTTTGTAAACTTACTTGCTTGAATATTGAATATATAAGTATAAAATACCTGATACTACATAATTATGTATGCATGTATATTCGCAATATTATTTCAAAACATAATGAACCAATTTTCATAATTTTTCACTAACGTAATCTACATACTTTCAGAAATATTTTACTATTAATACACTTAGTCATCATTCCTATTTACGATGTTACTTATGTGGGGTGCAGTTCTTTGTGGTGTATTGGTAAATGATAGATTTGATTATTGATGATAGTGGACTTGTATTGATTAATAATGATATGATTTTGATATGATAGGAGTACTTTCCGCGTGGCCGGTCCGAATTGTACTGTCTTTGCCGACCGCTCTCGCGAGCAGGAGGCAATGGCGTAAATTGCTGAGTATGCGGTGTTCGGTTACACGCAGTGACCCGAACATGCTCCCAACCACGAGATGAGGGTGTAATGATAACAATAAAATTGAAATGATGATGCAGATGAAATAGCTATTAACAAAAAGCATGACCTTATTTAACATTTTATGATTATTTATTATAATATTATTAATGTCTCTAGAGTTGTGATACTTAATGTCTCTACACCTTTTATTCTTTTAAACTAAACCGAACGCATTTTTTTTGAATTGGCGACGTAGCCATATCCACCATTTCTATATGCTCACACTTTTTGTAATTTTCACTGGTTTGTAACTGGTTCACACTCACTGTCACTTCACTATCACTCACGTTCGCCGGGGCGGCGGCGGGGCGGCGGGGCGGCGGGGCGGCGGGGGAGGGAGACACACGGATGCGCCTCCGCCTCCTGCACCAGCTGAGTCCTCCCAGGGTCACGGCTGCTGCTAATACTCCGTAGCTGATGATATACTGGTGTAGATCATGTCCTGATAATATGTCCGAATTTGCCAAATCGGCATTTTTCTTCATCAATTGGATTTGTTGTTGAATTTGATTGAGATTTTCATTGATAGTCGTGTCTTCTTCTGAGTTATTTGATAATGATATGTTCGGGAACGATAGATTGAGAAGATAATTTATTGGTGGAATTTCAGGGAGTACAATTTTTGGGTTGATATTTAAAACGTTTCTAGCTGATGGTTGATGTGAAAATATTGAAAAGTCTTCTCCCTTCACCATGCATTTTTCGCTGATATGAATGATTCCGGCTCCATTAAGTTTTGGATTTGACACGTCATCTTCACAAATTATTCTCCACGAGCAGGGATAACAGTAGAAATATAGATAACTATGAACATTTGTTAGTTGGAGTAATTTATTCTCACAAGGTTTCTTTTGGAGTTTACAATTATTATTCAATTTATCAATTTCACAAATGCCGGACAGGGTTTTTTAATTTACATAAGTACCTTTGCTCATGGCTTAAGCAATCTTGAAGTTCAAGGTAAGTTGTAGGTATGTATGAATCTTTCTGTATATTTATTGCAATGTAATCTGATATTGGAGTGATACTGATAATAATATTATTTTCTATTTGTTGTGGAATTGGTATAAGATTGTAAAGTTGATAACTATCTCTGGCAATTAGAGGGAATTTAATTTCGAATATAAAATAATCTTGGGTAATTCTTGCTTTTACTCTCAACAAGTGGTAAATTCCTAGTAATTCACCGTGAATATTTTGGAGTGGTATGGCTAAATCCTTAAAGGCGAAAGTTTGGTGAAATAAACATTCCTTTCATTAATTATGTGTTTGTCATTTAATCAGAGCGTCAAATACTTATCCATACTTCCATACATAATATTATAAATGCAAAAGGTGAATTAGTCGGGAGTGTTCTTAGCTATGTTTGATGAAAATCGGTTCAAAATGGCGGCCGCCACAAAATGGTGGATTATATATTTTTTCACAACTCCCTCGATCGAATGAAATATCCCGGTATATACCCGATATCGAATGAAAGAGCTTGATTAGTAGAATAGCGCTATGCAAATCTAAGATGGCCAACAACACAAAATGGCGAATGTGGGGGTTTTTTTTAATTTTTAATTTATGGTGTGAAAATCCAAGCAGAACTTAACATTAAAAATATCAACAAAGGACACTATAAATCCTGGCCAGGAGAGTGATCTGTGAACGTGAATACATAGGTACATGTGCCAAACATAATAGAACAGAATTTTTCTACTCAAAAAAAGCTTTTCTATTCAAATAAACTTTTACAAGTACATACCTTTTTTTGAATCGTCAATTGAATCTACCACTGGTTCGGAATGCCGGTCCAACCGAGAAGAACCAGCAAGAAACTCGGCGGTTTTGGGACAAGAAGAAATAATCTAAGAAGAAGGTTGTCTGTTTGTCTGTTTATTTGTTTGTCTATTTATCTGTTTGTCTGTATGTTTGTGCGCGCATCACGTAAAAGTTAATACTAAGTTTAATTTCTGTGTTTTTTTTTTCAAAATTTCAAAAGTGAAAGTCTTATTTGACCTATTAGAGTAAGATCCCAGAGCGATCTGACATAACTTATTTAATACCCAACTTGAAAGTCTTCGAAAGTTTCCGATAAAAAGAGGAGTTCGTCAAGATGACCCAGTCTCTCCAAAGATATTTTCAATAGTCCTCGAACACGTATTCCGAAAGCAGCTTTTGGCTTGAGAATAGATGGAGTGAATCTCAACCATCTTAGGTTCGCCGATGACCTGGTGCTCTTTGAAGAGAGCCCCAAAAAGCTAGAAATAATGGTCCAACAGCTCTCACCAGAAAGTGCAGATGTCGGTCTGTCGATGAATATCGATAAAACTAAAGTAATGACAAACTCTACAAAAATACATATCACTGTTGACGGGAAAATTATTGACTACGTAGACGAATATATTTATTTAGGACAATTAATATCAAACATAGACTTAACGACAAAAGAAATTGACAGAAGAATTGCAAATGGATGGAGAAAATATTGGGCGCTGAAGGAGATAATGAAAAGCAAAGATCTTGGAGTGTCGCTAAAGAGCAGAGTAACTATTTAATTCTTGTGTGTTACCCTGCTTAACCTATGGCTGTGAATTAACCTGGACTCTAAATGTAAATCACAGAATGAAATTAGTAAAATGCCAGAGAGCTATGAAAAGAAATATGATAGGAGTGAAGATTAAAGATCGATACAATAGCCAGTAAATAAGATAGAAAACTAAAGTAGTCGACATTCTAAGTAAAATTGACAAGCAAAAATGGAGATGGACAAGACACTCGCAAAGGGACAAGCAAGAAAAGTGGAGCAAAACTAACAAATTGGTATCCGCGAGATGGAAAAAGAAATAGCGGTAGACCGTACAGAAGATGGGAACACGAAATTAGACAGACCGCGGGACCAAACTGGCGTAGAGTAGCGCATGAGAGCACACAGTGGAGGGAGCTAGAGGAGGCCTTTGCCAACAGGCAAACCGAAACACGTGACATTATTTAATAGACTATAATTTAACTAACTTACTAAGTAATTCAAATTAATTTAATGATTTATATTAAGACACTAGATGATGCCCACGGCTTCGCCCGTGTGGATTTAGGTGTTTAAAAATCCCGTGGGAACTTTTGATTTACCAGAACAAAAAGTAGCGTAGGTATCTGTAGTAACCCGTCCCCAAATCGGAAAAATCCCGTGGGATCCCCACGATTTCGGAATGCAATTCCTTACAGCATCAAGGTTGAGGAGTTGGATATGTAGGTACCTACTCGAGTTCATTCAACGATAGTCTTTAATTGGTACCCCCAATATCAATTTAAATAACCGACAGTTCCTAAATCCCATTAGTTTCGGGGATCAGGTCCCCTACAGCATCAGTATTGAGGAGTTGGAATCCAAATTTTTTGTAGGACAGTGTCGCAATATTTCTCTATCGATTAAAAAAAAATTACGTTTTGCAGTTTTGTCTAAAGTAATATTTTACCAATTTGGTAGCGTTTGCTATAATTAAACTGATACCATAATTTGTAAAAAAATATACCTTTTCTAGTAAGTAGATTATGTTTTATTTTGCTAAATTATATATCTTCCGTTTTTTAAACTTAATATTCCCTTTTATTGTAGTAAAAAAATGCATAAAAATTATCTATTACTAGGCATAAAAGCCTCAACATCATAGTTATGCCTTTTCTGTCTAGTATTTATTATAAAGTATTTCTAGAAATAGAAAGGCCTTAATTAGAATTTTCTTCAATCTAGTTCAATATAATCTGGAGAATCAAACTCATTTTTATTAAACGTAGATATGCTACTCCTTTTAAAATAAACCTCACTCATGAGACACAAATATGCTCGTGGGCTAGAGTTTTGAATCTTGGGATTAGGCTGTAACTAAGGAACATTCGCTGGTCCCGGCACCCCGCTATCAATAAATACTAAGATGAAAAGCCACAAGTTGAGTAAAGGCTTGTCGTAGTAAGATATTCGAATCACGATGAATGTAAATCCTAATTAAGAATCAAACGAACTTACCTTGTGAAGTTTGATATCTAATTATACGAGCGTCTCGACCAAAGATAATTATGCTTGTTTACGAGCAGCAGACGCCAGTCTGTGCTATCCTTGTCACACTTTTAGAGTTATTTTATAATAAATTAATTGTTTTTTTTTTGATGTGGGTACCTCACATCCCCACCCGGCCCCGCCACGCTGAGCAGATCTATCGTCATTTTTCAGAGCTTTATTTTTTCGATATGTTTCGGGATTTTGACAAAAACAGGGTGGGTGGGTTTGTAATTATCTTTGGTCGAGACGCTCGTATAATTAGATATCAAACTTCACAAGGTAAGTTCGTTTGATTCTTAATTATACTTCGCATGTCTCCCAAAGATAATTATGCTTGTTTACGAGCAGATGTTTAGAGCATCGAAAAAATACTACAATATTATTTATTGTGTACAATAAAAATATTTAAAACTATAATGAAGGCAAAACATAACAGGGAAAAAGGAAAATAATCATTTGCAATATGTGACTAAACAAAGTCAATATTTCTTCATAAACCATAATTTAAAGGTGATTTATTATTTATTTTTAATTAATTAATTTTTGTTAAGTAGCATGTCAGATATGCTAATCGTACTTGTATAGAATAGAATATAGATTTTTATAGGCATAAAAAAAAATTTTAGCTTCAAAATAATATATCCACAATTTTGATCTGATTTTAATAAATCTTTATAATAAAAGATTCTTTAAAAATACATTTGAAGATTCAGACCAAACTATTTTTTTTTCTCAAATAATTTCTAAGTTTAAGCCCTACATTGTGGGCAGCTGATGTCAACGCGTGTCGCGTGCTATGTTTGCCATTGAATTGATGTAACTCAATGGGATATAAAGAGTGGTTTTTGGAAACTGATGAACAAAGATATTAAGTAAATAAGTAGGTTATTAAATAACAAGAATATGTGTATGCCCTAAAACAAGGGCATGAAATAGTAACACTATATTTAACAACTTTACTATCATTGTACTAACCTATTTCAACAAATAAATTGATTTTGATTTGATTTTGAAAAAATCTCATTGGGCACGTAAGGGATCAATTCTTTCTAAATATCTTTTGAAATAAGCTTGGACAGAGTTTAAGGATTTTCTTTAATATATGGCAACACAATAATTGGTTGAAAAAACATTATGTGATCTTGAAGTTCTGATCATCTATTTTAGTTTTATCGGATTCCAATAAAGTATTTATTGACCAAGTGTCTGTATTTCTTAATGGAGATGTTAATGCCAAAAAAGTGAGTTTTTAAAGATAGATCTTTTGTGGGATGAAATCATTGGTGATACTGAATTTAATACTAAATTATGGTGGATAGTGAGAATTATAGAAATTTAACTTGCATCTGAATTTTTGTGTGAATTAGCAATTAGCTGTATAATATTGGAATCACAATCATTATATAACCTCTTTTCTTGCAGAACAGTCATTTTGACTTTAATGATGTGTTATATTGATTCTTGGAATTATTAGAGAAAAAACCATTGCTCTGTTAAGCGATGCGTTGGAGTTGGAGAAAACGCCCTTTGCCATGTAACATTTAATTGTGTCAAATTTTGAAATAAGGCTTAAGTATGGAAAGGCTTATAAAATTTAGGGTTTTTTTTTTTTGGATGTAAATGCATCAACAAATCTCAGAACTTCCATGATGCGTACCTCTGACATTTGTTATTTTGATTACTGGCAAATAAACCAAAGTCAGATCTGCCGAAATAAACCTTTAACTGTTGATACGCATAAACAGTAAGTTCCCTTTCTGTGTCCATGTTGAACTTTTGACGAGATTCCAAATCTGCAACTAATGTTCGTATTTATTTAAATATATGATGCAAAATTTTATAAACATTGATATAGGCAATAGCTGTTTATTTTTGATAAAATATTATAATTTCTAAGTCGTGAAAGACTGAGGTTATAAAAGGCTGCAAGTAAATTGAAGAACCGATGGACGTTGGAGTCCCAAGATGCTTGAGTGGAGCAATGACAGTTGCGAGTGATCCGTAAGCTATCGCATCGTTACAGGTTGTACCACAGCCCGAACGTGACGCATCACTATACACTAGTACTAGTGAATATTCTTCATATTTTAAATGAACAATTTGCAGGATCAATATAATTTCTCCACTTCTTCCAGCATATGAAATCGTTGTTAACAATACAGATCATATATTTCTTACGATTATCAAAGTAGTGAATTGCCAAGAATTTCAAGAACTTCGAAAATCTATACATTTTCGTATAAACCAATCCGTCGTTGAAGGCCGGGCACGCTGACATCGACAAACCAACATAACTAGCTAGTTTCCTGATTTCCATATATTTTTCTGTATTTGTTTGTAAATAACTATATGTATTATATATTTATTTATATATTTATTTATTTATTTATTTATTTATTTTTTTTTTTTTGGTAAGGTAAGGTTCACTTTTAGACGAATAAAAGATAAATCCTTTTTTTGTGGGCAAAGAGTGATTCTTGATCAAAAATCTTAATTTCAAAAGTAAATTGTTGATCGCTTCTACATTATCCAAACAGTTGTAACCGAATTTCTGATGCATAATAAATCGTCAAGAAAATTAACTGATAAATAAACTGATGAACATACATAAATGTGAAGGACCGGTTTTTAAAACCTTTGTATAGGCATAGACGTTGCAAAGTCCAAATGGTAAAACGTTAACTTCAGAAAATTTACCGTTCTATTTACTTGCTTCTGCATATCACTTTCGGCCACTGGCAGTAAAAAGAAAAAAATATGCATCTTTTACAGTCTGATTCCTACTAAGGATTTCTAATTCCGCGAAACTAACGTTTCTTAATGGACATAAAATGACAATTTACAGACATAAGACAGCTCCCACAAAAAAGATAATCAATTTTGGTGTAAAATCTAACTTTATGTGTTAACTCTGTTATTCATACAAACAACTCATTGTATTTTTAAAATGACTTTTTTCAGAATTTCACCGAATCAAAAAACAGACCGGTTGTCATACAGTACAGTACATATTAATTATTATTAACTAGCTTTTGCCCGCGGCTTCGCCCGCGTGAATTTCGATTTTTCACAAATCCTGAGGGATAAGTAGATTTCTGGTCCACCCGCCCCCCGCCGCGCGGCGGCGTACCGCGGTACCGCGTACGGCGGGCGCAGGGCGCAGGGGCGCGGCGCGGCGCGGCGCGGGGAGCGCGAGCGTCGGCCGTCGCGATCGCGCGCAGCGAAAATACCTATCAGGGCGTTTTTAACATCTGTATTTACCGATTTCAACACAACTCCTTTTTTGAAAGTCGGTTAAAAAAGTAGCCTATGTTACTCCTTGGTTAATCCTCTACTTGTCTGTGAAAGTCCCGTCAAAATCGGTTCAGCCGTTCCGAAGATTAGCCCGTTCAAACAGACAGACAGACAGACAAAAATTTTAAAAACGTGTGATTCGGTTATGGTATCGTTCAAATAACCATATGAGCTTAATATGTGGTAGTTATTTCGAAATTACAGACAGACACTTCAATTTTATTTATTAGTAAGTATAGAAGTATAGATGCGGTACTTTCATATCTTCCATGTGTTTGAAGTTATTGACACAAATAAAGTTTGAATCATATAAATTCAAAATAAAACGATGTTTTCCTTTAGGCTGAGGGACTGCAAAAAATTGGTGAGACGAATTGTTTTTCTTTGGCCCAAAAATATGAAGCCACTCGTGAATAAAAATTGGTCTGCCAATGATACGCAAAAAAACGTATCGGTGTTATGTACCGGCGACGAAGCATGTCATAGCATGTATTAGCTTTATGTAGCATTGTCAATTTGTCACGGTTGCGCGTGTGATATTTAGCCACAGCATTTAGCATTGAGTTGTAAGCTTAAGTGCGTGCGCTCAGTGATAGTTGCATGACACGGCCGCTTGTTGGTGCGGCGGCGGTAGCGAATGCTGATGTCGGCCCGGGTATGCAGGTATGCACAAATGATGCCCCCCGTACGTTTAGAGTTTTTCGGTACAGAAGTACTCGGTTGTGAGCGGAATTGGTTAGATACCAACTTTGAAGCGGAGGTTGAAGTGGCCTTAGATGATTTCAGATACTTCGACAGATTTAAACCGAACCAAAGGTGTCGATTTTCATATTTTTTAATATATCTCGCTTTTGTTTGCTAAGTTTCTGTAATGAGTATCGCATAGCAACCGTCTTTTGACGCTGATCTTTATGGTAAATATTATTTTAGAAAGAATATCGATCTTCCATAAACAACCCGTTAGTCAAAAATAATATATAGATGGGTATAATGTTTCCATCGTGTGGCCAAATCTTTATGGCCAAATTTCCGAATAGTTTTTCTTGTTGGATCTGAGCCCAATAATAATTGTAAAATCTCAAGATCTAATTCGTCATTCTTATGAATCAGATGTCAATAAGAATAAAGTAAGATGAAAATGTAGGTAGGTATTTATTTTTTGACCCTACAAAGAAATCTCACACACGCTATACGTCGGAGTAGTTGACTAGGTGGTAGGTATACCTATATTTTATCCACACACCATAAAGGTCGGGATATACATATATTTTGCACACACCATATAGGTTGGGATATACATATATTTTCCACAAACGTTTTACGTCGGGATTGATAAATTTATTTGACAGGTATCACTATATTTTTATCCACACACCATATAGGTCGGGATATATATTTTCCACACACATTTTATGTCGGGATAAGGTACATGTCAATAATACAGGAAACCAAGGTTATAAGTATATATTCTATATGCCACTGAAGCTGGCGCTTTAAATATTTTAGTGAAGACAAGGTCATTCACCTAGGCTATTCTTTCTATTTAGTTTTTATATACCTCACACACTATTTATGTAGGTGAGAACGAGACAAAGCAACTTCCAGCCCTTTACAAGGGAAAAATTTATTTGTTCAACTTTTTGTTTGGAGCGCAAATTCCACAGGTTATATCTGTCTAACAGGAAACTCATTGAGATTTCCAATTGAACCGTCAACATAAACAGAAGACGGTACGCAGATAAAAACAATGAACAGTTAACAATAATTATTTTATTCACTGGGTAAAAATGTTAATTTATATAACTTCTTACTAATAAATAAATCTAGTCTTACCTTGAATTTTTTCGCTCGTTCGATGATGATTCATTGCATTGATACTCGCTAGCGATTCCTGGTACTGCTGATTAAAACCCGCGGGTGATACACTTCTAACTTTTTTAACTAAATCACGTTTTCTTTTTCCCGTTTCACTTTTTTAAATTTTGTTTGGACGACGTGTGACTCGGACAACACAAAATAACGTAATGACGATAGATCTGCTCAGCGTGGCGGGGCCGGGTGGGGATGTGAGGTACCCACATCAAAAAAAAACAATTAATTTATTATAAAATAACTCTAAAAGTGTGACAAGGATAGCACAGACTGGCGTCTGCTGCTCGTAAACAAGCATAATTATCTTTGGGAGACATGCGAAGTATAATGTAAGGTAAAGTTACCCAATTCGGAGGTATTCTAAAATTGGCACCCAATTCGGAGGTATATAGAAAAACAGCGTTTTCAAGTTTCAACCGATCACCAAGCTCTTTTTTACTGCAACATATCTTAATCAATAATTGATAGTTTATCATTCCATAGATAAATGACGAAATATTTAGTTTTATATGTATATGTTTTAAAATAACCGGCAAGTTTTACACTAGCAGCCGGCCCGAACCACGACCTCCGATTAGAAGTCGGTCGTCCTAACCACTAGGCTATCACACCTAGTGAGTACAGAGGCCTTATGCCGACTTTGTACATTGGGGAAACGATGATATAAATTCGAGTATCGAAACACATTGACTAACATGACTTGAGAGTGAGAGTGAACTAAACTGGCTGGTTTTAAGGTTTGAGTCCGCCAATATATTCAGCCATTCGTCTACGCCCCAAGCAGAAATTTTAAAATAAATATTCGAAGTACCCTACTACATTATGACTTTAAAATCTTATTTGACTGTAAGAGCATTAGGGTTAATTTTGCTCTGATATTATTTTTTTTCAGCTCACTGCCAATTGGATGACGTTTCGAGTGACATTTGCTCGAGCACCCGCCACCTATCTTCAATACCTTAAGCGTGCCCATCGCTCGTCTCTGAAATCCTCAATCATCAGCTCTCTCCATATTTTTGTTCTGAATGAATTTCTATCCTCTATACGAAACCATTTGTGAAAAAAATAATTTTCATACAAAATTTTACAGGAGAGGTGATCAATCAGTCAGTCAGTCAGTGAGTGAATGAATCAGCACGAGCAGCTATATATATGTACTAGTGTTGCGCTCGGTGCGCGAGCTGCAAGCAGCTCGCGGGCCTTGTAGTCTCTTCAATATTCGTAAAATAAAGAAATGGGAGGCCATACCAAATACCAGAATATTCTGGAGTCTCTTGAAAGACAGAAATAAATATTGGTGTCACGTTTCGTATCTTTTCTGAAAGGACACTAATCAGTTCTATGCATGCGTTTAGTGGAAAAAAATGGATCTACACAAAAATGTTCTGGAGAGCCACTTGAAAATTAAAAATAAATTTTGTATGGACACGATTTTTTTTTGTTCCGTAGCTATCTTTTTTTTACTGACTCACCAAAGGGCCTAAGATCTTGAACATTTTTAGTTTCAGGACCATGCCTCTATGATTGATAGTTTTTGAGGGCTGTTAGGGTACTCTGGTAATTTTTCCACATTCACTCCGTTTTGTATTTTTTGTGAAAAAATCTTTGAGTTCTATTTACTTATACGTGTAGTGGGAGGAAAAAGTTTCATACAAAAATGTCTAAGAGAGCCTCTTAAAAAGAACCCAAAAAATTTGTATGGAGAGATTTTTTTTTGTTCGGCGGCCATCTTTTTTTTACTGGTTCACCTAATGGCCCAAGGTCTTTAATAACATTTGTTTGGGACCATGTCTGTATGACTGGTAGTTTTGGAGGACCCATGAGGTACTCTGGTAAATTTTCCACATTCATGACGTTTCGTAATTTTCTGAAGGAAGACCCATAAGTTCTACGCACATAAATAGTTAAGGGAAAAGGTTCCATACAAAATTGTTTTGGAGAGCCTCTTGAAAAGAATCCAAAAAATTTGTATGGAGAAAATTTTTTTTTGTTCGGCGGCCATCTTTTTTTTACCGGTTCACCTAATGGCCCAAGGTCTTTAATAACATTTGTTTGGGACCATGTCTGTATGACTGATAGTTTTGGGGGACCCATGAGGTACTTTGGTAAATTTTCCACATTCATGACGTTTCATAATTTTCTGAAGGAAGACCCATAAGTTCTACGCACATAAATAGTGAAAAGAAAAAAGTTCCATACAAAATTGTTCTGGAGAGCCTCTTGAAAATTACCCAAAAAATTTGTATGGAGAGAATTTTTTTTTGTTCGGCGGCCATCTTTTTTTTACCGGTTCACTTAATGGCCCAACGTCTTTAATAACATTTGTTTGGGACCATGTCTGTATGACTGGTAGTTTTGGAGGACCCATGAGGTACTCTGGTAAATTTTCCACGTTCATGACGTTTCATAATTTTTTGAAGGAAGACTCATAATTTCTACGCACATAAATAGTGAAGAGAAAAATGTTCCATACAAAATTGTTCTGGAGAGCCTCTTGAAAATTAGGAAATTTTTGTATGGAGACGAAATTTTTTTTTGTATGGTGGCCATATTTTTTTTACCGGTTCACCCAATGGCCCAGGGTTTTGAACATTTTTTGTTTCGGGATGGTACCTCTCCGACTGATAGTTTTCGAGATCCCTTAGAGCATCCTAGTCAGTTTTCCACGTCCAGCTCTGTCTATAATTTTGTAGACCTTAGATTTTTGAATTTTACAAACACGCAAAGTATGGTGAAAAAGTCCCATACAAAATTGTTCAGGAGAGGTGATCAGTACGTAACTTCAAGTAGCTTTATATATATGTATATACTAGTAGGGCGCTTGGCTGCGCGGCCCGCTAAAGCGGACCGCGGGGATTTCAGTATTATTTTTGTTTTAGCAGCCTCCACCTTCTTCTATCATTTTCAGCATCTTTAACCCTGGCCGTGCTCCTCATCCATCTTCCAAACCCTCGATCATCATTACTCTCCAATTTTTTTTCTCCGAATCATTTGCCAGAAGGAGAGTTCTTCCATAAAAACAAATTTTGAAAAGGAACTTTGAAGGAATGAAATTTTGAAGGACTTTGATAAAAGTCTTGTATAGTTTCCCAACTTATAGTCTCTTCAATATTCGCCATAATTATATTTTGTGTGAAAAAATAAATTTTGCCATCTTGATTTTTTTCTGTTCATTAAATTTCTACAATTTAATGAACAGAAAAAAATCAAGATGGCAAAATTTATTTTTAGTTCTTGATCATCTT
This sequence comes from Melanargia galathea, assembly GCA_920104075.1. Lineage (NCBI taxonomy): Eukaryota > Metazoa > Arthropoda > Insecta > Lepidoptera > Nymphalidae > Melanargia > Melanargia galathea. The sequence continues at coordinate 1,954,843 of OV049857.1, read as the reverse complement.
TTGCCAAGAAACCACTCTTCCATCTTTTATACTTGGTGAGATAGACACCGACGAAATTTGTATAGCCGCCATCTTGAATCCGCCATTTTGTTTTTTTTCAGCTCAGTGCCAATTGGATGAGGTCTTGAGTAATTTTTGTTTGAGCACCTCCCATCTATCTCCGATACCATGCCCGGGCTCCTCAACCATCTAGTTCCAAACCCTCAATCATCATGTCTTCCCATATTTTTCATTGAGAGTTCTCCAAAGAACTGCATCAAAGCCTTGCATAGTTTACAACTTTTAGTCTCTTCAATATTCGCCATACATTTTCTATGGAAAAATAAATTCCGCCATTTTGATTTTTTTTTCTATTCATCGAGTAGATCTTCCAATCTTGATCATCTTTTGCAAAGAAACCACTCTTCATCTTTTATACCCTCCGAGATGGACACCGACGAACTTTGTATGGCGGCCATCTTTTTTTCGCCATTTTGTATTTCTTTTCAGCTCACTGCCAATTGGATGATGTTTCGAATGACATTTGCTCGAGCACCCCCCACCTATCTTCAATACCTTAAGCGTGCCCCTCACCCATCTCCGAAACCCTCAATAATCAGCTCTCTCCATAGTTTTCCTCTTAATGAATTTTTGTCCTCTATACGACACCATTATTGAAAAAAAAATTTTTCATACAAAATTGTTCAGGAGAGGTGATCAATGAGTCAGTGAGTCAGTCAGTGAATCAGCACGAACAGCTACATATATATATATTAATAATTAATAATATACATATATTAATATTTTACACACAAACATAATTAAACAATTACTTATGTATCGAATTGATTTTGAAATCTATTAATAAATACAGTTCATTTTTGAACACCATGTAGAATTCATTCTACTCGTTTCCCTTTGTATTTTGTACCCTCGGAATTAGGAGCCATTTGCCTCGGAATTAGGATTTTTACCTCGGAATTGGAGCATTCGGACTTTCTTCATATTTAATTTAATTTTACATTTAAATCAAGTTGTAACTGTTGTCCTTTTAGGATATTTCAAGAGTTAAATAAATAACGCTTCTAATAAAAATAGCCAGTTCTTCAGAAAGGTGTAGTAAATGCTTAATTTTTGACGTTCTTTCGAGTTTTTATGAAAATACCACGGAATAAGGGGACTTTACCTTACTTTATTTAAAGTTTTTATAGATCATAAATCAATAGAAAAAGCCTTAAAGAATCTAGATAAAAATAAAGGAGCTGGTCCTGATCAAATACCGGCAGTTTTTATAAAAAACTGCACGGCAACTCTTACTTATCCGTTGTTTCTCATCTTCAACCGCTCATTGGCTACTGGAATATTTCCAGAGAAATGGAAAACTGCCAATGTCGTACCAATTCCAAAAAGCGGACAAGCGGATGACATTCTTAATTATAGACCAATTTCCCTACTGTCCATTTTTGGCAAAGTTTTCGAATCCCTGATCTATCCGTTTCTTTCTTTCCACTTGAAATCAGTCCTAATTCCGCAACAGCATGGTTTTCGTAATAAAATGTCTACAATATCTAATTTGACGGAATATACGTATAACATTACTGGCGAAGTGGATAAGAGTAATCAAGTAGACGGTATTTATATGGATGTAAGCAAAGCATTTGATAAGGTAGATCATTCCATTCTTATAACTAAATTACATCGTGCTGGAATTCAAGGAAACTTACTCTCCTGGTTCAGATCTTACTTATTCAATAGATGGCAAAAAGTTATGGTTTGTGGTTATGAATCAACTCCATTTAAAGTACCTTCGGGTGTTCCTCAAGGTTCCCACTTAGGCCCTGTTTTATTTTCATTATTTGTGAATGACTTGTGTGATCATATAAAGTCCTCTGATTTTGCATTATTTGCAGATGACTTAAAAGTTTATAAAGCCATAAATTCTCCATTTGACTCTATAGCCCTTCAAAATGATCTGGACACAGTAAGTGAATGGTCTTCTAAAAATAGGCTACCGCTCAATGTTAAAAAATGTCAGCATATAAAATTTACTAAGAAACGTATGCCTCTTCAGACCTCCTATAACCTTGGTGGTCTTTTGCTGGACGAGGTTAGTGTGATAAGAGACCTAGGCGTTATTATAGATAAAAAACTATCTTACAATGCACACATAGATGGATTAATTACTAAATGCTACAAACTATTGGGTTTTATTTGGCGTAATTGCAAATCTTTCAAATCTTGTTCAGCTCTCAAAATAGTGTATTTTGCCTTAATTCGCAGCTTATTAGAATACGGCTCCAGCGTTTGGAATCCGTTTTACAAAGATCCTATACAAAGAATCGAAAGAATCCAAAAACGTTTTCTTTTCTTGTTGACTGTTCATCAAAACAAAAAGAGAGAATTAACCTCTTATAGCCAAAGATTAAGTTATTTCAAATTTACCTCACTCGAACACCGACGTTGGGTGTCTGACCAGGTGCTTCTCTTCAAAATTATAAATAATGATATTGATTGTCCAAGTCTCTTGTCAAAAATTAACTTTTCTGTGCCTCGAATCAACATACGGATCTCTAGGTACAAACCATTTGTCATAAAAGGTTGCAGAACAAAAATGGGAGCGAACAATGTGTTATTAAGAATATGTCGCGAGCACAACAAACTTTTTAAAAACTCAAATATTATTATCGATTTGCATTCACTCTCTTTGCAACAGTATAAAAGATTATTACATAAATATATTGAATCTGTATCATAGCCTCTTATTTCAAGCTTATCAAAATTTTGTACTAAATCGAACCATAACCTGTAGATATTATTCTATTGTAGATATTTTTATAATTTATTAGTGTAAATATCTTTAATTGACCTTTTGTAAGTAGCTGATTAACTAGCAAACCCGCATTTGCACGTTTGTTTATATGCATGTCGGTTTGCCTGTAATTGGGTGCACACCTGAAATGTTTCATTAGACTTAGTTTGATCTTTTGTAATTTATGTGTGAACGCCTGTTGGCAAACCAATAAAATAAAAATAAAAAAATAAAAAATAAAATATTTGGGGTGAAGCCATTGAGAAATACGGAGAAGCACTAGCCGTTTCTCTTGACATCTCAAAGGCTTTTGACCGGGTCTGGCACGGCAGTCTTCTCAGCAAGCTTCCGGCATACGGAATACCCACTGGCTTTTGTAGCTGGATATCTGATTTCCTGAGTGACAGGTCATTTCGGGTAGTCGTCGATGACTGCTCATCTGACCTAATGGCTATCAATGCCGGTGTCCCTCAGGGATCTGTTCTATCCGCAACCCTTTTTTTGCTGAACATCAATGATCTTCTAAAACCCGGTATCTTTGGGTACGCTGATGACAGCACAGTAACGGATAGATACATGTCCAGTTCTCGAGCCAGTGCTACTGAGATCCTTGAGCAAAGAGAGGCAATGGTGAATCGCATTAACTTAACTCTCAAGGAGGTGTCTGATTGGGGTGACGCCAATTTAGTTAAGTTTAATGCCACCAAAACGCAAGCGTGTTTATTCACTGCAAAAAGAGCCCTTTCACCTTGGCTCCTACTTTCCAAAGTGTATCCGTTCCGATTGGTGACCTTGAACTTCTGGGTATTGACACCCAAACTCAATTTCGGGAAATGCATCGAGTTGAAGACCAAAACAGCTGCCAAAAAACTTGGTATCCTGAACAAGGTGAAACGGTACTTCACACCTGCACAGCGCCTCACTCTCTATCAGGCTCAAATCCGGTCTGGCATGGAGTACTGCTGCTACCTTTGGGATGGCTCTGCCAATTACCAACTCGACGCATTAGACTCGGTTGATCACCGTGCCCGTAGAATTATAGGCGATCGGTCAATAACCCAGGCGAAATTGCTAAGTTTACAGCACCAGCGCAATGTCGCCTGTCTATCGGTCTTTTATCGGATATACTTTGGAGACTGTGCTCAGGAACTATACAGTATGTAGAAAAAAACCCTGTCAGATCCGAAAGGGAAAGATTGTTATCCCACAGACATCACTGAAAAAAATATTTAAAAAATTTTATTCATTAAAATAAAAATGTTATTGTAATTTAAAATGCACATTTTTAGTGCCATAATTCCCCAATATTGCGCAAATTTTTGAAATGTGACAACACCAGAGTCGGCGGGCGGCATCTTTTGTAAATACCGCTGGCACGTGTAAGCCTGTAAAGGCGTGTTCACAATAAGCTTAGAATCGACCGGCGCAGCATATTGTTTACCGACTAAAATAAAAAAAAACAACCAAGTGCGAGTCGGCCTTGACTCGAGAGAGCCGCACTCTTTTAGGGTTCCGTACATAATTATGAACAACATAATATTTTGGGTGTAAGAAATATTAATTAATTTCCGAGCTAGACATCGCAATTCGCAACAAACCGTGAAAGAAAAATCCAAAAAATGTTCGTTTGTTCGGTCACAGCTTACAAACTACTACGAGCTAGAGACCTGTGTGACCGGCGCACAGACGGCCGGACGGACAGACAGACGGACAGACAGGCAGGCAGGCAGGCAGACAGACAGACAGACAGACAGTAGAGAGAGATTAATAGGGCTCCCTTTTTACCCTTTGGGTACGGAACCCTAAGAAGCAACAAATCACCCAGCTCACACTCTCAGTCAGTGGCCTGAGCTGAGCCACAGACTCACGTACCTACTGAATTGGTTAGTGTGATCAAAATAAAAACTATCGAATAATTTTATGAATAAAACTGCTGATTGAATCAGATAGCGCGCGTATCGCAGCCGGCTGTATGCATTTGCGTGCGTAATTACTGCCGCTGACAGAACAAGTCGTTGTTTAGCAGCAAACTGTAACACTAGACATACCTCCATACTATTGGACCCTAACGCGTAATGAGCATAATGTGAAGATGCCTTAAGCTATCCCGACCTTGAAATAAGTTTATTTATTTTATTACCATTCGTTTACACCAGGGATTCTCAAAGTATTTTGGGCAAGAGACCCCTTTTCCAAAATGAACTGATAGCTTAGACCCCCATAAACCAATTACATTAAAATCCTACCTCTAGTTTTCTCTATTGATACAAAATATTTACCAATTTAAAAACTTTGCGGTTGGTTAAGTGAGTAAACTTGACATCATTAATTATTGGTAAAATATTAATCATTCTTATAACAAGTTGGTAACACAACTTAGGTAACTTGAAATTTTGAATAAAGCAGGGTACTCACCTAGCCGTGTAGCATGTAACGTATCTGATACTGTATCAAGTGAGTACGTAGGTACGAGCCCGCTGCGAGCCGCTCGCCCGTGAAGCGCAATAAGTTCGTAGTGTCCCCCCTAGTGGCGGTATCACTGCGAACACAAAGGCGGCTCCCAATGTGCGCGTGGACGGCAACACGACCGTGGACGAGCCGTACCCACTTGCAAGTTGATACAGTATCAGATACGTTACATGCTATACGTCTAGGTGAATACCCTACTTAAGAACTTGTGTTAATTAACAGGGTTTGACACCTCGTCGACCCCCAAAATCAGTTTTCATTTATGTCGACCCCTGTGGTCGATATCGACCCCCCACTTTGGGAATCCCTGGTTTAGGTACACAAATTTCGCTTTGTTAAAAGCCGTCATAAATGCCGCCAGTTCATACCGAAAGGCGGCGTCGGTTTCTTCAAAGACTCGACTGGGCGGCACGTCACAGAGGGTGGGCACGTGTCACCTCTGAAGTCCTGAAGTCACACAGTTTCGCGCGTAAACTGTTTCCGAGTGGTCGTTCCGTAGCTGTGTTTGTGTTCTGTCATTTCTGCGATATGTCTTATTCTAATCAAGAGTATTTCAATATGTCAATGTGTCTGGGTGCTAGCTAGATGAAGCCTTAGAAGTCTTGGATGTGGCTGCCCATCGGTCAATGTGGTTCCAGCATGATAGTGCCCCGCCACATTTCACCCGTTCCGTGCGTGAATACCTAAACGAGCAGTATGGAGAACGGTGGATTGGTAGAGGTGGACCAACTAAGTAGGTAGGTACGTGGCCAGCGCGGTCTTCTTTCTAAAGCAGTTTCATTTTTACCTCATCATAACCTGACCAAAGCTTTGTTTTAATTTTTTTAATTTGTCGTATTTAATATCCGTTCCAATATTACCTACCTTATTTTAACTAGGATTGATAATAATTAGGATTTGGTTTCTGTCGACGTATTGATTCAAAAACTAAAAGAAATGTTTAAAAGGATCAAAATAAAACATGTGCTATAGTAAGTACATAGTATTGTTCTGTATTGCCCCGTTAAACAATAAAGATAATTAAGTACAGCTGTGCCCTTGAAATCTCACGCCTATTATCTTTTTGTACAGACGATAAGTACCTAAAATACTTTGTACCCGATAGGTAGGTACCTACCCGATAGGTACTTTACCCGATACCTACTGAGCGCTGACGCCGCGTCTGTGTTACCATGTGACTTTCCCCATTTGATAAAATTAAATTTTAGTTTTTTTAAGGGTAATTTTTTTACTTGGTATTTCAAAATGATTACCATATATAGAACCAACTCACGATACCTAATTACAACGTCACGGATCTGACAGGGTTTTTTTTTTACATACTGTATAACCTGTTTTGTAATTTCCAATTTTGGCTTAATTTTAACCTGTTTTGTAATTTCTTCAATATGTATGTTTCCGTGGAGTGACTGTATTTATAATAAAACACTTTAAAAATACAATTTTGTTTATTCTTTAATTTTATTTACTTCAACTTAAAAGTTTTTACTTGTTTTATTCCAGTTTTTTATGGGCCGCTGTTCAATCGCCATAATATAATCTTTAACTGTGAAATAAACTCCTCAGTTAAAGATTATTTGGCGATTGAACAGCGGCCCGATAGAAAAAATTATTAAAATATTAGGGTTCGTAATTTCGCGCCAAAAGTTTAGTTCTATGGAATCACTGATAGATGGCGTTAAGGTGCATAGTCTGCACTTTTCTAGTATGTAGTTGAGCTTCTTCTCCTTGTAGTAATTGTATTCTGTGCGCAGGCGACTCGCAGTTCGCCGGCCGCGGGGTCGGCGCGCGGGGCGGGGGGCAGTTCACCGCATCACGCCACCATCGCGCGACTCAAACGAGCGCGAACAATCCCCCGTCCCGGACCTAAGGGGATTAGGTCCGCTAACACTTAAAAAACGGAAGACGTGTCAAGGTAGACACAAATAGCTGCAAAACCGAATCTCCGGCCTTCAAGTCATACAGGTTTAACAGGGCATCCAGGCGGGATCCCCCATTTTGGGAGAATCCGGCTGTCAGCCCACTTAACGCGTTGCTGCAAGGATGCAACTCCAGAGGCCAACGGCGCCAAAACTCTGAGTGATCCGTTGCGACAAATCAAATAAAGTCAAAGTGAGATATTCATCTCCCAGAGGAGGTACTAGGCAAGGCGTTAAAGGGCTGGCATCAAATACAAAATGCGATGGCAAACCTCGCAAAATCAAAAATGGTTTCGCCAATAACGCGGCGGAGATGCGTTTTTGCAGCATTAGAACGACCTACTTAAATCAAAACCCGCCCCAATGGGCAAACGCTGGGTGGTCGAATTTACATATACTTATTACTTATTATTCTTATATCTAAACAAATTCAACAATACAAACTTAAAACTAATGCCACAAATCCGTCCGGACCAGGTCATGCAGCCTACAACAAAGTTACAATTCACTAGCGCGGCAACAAGGCCTCAGTGCAGAGCGCACCTACAATTAATCATAAACAAAACACTTCAGTGGAGAGGCAAACGAAAAATGCACGCGTAGCTTTCGTACGACCGAGCAGTTTAAGTTAGTGCTCATAATGGAGAACAGACGCGCAAACTCAGTCGCGGCTACTGCTGAGTCGAGTGGCAATGACACGGTCGGCGGACACTCTCCCATAATCGGCTGAATAGTGGCGGCTTCCAATCGACAACATGAATGCATACAAATATAGCTCGAAGAAATGCGTGTCGGCCGGCCAAAATTCCAAATTCACGATGCAAAAGGGCCGAGAGGGTAGTATGACCTAGTATTGGGTCAACAATAATTTTCATTCAACAAGGTACACTCTTTGGGAGCAACAAGGTGGCGAGCCTCATAGGGCTGGTGCTAAATTCCTAGCACCGTCAAGGTTCGGATTTTCCAAATATTCAGACAAGGAGGATCCTGTTGATCCTCTCCTGAGAGGTCCTTCAAAAATGAGTGGAGTTGAACAAGCAGTTACGAAACTCAGAACCTCCTAACTTCAGGATTACAATCAAGATTTGATACGTAATACAGTTCAATATCAAAATGTCAAAGTCAAAATCTCACAAATTCTAAGCTTCGTCCGCGGTGGAAGCTCCGGTGCAAAAATCATGATATACACCCACTGATTGGGACTAGTCCACCATCAATGCGGGTACGAACCATAAATCGGAACAAAAGATCAACCAAATATGGTCAGCAAAACACAAACAGTAATAGTAGTAACAGTAGGTTGCAGCATACTAACACCACCCGACAAAGTCAGATCCAACGTCAGGACCCAACAACAATCACTCGGGTCCGGATCAAGCAAATAGGGATCAGCGGGGGTTAGTCGACGTACAAGAACTGCAGTAGTTATCTATCTACACGTTCGGCAAAGGGCCCACAATATCGTCGAGCGCGTTCGCTTACTCAGAACGCGAAAGGAATTTCAGCTGGATCAAACATCAATTTCAATTCTCCCTTAGGAGTCGGGTGCTCTAGGCATCAAATACAGGACACCAAGGGGGCCCTAGGCTTCCCACCCACCGAGACTAGACAGTACAGCTCTGTGAACCCGAATCCAGCTGAGAACGGACTATCCAACAAACGTCCTTCGGGTTGTACACCATATCAGAAATCGTCGGCGAAGGACCAGTATGCCACAATAATTATTGACGATCCAATTCTCAAGAGAGGTGGCTGTAGTGGAAGCTAGGGCGGCAGTTTTTCTAGTATAAACTGCCATTGTCAAAACAGGGGTCCTCGATGAGCCTCTGGGTCAAACCTAAGACCGGAGGGAATCAATCCCACTCGGGTACACCCAGGCGTTGCTCCCCGGTGGCAGCGCGGGTCCGGCTAAGCGAGCCGAACAAAACAAGACCCCACAATGCTACTGCCAACAAACAAACAGACCGAGGGAGGCAACCATCAAGTCGAGGACACAGAACCCGTGGGGGAGAGAAGGGCGGGACAGCCGCTGCTGCAAAGCCGCTACAAAACCTTCATCAAACTAACAGAGGGGGGTCGTGACCCCCCGCCCCTGGAGGGCCAAAATTCGCCCCACGGGGGGGAATAGAACCCCTACAGACACCTGGAACCAAAGTCGCAAAAAATGCGGCGAGGGGGTTGTAACCCCCCCGCCCCTGGCGGGATACCTTTCAAATCCCTAGCAAATCCAGGTCAGAGGGTGGTTCACAAGCGATCAAATCAGGGTGCCATGAGAGTGGTAAGGACGAGCACCAACGCCCGTGCGGGGGGTGCCCTCAAAAATAGTCCTGAAGAACAACACCACTCCTGTTAAGGCACGAAGTCAAAATCAATAGGCGGTTGCCCTGAGATTGCGGGCAAGCGCACTGGTGCGGGCAGCCCGTCGTAGGCGCTGACATCAGCTACAATGCCACCATCTCATAATGGCCCATCGGGACCTCAATGATTTGTCCAATGGGTTGGGACGACAAGACGTCCAGTGAATATCCAGGTTGGAGACGATAAACGTCCGTCAATAGTCCAACAAAGTAGGGACGATAAACGTCCAGGAAATCAATCGCTTAGAGTATCTACAGGGGGTGGTCGCAAAAAACCCGCTGTAGGTTGACCGAACCCGACGGCATCCAGAGCGCGAACTGCTTTTAGCCAGAGTCCGGCGGGACGGTGTCTTTGTACTCGGTATATTAAAACGCTATAACAATTTTTTAAAATAGCACAAACAAACGCACAATGTTTTAACACAAACAGATACCGAGTAGCAATTACAAAGACAATACAAATTCAATAAGTTAGTCCGTATTTACGGTCAACATCAAATAGTTCAAAGTAATTTTCAGAATAATTATCAAACAAAAGATTATCAATAAAAATTAAAATCAATGTCAACACAACACACAAACAAACAATTATCACAGACTGATTCAAAAGAATTCTAACAAATTAATTACAAACAAACAATAAAAAAAGAATTCTCAGTCGTGTTGTGTACCACGATCCTAATTGGGTTCAAGGTTGGATCGTGTGTAACCGCCTTAACAGATAGCAACTGACGCAAACAAATTATGTAGGTCACGCACAAAGAAATTCTATTATTGGAACAATAGTTCCGCGCAACCTACCAGGCACTCGTTTGATCGAGTAATTATTTGCTCCTACCCTCAAATTTACTCGTCGAATTAATATTTACAGTTTATCAAATGTAACATGAATATTATGAATACAATAGTTTTACCTACCTACAACAATACACAAAGACTTAAATATACTTAATTAGACCTAATAGATCAACCTTATCACTGCCAAATTGCACCAAAATTGTGATAAGGTTGGTCGGTAGGTAGGTATATCACAGTTGCAATTTCGATTCTACGACTTCAATAAACCAACCTGGGCAACAAAATAACGTACTACGTAGCAATACGTACTACGTATGTGTGTAGGTACACATTAAAAAATTGAACTATCAAGAATACATCGAATTAAATAATTTGCGTACTATACGCGCATTCAACAGATTAGCGTAATACACGATAGGTACCTACAGTTGCTCAACAAATTAAGTATTAATGATTAACAATATGTACTTCAACTAGCAATTTGAGCCGTAGGTACCCATCTTCAACTACTTAGCATATTACGCCGTAGGCACCTAAACTTTAACAATGCTACGTAGTAATTAACCCAGCTGCTCCGCCTATAATACAGCTACCAGGTGCGTGACCGTCCGCTCAAGCCGTCAACCGCGCTCTTGCTACCAAAATGTTTTGGCTGTCCTGCGGCACCCTCAAAAGGGGGCCAGACCTCGGGGCCCATAGCGAGACCTCCCCGATACCGCAGGCAAGCCGGCCGGCTCCATTGGGGGGCCGGCCCACAAATAAATAGGAGACGGCTTGACGTGACCTGGAAGCTGTTAGGGCTTATAGGCTAGCACTAACCTTGAAGTAGCGGCGAAGTCCAGGCGAGACCGATGGTTGGTTCTAATGGTATGAGTGAGTGTATGGAGGTAGGTGATGTGTAAGTGAGTGTGTGTGCAAGGTGTGGAACCAACAAAGCGGCGCTTGCAGGGTCATCGTGGGCGGCGCCTGGCACGAGGTCCGACGGGACGGTGTCTTTCCTTACAGAGTCCACACAAGGGGTCCACAAACGAATCCATTTTGCCCCCACACACTATAGATGCGTCAGTTGCGATAGCACTTTAAATATAATATCACAAGTTAGTTATATTAAACGCAACAAATAGGTCCGCCATCTTGAGATGGGTCAAAAGGGACGCGTTACACACAGACAGGCGCGATCAGCGCGCGGCGGCTTTCGCGTCGAGACCTCTGGGGCGCGGGTTCAAAACGAGAGGGAAACAAATTGAGGCTAAATAGCCTTCCCGACCTGCACGAATTATCCCCAACAATTACAGGTAGGTCTTGCCGCACGGTTCGTACCCGATCGCGAAGGCCACACGCAGGCGACTCGCAGTTCGCTGGCCGCGGGGTCGGCGCGCGGGGCGGGGGGCGGGGGGCGGTTCACCGCATCACGCCACCATCGCGCGACTCAAACGAGCGCGAACATTGTCTATGTTCTTTATGCACTGATAAGTTCATCCGATTATGGTGAAACTTTGGTGAGTTGTTCTGCATACGCCCGCGAAGATTCCTGGTCCCAAAAATCTACATAAAAGTGTATGTTTGTATGTTTGTCCTATGATAATGATATATGATTATAAATATTTTTAATGCCTGACGTGTGACGAGTTTGACCGTTATGTGTGTCTGTCTGTGGCACCGTAGCTCTTAGCGGGTGAATCGTGAATGCGGTTTTTTGACGTGATAATCTATATCTATCTATAATATAATAAAACTGTAACAGATCCAATTCTGTACATTGAAGATATTTTGAAAATTTTTATTGGAGGGCACTCTATAATCGATACTGAAGCCAAAACTGCAATTTTTTTTATTTTTGTCTGTCTGTCTGTCTGTCTGTCTGTCTGTCTGTCTGTCTGTCTGTCTGTATCTTGGCCGCGCATCACGCCGAAACTACTGAACGGATTCGAATGAAACTGGGTACGATTTGAGTTTATACTCCGAGGTAGGACATAGGATACTTTTTATCCCGAAATTCAGCACGGTTCCCTTGGGAGAGGGGATGAAAGTTAAAACGTGTATTTAGCTGTAATTCATTAACGCGTTGTTCGATTTCACTGATTCTTTTTTTGTTAGAAAGGTAGTACTTTATATATTGTCCCGTAAATATTTCAAGGTCATAGGTTTTTTAGTTCAGAAATGACACACATTTATTGGGTTCAAATAACTTGGGACCCGGATCTTTGAACGTACGGCTTATTTTAAACTGGTGTGCGTTTATATTTTATGTTTGTCGGTCTGTCTATTTGTTCCAGCTAATCTCCGAAACGGCTGGATCGATTTTAATGGAACTTTTAATGTTATAAGGAGTAACTTAAGCTACATTTAGTTAGTAGTACATAAAAGAATTATGGGATCCGATCCGATCCTATATAAAAACCTATATTTACGCGAACGAAGTTGCGGGGGTCAGCTAGTAATATAATAAAACTGTAACAGATCCAATTCTGTACATTGAAGATATTTTGAAAATTTTTATTGGAGGGCACTCTATAATCGATACTGAAGCCAAAACTGCAATTTTTTTCATTTTTGTCTGTCTGTCTGTCTGTCTGTCTGTCTGTCTGTCTGTCTGTATCTTGGCCGCGCATCACGCCGAAACTACTGAATGGATTCAAATGAAACTTGGTACGATTTGAGTTTACACTCCGAGGTAGGACATAGGATACTTTTTATCCCGAAATTCAGCACGGTTCCCTTGGGAGAGGGGAAGAAAGTTAAAACGTGTATTTAGCTGTAATTCATTAACGCGTAGTTCGATTTAACTCATTCTTTTTTTGTTAGAAAGGTAGTACTTTAAGTATTGTCCCGTAAATATTTCAAGGTCATAGGTTTTTTAGTTCAGAAATGACAGACATTTATTGGGTTCAAATAACTTGGGACCCGGATCTTTGAACGTACTGCTTATTTTAAACTGGTGTGCGATTAAATTTATGTTTGTCGATCTGTCTATTTGTTTCAGCTAATATCCGAAACGGCTGGATCGATTTTGACGGAACTTTCAATGGCAGATAAGTGATGTTATATGGAGTAACTTAGGCTACGTTTAACGGCATGGCTTTATATCCATGCGGACGAAGTCGCGGGGGTCAGCTAGTGTGTTATAAATCGATGAACGCCGGCGCCACGCATGAAAAAGCATAACTCATTGTCACGTTCCGCCTAATCGGGCGTGCAAGCGAGAGCGCGGAACAAGCGATAGAGAAGAAATGTTTTCTTAGGACGTTATCACGTAAAATTATCGTCAGTAAATCGACTTTACAGGACAAGCAATTTTTTTTTTTACTTGAAAGCAGGGTTTCTAGGGATGGTTCTTAGACATGTTTTTTTTTAAATCCCGTCCCGGTCCCGGTTATAATCACTATCCCATGACAGTAGGAAGAGAACTGTAGGTTATGAAGGTGGGATAGAAGTATCGATAGATTAATCCTGCGCAAACTTATCAACCATAGACTCATACTATATTATAGTCTATACCACAATGTCGGGTCGGGATATACAATAATCTATAATATAATAAAACTGTAACAGATCCAATTCTGTACATTGAAGATATTTTGAAATTTTTTATCGGGGGGCACTCTATAATCGATACCGAATCCAAAACTGCAATTTTTTTCATTTTTGTCTGTCTGTCTGTCTGTCTGTCTGTATCTTGGCCGCGCATCACGCCGAAACTACTGAATGGATTCGAATGAAACTTGGTACGATTTGAGTTTATACTCCGAGGTAGAACATAAGATACTTTTTATCCCGAAATTCAGCACGGTTCCCTTGGGAGAGGGGAAGAAAGTTAAAACGTGTATTTAGCTGTAATTCATTAACGGGTAGTTCGATTTAACTCATTCTTTTTTTGTTAGAAAGGTAGTACTTTAATTATTGCCCCGTAAATATTTCAAGGTCATAGGTTTTTTAGTTTAGAAATGACAGACATTTATTGGGTTCCAATAACTTGGGACCCGGATCTTTGTATGTACGGCTTATTTTAAACTGGCGTGCGTTTAAATTTATGTTTGTCGTTCTGCCTATTTGTTCCAGCTAATCTCCGAAACGGCTGGATCGATTTTAATGGAACTTTCAATGTTATAAGGAGTAACAGGCTACATTTAGTTTAGGTACATAAAAGAATTATGGGATCCGATCCGATCCTATATAAAACCTATAAACACGCGAACGAAGTCGCGGGGGTCAGCTAGTCTATCTATACGATCTATATATATACGAAAAATGCCATTTTTCGTTGTAATTTTATAACTTAAGAACGGGCTCACCTATCCAAACCAAATGCTTAGACTTTGTCCGGACTATTTAGTAGATGGTTAATGTGAAGTTTGCACAAAATCGGTCGAGCGGTTTTTCATTTATCACATTTTTCATTTTTATTAATGGGTTCCTGGATGGTTCGAAAATACAATTACCGGGTAGGTACAGGTAACCCACCGGGTCACGGTAGGTGGCGTCGATGTCGTTATGTCACCGGGCAGGATGACACGGTCTGCCAGGTCCGCTAGTTTACTATAATTTTTAATTCCCACTTTACAATTAAATAAAACAAAATTAAAATTCCAATAACTATTAGGTATGCATTTTAATAATATATTAATAACATATTTTATTTAAAAAAAACAAATTAACGACATAAAAAATAGCATCAAAACATTAAAAAAATTATCAACACAATAATGAATGGGAAAAGGTATTGTGTTTTTTTTTCAAATTTAAAATTAGTATTTCAAAGCTATAGGTTTAACGCAGGCAACCGATTTCTGAGACCGATTTTTTACCAAATTTAGACGATAAATATGGCGGAGTCAGATCAGAGCCGTCACGCACAATGCACTCCGATGGGCGGGATACACGCGGGATATGTGCGGGATACATGTGGGATCGTGCAGAATATATTATTTGGGATACGTGCGGGATACATGTGGGATACGTGCGGGATACATGTGGGATACGTGCAGAATATATTATGTGGGATACGTGCGGGATACATGTGGGATACGTGCAGAATATATTATGTGGGATACGTGCGGGATACATGTGGGATACGTGCAGAATATATTATGTGGGATACGTGCGGGATCGTTGCCGCCAGGTATAAATTATAATAGAGCGGCACATTTTTTGCCGGGATACATGCAGGATACTTGCAGGATAGACGCGGGATACGTGTGGGATACAAGCGGGATACATGTGGATGCTCCATTTATGCGTTAGAGCGAGACAGTGACAGTCAATATTATACTATGGTATCCCGCAAATACCGAGAATTTAAGATTCTTAATACAAATTCGCGCGCGTTCACTCGTATTATATTTCTCTCCTTCTTCTTGTTTCTTCTTTTATGCTTAGATATTACTTATTCTATTTCTATTTCTTCAATTCTTCTTATTCTATTTCAAGATTCGAATCAGGTTGGCGGGTGTTGTTCGCGCTTAGATTTTGGTAGGAGCGTATTCGGTGAATTGCGGCAGACCGATTGCTCACCTGCGTCGTATTGGCTGTTAGCCTGCATTAGTAATAACATTTTATTATTATGTCAAACAAGCTCAGTAGTCCAGTAACTTTAGTAATCTGACCTTGCGTTAAATCGGGTAGTTCTGATTTTTTGCAGACTTGTTTATGATATTGGCCCAATGATTAATCCAAGTTTGTGACCTCGAGCGACGAACTGTTACAGCCCTACCTTAAGCATGTATCGCTGACATCGCTTAACACCAATTTAATTCATGTCACAAGTCAGCAATATATGCCTATAAATACCGAATTTCGAATAGAAATAATCAGTCCTCATAAATAATTCTATATCGTCATTCTGCAGATACTCAATCCCCAGGACTCCGACTCGACGGTGTTGAAATAGTCCAAGTAAGAATTTTGTTAAGTGTGTAGCATTAATTAATAAATATACTATAGATGACATAAGTGGTGTTTTTCTATAAGACATCCACCTATCGTCTGTAACATTATTGGTGTCAGAAGAAAGGGGATTTTTTATCCTCCCTGGTCGCCTACTCCTGACGACGACCTGTTGCCACACACTACCCGAAGAGCCAAGTTGCCGCCTGCCTGCCGAGTTAGTCACCTGCTGCCCGTAACGTTTCACTGACGATTTACGAGGTCGCCACCAAACATCGCCAGGACGCCGCAAACATCGTGTCGCCTGTCTGCTCAGTTGGTAACCTGCCGCCTCACCTCATCGTTTCACTGACGGTCTGAGAGGCCGCCGCCAGCAACATCGTGGACATCGTGTCACCGGGCTCGATAAATTTACACAAAATTCTACACGCGACGCTGACCTACATCGCACCGAGTCGTAAAAATCGCAACGCTGCATTTCGCCGAGGCCGCATCGCCGCTGTATCTATGTCATCATATTGCATATTCAGCATCTTGTGAGTGTATTTTTTCAATTTATTAACTTATTTTGTATTGACCTGATTTTACGCGTGGGTTATTCACCTCATATCACGTTATAATTTTATTTCAAACATATTAATTAGTTATATTATTTTTATATCAAAATGGAAAACAAAAATGTCCAGGCACCTTCTCGATCTTCTATTTTACAGGAAGTAGATTTTTCGATTCTAGCTAAATTCATAAAACCTTTCGACGGTGACAGAAATAAACTGTCCCCTTTTTTAAGAAATTGTGAGAATGCAATGAGCTTAGCTTCCCCATCTCAAACCAGTATTTTATTAAAGTATATAATTTCACAACTAGAAGGCAAAGCGGAAACCGCTTGCTCTTTAAAAATATTCGATAACTGGCTCGAGTTGAAACAGTTCCTAAGAACTACATTTGGTGAAACTAAACACCGAGATCACTTGTTATTAGATTTATTAAGCTGTAAGCAAAAACATAACAATAAACAGTATCCGAATTCAGTCTCCGTATAGAAACATATCTGACGCGACTACAGACAGACATATCGCTCTCTACTAGAGACTCCTCAGAGATCAAAGGACGAATTGCCAGCACTGAAGACCTAGCGCTGCATACCTTTTTAATAGGGTTACCTAGTCATATTTCTAATATATTAAGAAGTCGTAATCCTACTACGCTATCTGAAGCTATCAACCTAGCTATTCAGGAAGAAAAATTTCAAAACTATGTTCAATCTTCAAAACCTATAGAGCCGAGGTTTAAATGTAAATTATGTGGAAAAAATAACCACCTAGGAAAAAACAGTTTCTTTGCTCACAAACGTCCCGTTCATTCTACGAATTTAAGTAATCAAGCTCAGCCCTCTAAATCCTTAAATCCAGTGAATAATAATACATCTATCATATGTAGGTATTGCTGGAATCGGGGTCACGAAATTAGTCAATGTCGAAAACGTCAATACAATAACTCGCGAAAAGATTTTTCCACCACGCAAATACATAACTCTGACTCACATAATAATAATTTAAACTAGCTTGCATTCCGGTTTTACGTCGTACGGAATGGTCGAATCAAACCGACGTATTAAAAAATCAAGTTCCTAAATCCGTGTCACGCGTCAACAACCAGGGTAACCAGCCCCAAATTCATGACCGTGTACAAAGTCCCACTGAATCCGTGTCACGCGTCAACAACCAGGGTAACCAGCTCCAAATTCATGACCGTGTACACAGTCCCACTGAATCCGTGTCACAGGTCACCCAACAGGGTAACCAGCCCCAAATGCATGGCCGTGAACACATTACTAAATCAAAATCCACTGTATCTTTTCCAGCCAACCGACAGGGTAACCAGCCCCAAATGCATGGCTGCCATAAAAATAAAAATAACACTACTATATCTAACAACTTTACTAATTCTACTAATTCCAATATTACTAATTCTAATAATTCTACTAAATCTACTAACTCTACTAAATCTCCTTTATCCCATCCTCCTGTGCGTAGTATAAATAACATAAATCCTAGAAATGATCTGACATATAGCGATTTTCTTAAATCTCGATCCAAACCAACAGCCTTTACCACTGAAATCCACGAATTTAACCAAAATCTTTTAAAAACCTCATGTTCAACAATAGCTTACCCGACATCAATTGACCTAGACTCATCAAATCCCTATTGTGAAGAGATTCTCGATTCTTTAGAAAACAAAGATACTTTTATAAGTTCTGAGAAAGAATTATATACTGTAAGACATACAAAATTCAAGAATAAATTATGTTTTCACATGTTTACTAAAGTACACCACTTTGACTCTAGTACCTACCAAGGAATATTCAAAACTTTAAATTCTCTTCGCAATGAACTAATCATGCTTCATCCGAATGTAAAAGAAATTTCTATGTCCGATTTTTCTAATCCATCTGATAAACTCAATTTTACAATTATATACGAAATGATCTGCTATCTTTTCCATAACACGCATATCAAGATAAACATTTATCATAAAAAAATTATGCATCGAAAAGTTCGAAATCCGAAAAAGAATCTTTTTACCTAATTGCCTCGTTACACTAAAAAACCATAAGCACTTTAGAGTCCCATTTCTTAACACTACGTTATCTATTACATTAGAAGATTTTTCTCATCAGATCTAGAATCGTAGACATTGTTTCAGCCAATGCCAATGCCAATTAAAAATAATTTTTCACTTATCAATTTACTTTAAAGAATTCTTTTATTTTTAATCGACTCTATTCTATTTCTTTCATAATCCAGATAGCTCTATATTAATTAACCCAGCCGTAAAATTCATGGCAATAACACAAAATAAGCTAATAATATATTCCGTGTTACAAAACTTAAGTGAGTGTAATGTGATAAATAAATAACTTGTGCAAAATAATACATATACAATCTAGTGCCGGAAATCCGATATGTGAAGTGATCATATTACCCAAACGTGTAAAATGTATCCATGAATCTTGTACTTAATTATAAAATACTTACAGGTAAAAATAAATATAAGCAGACTTAGTAATAATAATCGAATATGTATTCAAGAAATTTTATACCTAGTTACCCAAATATTGTAAAAGCTTATCATAAGTTACTTTTATTATATCTCAAGAACTTGAAACCAAAATCTATGTTCTATTATCCTAGTTTTAATATAATCACTACTATTTTGGAATAATTACTACTATATTATCCATTTCTGTATTTTCTTTTTTCTTATATAAATTGTATAAGTGTTTTTGTTGTAAAAATAGAACTAAGAATTCCTCTCTTTGCATAAAATTTATAAATACCTGTACGCCTAAGTCTAAAACTGAAACTAGAACAATTTCTATTGAAATTAACAATCCGGAATTTGATACTGAAAACACTGACTCTAATACTAGTTCTCCAAGAAGAAATCTTGAATTAATGTAGAATAATAATTGTAATCTTTATGAAATAATTCTTCGGATAAAATTTACCATTTCTTTGTAATTCAAATCTCAATGTTCTATTTACTATTTCATTGTAATGTTTTACTATATCCTGTGTATTTAAATAAGTTATTTTGCTAGTAAGTTATATTAAGCTAAACTAATATTATAATGTACAATCCGAAGTTATTTTTCCATGTCTTATTTTCCAATTCTGTTTCAATTTCTTTGTAATACTTGGACTATACTCACATCCTGGTTTATCCTGGGATGTTCCGTTTTAAAGGGGGAGGTGTTACAGCCCTACCTTAAGCATGTATCGCTGACATCGCTTAACACCAATTTAATTCATGTCACAAGTCAGCAATATATGCCTATAAATACCGAATTTCGAATAGAAATAATCAGTCCTCATAAATAATTCTATATCGTCATTCTGCAGATACTCAGTCCCCAGGACTCCGACTCGACGGTGTTGAAATAGTCCAAGTAAGAATTTTGTTAAGTGTGTAGCATTAATTAATAAATATACTATAGATGACATAAGTGGTGTTTTTCTATAAGACATCCACCTATCGTCTGTAACAGAACGCAACTTTGTCAAAAATCGAAAAAACCGCGAAAATTTGGGATTTTTTTCAGATTTTGGCGATTATAACCCAAAAGGACTAGTTCTTGACACTACCTTTTCAGGGCGTTTTTAAAGTAGAATAAAATTGCTACAATTTAAGACCACAACCAGCTCTGTAGGTACATTACTTACTGAGATGCTCGCGACTTCACTTGCGTGAATTCTTAATCTCATACAAACTTCCATCTCCCATTGTACCAATTTAGGGGTAGTTTTTCAAAAATTCCTTCGACATGTAATTTTTAATTTTTAACCGAAAACCTTAATACCTACCAATTTTCATGGATATAACTCGATAAATGACGAAAACGTGACGGGGTCTCATTTAAACTTTCATCCCCTACTTAACCCACTTGCGGATAGAATTTTCAAAAATCCTGAAATTCATATTTTTTATTTTTTATCGAAAGCCCAAATACCAATTTTCATGGATGTAACTTGATAAATGACAGACTTTCATACAAACTTTCGTCCCCTATTTAACCCCTTTAGGGGTAGAAGGATTATTATTTAGGATTATTCAGGATTATTGAAATTTCTATCCGCAAGTGGGTTAAGTAGGGGATGAAAGTTTAAATGAGACCCCGTCACGTTTTCGTCATTTATCAAGTTATATCTATGAAAATTGGGATTTAGATTTTCGGTCAAAAATTAAGAATTACGTGTTGAAGGAATTTTGGAAAAACTACCCCTAAGTTGGTACAATGCGAGATGGAAGTTTGTATGAGATTAAGAATTCACGCAAGTGAAGTCGCGAGCATCTCAGTAAGTAATGTACCTACAGAGCTGGTTCTGGTCTTAAATTGTAGCAATTTTATTCTACTTTAAAAACGCCCTGAAAAGGTAGTGTCAAGAACTAGTCCTTTTGGGTTATAATCGCCAAAATCTGAAAAAAATCCCAAATTTTCGCGGTTTTTTCGATTTTTGACAAAGTTGCGTTCGTCGCTCGAGGTCACAAACTTGGATTATTCATTGGGCCAACATCATAAACAAGTCTGCAAAAAATCAGAACTACCCGATTTAACGCAAGGTACCCCATACTAGCAAATCCTAAAGTTACTGGACTACAACTATTATGTAATTTTTAACCCCCGACGCAAAAACGATGTGTGTGTGTGTGTGTGTGTGTGCGTGCGTGCGTGTGCGTGCGCATGCATGTGCGTGTGCGTGAATTATGTTCTATGAAAATTTATCCAAGATGGCCGCCGCTACAAAATGGCGGATTACATATTTTATCACAACTCCCTCAATATGGGTATCAAATGAAAGGGCTTGACTAGTAGAATAGCATTATGCAAATCCAAGATGGCCGCCACCACAAAATGGCGAATGTCGGGGGTTTTTTATGTTTTTAATTTGTACTTGTCACTTACGTTTTAGGCGTTGCAGCGTTCAACTATATCTTTCAGCAATACAGAAACTTCAGTGGAAATATCGATCATCTCTTGCACGGACTCTACTACCACCGGCTTGACACAATCCACCAGCTCACCAGAATTATCTTTGAGGAGTTTGGTCTTATCTGCTAGTTCCGCGTTGGTATCTTCGATCGCTGCATCAAGAAGCGGTATAACTAGCAGCACAGATTCCCGAGTGCCGATCTCTAACGCTTTCAACAGAGCTGGGATGACTATAGACATACGATCAGTCAAATCCTTCGCCAGCCATTTGTGGACTATGGTTAAAGTCTCCTTTTCGTCACCGGTGGCTTTAGACAGAGCTTCTTTTACAGCTTTAAGAGCATTCGCTAGAGCTACCTCACATTTGTCGATGTCTGCGTTGACCTTCTCTATATCAGTTTCAGTAACGATGATATTGTTTTGTTTGGGTGCAGCTGAACAGTCCACGAGCATGGATGTGAAGACAATCTGGAATAGGCTGTGTTTTAGGAATAATAGGGACCATAGACCCTAGTATCTGGTATAAATTTCAACTTGCTAGGTCCACCCGTTCCTGAGAAAATCGGTGGTGACACACGGACAGACAGATGGACAGACGGACAGACGGACAGACGGACAGACGGACAGACGGACAGACGGACAAACGGATAGACGGACAGACGGACAAGAAAGTGATCTTATAAGGGTTCCTTTTTTTTACCTTTTGAGGTACGGAACCCTAAAAATTCAGAGAAATCGGTGTAAAAATATAAAAAATAAATGTTTGTCTATAATTGTCCTCTATGCACCGATAAGTATTCATCCGATTATGGTGTTACTTTGGTGAGTTGTTCTGCATACGTCCGCGAAAGTTCCTGGCTCCAAAAATCCACATAAAAATTTATGTTTGTATGTTTGTCCTATGATAATGATGATGTCTAGGTATATCTATGATTATAGGTAAATATTTTTAATGCCTGACGTAAAAAGAGGGGTATTATATGTTTGAACCCCTATAATGTGTGTCTGTCAGTGGCACCGTAGATCTTAATTAACAGGTGAATCGTGAATGCGGTTTTTTGGCGTGATAACGTCTTATAAATCTATGAACGCCGGCCGCAGCCCGCACGCACGAATAAGCATGATTCATTGTCACGTTCCGCCTAGCCGAGCGTGAAGCGAGAGCGCGAAACAAGTTAACATAATTATTGTTATATTACATTACCTTTTAATATTTACAACTTTTAACATTTGACACACTTAGCCCTATTATATTATAAACAATAAGAACTGTATAGTACAATAAGAACTGTATATAGTACATTAAAAAAAAAAACAAATCTATCTATACATATAATAAAATCGTAGAATTGCCGTATCTGTACATTGAAGATTTTTGCAAAATAATAACTGGGGGGTGTTAGGGATAAGTAATAGAACGTAAAAAAGCTATTTTTGAAATTTTTGTCTGTTTATCTGTTTGTCTGTTTATCTGTTTGTCTGTTTGTCTGTATGTTTGTGCACGCATCACGTAAAAACTACTGAATGGATTGAAATGAAACTCGGCATGATTTAAGTTAGTACTATGGAGTAACATATAGAATACTTTTTATCCCGAAATTCAGCACGGTTCCCTTGGGAGAGGGGATGAAAGGCAAAATGTGTACTTAGCTGTAATTCGTTAACGGGTGGTCCGATTTCATTCATTCTTTTTTTGTTACAAAGTAGATACTTTAAAGACTACTGGCTAATCTCCGAAAGGCTGGACCGATTTTGATGGGACTTTCACTGGCGGATGTTTACATTTTGATGTACCTAAACATCCGCCAGTGAACTTTTAACAGTTTTTAGCAAGGTTTAAGCTCAAAGGAGCATAGGAAAAACAAAATGATTCCCACGGGATTATTAAAATCAATATCCACGCGAACGAAGTCGCGGGTATCCGCTCGTCTATAATATAATAAAACTGTAACAGATCCAATTCTGTACATTGAAGATATTTTGAAAATTTTTATTGGAGGGCACTCTATAATCGATACTGAAGCCAAAACTGCAATTTGTTTCATTTTTGTCTGTCTGTCTGTCTGTCTTTCTGTCTGTCTGTCTGTCTGTCTGTATCTTGGCCGCGCATCACGCCGAAACTACTGAATGGATTCGAATGAAACTTGGTACTATTTGAGTTTATACTCCGAGGTAGGACATAGGATACTTTTTATCCCGAAATTCAGCACGGTTCCCTTGGGAGAGGGGATGAAAGTTAAAACGTGTATTTAGCTGTAATTCATTAACGCGTTGTTCGATTTCACTCATTCTTTTTTTGTTAGAAAGGTAGTACTTTATATATTGTCCCGTCAATATTTCAAGGTCATAGGTTTTTTAGTTTAGAAATGACAGACATTATAACCCTCATTATTGGGTTCAAATAACTTGGGACCCGGATCTTTGAACGTACGGCTTATTTTAAACTGGTTTGCGTTTAGATTTATATTTGTCGGTCTGTCTATTTGTCCCAACTAATCTTCAAAACGGCTGGATCGATTTTAATGGAACTTTCATTGGCAGATATGTGATGTTTTAAGTTAGTTTAGGTACATAAAAAAATATGGGATCCGATCCGATCCTACATAAAACCTATAAACACGCGAACGAAGTCGCGGGGGTCAGCTAGTTTTGAAATAAACATTTAAACTCACCACTCCCAGTAGGAAGACGGTCGTGCTCTTCATTTTGCGACTTTAGAGTTGACTTTAGAGTTTTAGTTGTAAACTGTAGAGATACAGTCAGTAATAATGGCACAAGTGCGCGCCATAGCTACTTTATATACTTCATCGGAACTATGTATCGAACACAGTTAACATATAATGTAAACAGTATAAAAGTTAATATATCATAATTGTTATTGTCGGTAACATATTGTGTAAATATTGGTACTGCACCGTGAAAATGTTTCAAGGTTGGTGCATTAAGCCTTTCAGGGTTCCGTAGTAAAACAAGCCTATTCTTATAATATAGTTCATACCACGAGTTAAACTCCTAGGAAACAAAATACTTGTACCTCATTGGTCTATGCGTCCGGCTAGAAATAAGTGAATTTACGTTCCACTTTAAAGGGAAGGTTAATGCAATTAGAATGCATTATATTTTTTATTAAAACAACTTTTTCGTAGAATACACTAATTGTTTTAATGATTCAGTATTTTTTAATAATATTATGTGTGTATTATAACTATGTTCACTTCACAATATCGGACATTTTAAATATTTTTCACTAGCACGCACGTCCACACACGTTCGTTACCTACGTACCTATTTCAAATACAATCAGCTGACACTGGAGGTCAACGAACGTTGTGTCACCTATTTACGTACCGTTAGGTACCTACAAACTAGCGCGCGCGCCAAGGCCGATACCTTTCCTAAAAGATTATACTTCAGAATCTTTTATTTCAGAATAATTTAAAGCATAGGTGTTGATAAAATAACAAATACTGAAAACGCAAATTCATAATGTTGTTTGTAAGTTTAAGTTACTCATGATATGAACGGAACCCTTATAGAGCGAG
This sequence comes from Melanargia galathea, assembly GCA_920104075.1. Taxonomy (NCBI): domain Eukaryota; kingdom Metazoa; phylum Arthropoda; class Insecta; order Lepidoptera; family Nymphalidae; genus Melanargia; species Melanargia galathea. The sequence continues at coordinate 1,929,590 of OV049857.1, read as the reverse complement.
GCCCGACTCGCACTTGGCCGATTTTTTTATAGGTATGCCTATTTCGTTGTCGTCTCGTCGTCAGCCGAGAACCTTCCACAGCTGTTGCGCTAGCATCCGACCCCCATAGCATATTTTGGTTTTTTCAAAATCCCGTGCGGGAACTGTGGATTTTTTCAGAATAAAAAGTACATAGCCTATGTGTTAAGTCAGGGCATAACCTATTTCTATTCTGAATTTCAGCCAAACGGGTTTCCAAACAAATATACAAAATTTTATAGGTAGGCATAGATACCTACGAGAAAATTATGTCTACTCATTTTCTCGTTTATTTCTATTGCCTTTGACGAGAAAATGCGTAGACATAATTTTCTCGTGGGTCGCATGCTACTGGACACAGTATGCTTAGTCTCAGTTCGAACAGCTCGAAAACTTTACTTCATAAGTACTACTAATCGAAACACAATGACTTCAGAGTAAAATGGACCTAAACAGGCTTATTTTAAGGCTTGAGTTCGCCAATACATCCAGCATACGTCTACAACCAGCGCCCCAAGCAGAAATTTTGTAAAATAAATATACGAAGTATTGAAATACGACTTTAAAATAAGTGAATTTGGGTTCATTTTGCATTAGGTACATATTACAGTTTTTTCGATATGTAGTATATGGTAAAGTTTTGGAGGTGTTCAAACTGAGACTAAGCATACAGATATTTTGGAGTGATTTTAACGGTCTTGCGTCGCTTGTATCCAGCGGTCATCGCGACTCGCTTTATGTCGACGGTCTGCCTTCTAATGAAATATAATCTTCGATCTCCTTCTATGAAATATGTAAAAAAGCTAACATCTTTGGTTTTAAGTAAGTAATTATCAAGTGATTATATTCAATGAATAAACATTTTCTTTATGGTGATATTCACATATTGCATTAGTACATAAATTTTATGGATGTACACTGTACAGTACATGTTTAACTTTTACGAGATAAGAAAGATTATTTTTGTCTATAAACATTCTCCAGACAGTACTTACTTAAAAGTCTACAAAAATCATCCTTCTCATTTAAGTCAAACACCTGTACAAATAAATACCCATAATTAAAGACTAAGTAGGTAGGTATTTTATTATTTAAAATTTCTGAATTTAAATATTTTCCGAAAACAGTTGTGTAAATGACTTTCCAGAATTTTCCATTCTTTCCTCTTGACCATTGATTATGATTGGCAGCGGTTTGGGAGGGTCCCAGCTTCGATTTCCGACTGAGTTACCAATAAAAATGATTTTACTCGCTCTAGAAGTAGAACAAAAAAAAACCAGACAGTCCTAAGGACTGCCGACAGAAACGAAGTGAAAACTCGATTAAAAGTATATACAAAACTATACCTACTTTCATAAAATAAACTTTTCAAGTCGTCCACATAACTTCACTAACTGTTACAGCATGTCGGTGACGCTAAATCACAAGATTTACCCATCCAAAAAGTCATATGATACAGTCGAGTAGTTATAATAATTATATACTTATGTTGCAATCGGACTTGCCTACACACAAGTTTAAGAACTCTATTAAATGTATGCTCATAAAAGAAGCATATTAGAGGAGCGTTTTTTCAAAACTCATTTTGTCCAAAAATGTGTATTTTTCAAAAATAGCCGTTTTTAATTTATGCCTTTTTCTTAAAATTATATGTAGAAATAAATTTACCATGCTAAATATAAAGCATAATATACTTAGCATGTCTGAATAAAAAAACAAATAGCGCCTGTTTCACAACCTTCTAATAAGTGTTAGATAGCTTATTCACATGTTTTGTCTTTGTCACTTGACATAAGTAAGAAAGTGACAAAACTTACGTTTAGGTTATCTGACACTTATCAGAAGGTGGTGAAACAGGCCGAAATAGTGTTCTATAGTTTTTTATTAAGTTAATTAAGCATAAATATTGGACAAAATATGTTTTGAACCATTTGTATGGACACAATACATTTTGAAACACTCGTTTATTTTCAAAGCATATTATGTACAAAGAAATGATTCATATTTTGTCCAATAATACCTACTAAAAAATAAAAAAACGCTTATGGCCTATATTTTATGCACAGAGTATGCATAAAATAATGTTTTCACTGTACAATGAATATAAAATTATTTTGCTATAATCCGCTAACAGTGACAAATTTGTAGGCACAACACCACACAATCTTGTAGGCACAACACCACACAATCTTGTAGGCACAACACCACACAAATTCACCACAAAACAAACTCGACGATCGTTTCGCTCCGACACCGGAGCATCTTCAGGAGATGTCGACTTCACAACGGACGATTGCAAAGTGAGTTCGTGTCGAATGAGCGGTCTTATATATACTATCCCCGCTTAGTCATCTACCCTCCTTTCTCTTTCTCTCTGGCCACGCCCCCTAAATATGTTGAGCAACGGTGAAGATGACACATTTATTTGCTCATTCAGCAATTCGACACTTCTACCGCTGTGCCCAACTATTTCCAATTGTTCCAACACGCACAGTCTTAAACTTTTACAGCATGTGTGTAAAATTTCAAATGTATGACCCTCGTCTATCCTATGTCCACTATCCAAAAGATGTTTTGCGAAATGAGATCTTTGAGGCTGGTTGTTTCTAAAGGCAGCCATATGTTCTTTATATCGAGTTACAAAATTGCGCCCAGTTTGACCAACATATATAGCACTACATTCGGGGCACTTGAGTTTGTACACACCTGACTTTTGTCCATTATTTAATTTATCTTTACCATTACAAATTCTTCTGAGCGTATTATTTGTTCTAAAAGCAGCGTGTACATCATGTGATCTAAGAGTCCTAGCAATACGCTCAGATATTGGTCCGAAATAGGTCAAACTGGTTTTATATTTATTTATTTTGTCTGATGGCGCTGGATATAGGTTTTTCTTGACCTGCACTAACTGTTGTTTTCTAAGTATATTATTTACATTTCTAAGTATATTATTTATTTAAAATCGGTGAGCTTGACCGTTCAGGCTAGACTTTACATCAAATTAACAAAGTTACATCGTGTCGCGGTTCAAAACATTTGGTTTAATCAAAAATGTAAACATTTAAATGTTATTCCCAATTATATTAACATCAGATCCAACACGCGCAGTAGAGCCTCTGATATTGCTATTAGAAAAGCTCAACAAATTTGGCTAAATGAAGAATCACGTCATTGGTTTACTGTTAGAGATAATTTAAAACTTCATTTAAAAATCTTATATTCAGAACTTACATTTAAGCTGCATAATATTGAGTTCGATCTTTTAGACCAGAAAGCCAGAGATTTAGCTGCCTTAGAAGTACACAGAAAATTTCTTACTCAACAAAGAAAATTAAACTCACTTGTCAATAATTCCTCCAAATCTTCTAGAACTAATAACAGGACCACAGACAATGTGACAGACGTACATAATCATGTGTTTTACCCTCGCGTTAAAAATCTTTCTGACACTGTTTTTTCAAAAAACGAAATGAGACTTTTAGAAAACGGTTTAAAATATAATATGTCCACAACAACCACAAACAAAACCTTGGAAACATTAGCTGTAGATGCGGAGTTGGCTATCGTTCTTAGTAAAAAAGATACCATCGTTAAAAATATCATTGCAGATCAAATTAGAAACACTCCTACCCCCACAGTATTTAATCCAGAGATTAGAGTATTCAAATCGTTGCAAAAAACTATTAAAGACAACAATCTAGTAGTTTCAAAAGCCGACAAGGGCAACGCAGTAGTGGTTTTAAAACGCAATGACTATGAAATTAAAGTTAACGATGTCATCTCTGGGGAGGAGTTCACTCAGTTGTCCACAGATCCAACTAAACAATTTGCGGCAAAAATTAGATTAACTGTAAATAAATCTGAGTACATCTTTCCGAAAACATCATCTAAACAGAAAGTAATTGTGATGAACCCACATGCGCCAACTATGTACGGCTTGCCAAAGATCCACAAAGAAAATATTCCAATACTTCCAGTTGTTTCGTACGTTAGCGCACCGGCATATGAATTGGCTAAGCAGTTAAATAACATTATAAAATCAAAGACATCCTTTCAGCCCACATTTGCACTGAAAAATAGTATTCAGTTGGTAAATAAAATTAAAGATATGTTTTTGCCGGTCCGGTGTAAATTATTATCATTAGATGTGGACAGTTTATTCACTAATGTACCAGTTAAAGAGACCATAGATATTTTGACTAAATTACTTGAAATGAAACGGCTACACCCTGGTGAAATATTAGAATTGGTAGAATTAACACAAATATGTATGCAACAAAATTATTTCAAATTCAATGATAAGTTCTACCAACAAAATGATGGGTTAGCAATGGGATCTCCTCTAAGTCCATTAATGGCAGAAATTTTTATGGATAATTTTGAAAACAAACATATTGTAAAAAATAGTAACATTCTATATTACTACAGATATGTCGATGACATCATTATATGTTGGACAGGGACAATGAGACAACTGGATGTATTTGTTGAGCAACTTAATAAAATACACCCCAAAATTACATTTAAGTCGGAAATAGAACAAAACAAGTCACTAAATTTTCTCGACTTAACTATAAGTCGTGTCAATAATAAACATCAATTTGAGATCTTCCGCAAGCCTACATATACAGACACAACCATACCCGCATCATCATGCCATCCTTGGCAACATAAACTTGCAGCTTTTCATAGTTATATACACAGATTAGTGTCCGTTCCTCTTACAAAAGACAATTATAAAAAAGAATTAAATATTATTTATCACATGGCGCGTTCAAATGGGTATAACCCTAATATTGTAAATAATATACTTAGAAAACAACAGTTAGTGCAGGTCAAGAAAAACCTATATCCAGCGCCATCAGACAAAATAAATAAATATAAAACCAGTTTGACCTATTTCGGACCAATATCTGAGCGTATTGCTAGGACTCTTAGATCACATGATGTACACGCTGCTTTTAGAACAAATAATACGCTCAGAAGAATTTGTAATGGTAAAGATAAATTAAATAATGGACAAAAGTCAGGTGTGTACAAACTCAAGTGCCCCGAATGTAGTGCTATATATGTTGGTCAAACTGGGCGCAATTTTGTAACTCGATATAAAGAACATATGGCTGCCTTTAGAAACAACCAGCCTCAAAGATCTCATTTCGCAAAACATCTTTTGGATAGTGGACATAGGATAGACGAGGGTCATACATTTGAAATTTTACACACATGCTGTAAAAGTTTAAGACTGTGCGTGTTGGAACAATTGGAAATAGTTGGGCACAGCGGTAGAAGTGTCGAATTGCTGAATGAGCAAATAAATGTGTCATCTTCACCGTTGCTCAACATATTTAGGGGGCGTGGCCAGAGAGAAAGAGAAAGGAGGGTAGATGACTAAGCGGGGATAGTATATATAAGACCGCTCATTCGACACGAACTCACTTTGCAATCGTCCGTTGTGAAGTCGACATCTCCTGAAGATGCTCCGGTGTCGGAGCGAAACGATCGTCGAGTTTGTTTTGTGGTGAATTTGTGTGGTGTTGTGCCTACAAGATTGTGTGGTGTTGTGCCTACAAGATTGTGTGGTGTTGTGCCTACAAATTTGTCACTGTTAGCGGATTATAGCAAAATAATTTTATATTCATTGTATATCATGGAATTCCGCAAAGTAACGCCTGCTTCCATTCAACATTTAAAATCGGTGAGCTTGACCGTTCAGGCTAGACTTTACATCAAATTAACAAAGTTACATCGTGTCGCGGTTCAAAACATTTGGTTTAATCAAAAATGTAAACATTTAAATGTTATTCCCAATTATATTAACATCAGATCCAACACGCGCAGTAGAGCCTCTGATATTGCTATTAGAAAAGCTCAACAAATTTGGCTAAATGAAGAATCACGTCATTGGTTTACTGTTAGAGATAATTTAAAACTTCATTTAAAAATCTTATATTCAGAACTTACATTTAAGCTGCATAATATTGAGTTCGATCTTTTAGACCAGAAAGCCAGAGATTTAGCTGCCTTAGAAGTACACAGAAAATTTCTTACTCAACAAAGAAAATTAAACTCACTTGTCAATAATTCCTCCAAATCTTCTAGAACTAATAACAGGACCACAGACAATGTGACAGACGTACATAATCATGTGTTTTACCCTCGCGTTAAAAATCTTTCTGACACTGTTTTTTCAAAAAACGAAATGAGACTTTTAGAAAACGGTTTAAAATATAATATGTCCACAACAACCACAAACAAAACCTTGGAAACATTAGCTGTAGATGCGGAGTTGGCTATCGTTCTTAGTAAAAAAGATACCATCGTTAAAAATATCATTGCAGATCAAATTAGAAACACTCCTACCCCCACAGTATTTAATCCAGAGATTAGAGTATTCAAATCGTTGCAAAAAACTATTAAAGACAACAATCTAGTAGTTTCAAAAGCCGACAAGGGCAACGCAGTAGTGGTTTTAAAACGCAATGACTATGAAATTAAAGTTAACGATGTCATCTCTGGGGAGGAGTTCACTCAGTTGTCCACAGATCCAACTAAACAATTTGCGGCAAAAATTAGATTAACTGTAAATAAATCTGAGTACATCTTTCCGAAAACATCATCTAAACAGAAAGTAATTGTGATGAACCCACATGCGCCAACTATGTACGGCTTGCCAAAGATCCACAAAGAAAATATTCCAATACGTCCAGTTGTTTCGTACGTTAGCGCACCGGCATATGAATTGGCTAAGCAGTTAAATAACATTATAAAATCAAAGACATCCTTTCAGCCCACATTTGCACTGAAAAATAGTATTTAGTTGGTAAATAAAATTAAAGATATGTTACTGCCGGTCCGGTGTAAATTATTATCATTAGATGTGGACAGTTTATTCACTAATGTACCAGTTAAAGAGACCATAGATATTTTGACTAAATTACTTGAAATGAAACGGCTACACCCTGGTGAAATATTAGAATTGGTAGAATTAACACAAATATGTATGCAACAAAATTATTTCAAATTCAATGATAAGTTCTACCAACAAAATGATGGGTTAGCAATGGGATCTCCTCTAAGTCCATTAATGGCAGAAATTTTTATGGATAATTTTGAAAACAAACATATTGTAAAAAATAGTAACATTCTATATTACTACAGATATGTCGATGACATCATTATATGTTGGACAGGGACAATGAGACAACTGGATGTATTTGTTGAGCAACTTAATAAAATACACCCCAAAATTACATTTAAGTCGGAAATAGAACAAAACAAGTCACTAAATTTTCTCGACTTAACTATAAGTCGTGTCAATAATAAACATCAATTTGAGATCTTCCGCAAGCCTACATATACAGACACAACCATACCCGCATCATCATGCCATCCTTGGCAACATAAACTTGCAGCTTTTCATAGTTATATACACAGATTAGTGTCCGTTCCTCTTACAAAAGACAATTATAAAAAAGAATTAAATATTATTTATCACATGGCGCGTTCAAATGGGTATAACCCTAATATTGTAAATAATATACTTAGAAAACAACAGTTAGTGCAGGTCAAGAAAAACCTATATCCAGCGCCATCAGACAAAATAAATAAATATAAAACCAGTTTGACCTATTTCGGACCAATATCTGAGCGTATTGCTAGGACTCTTAGATCACATGATGTACACGCTGCTTTTAGAACAAATAATACGCTCAGAAGAATTTGTAATGGTAAAGATAAATTAAATAATGGACAAAAGTCAGGTGTGTACAAACTCAAGTGCCCCGAATGTAGTGCTATATATGTTGGTCAAACTGGGCGCAATTTTGTAACTCGATATAAAGAACATATGGCTGCCTTTAGAAACAACCAGCCTCAAAGATCTCATTTCGCAAAACATCTTTTGGATAGTGGACATAGGATAGACGAGGGTCATACATTTGAAATTTTACACACATGCTGTAAAAGTTTAAGACTGTGCGTGTTGGAACAATTGGAAATAGTTGGGCACAGCGGTAGAAGTGTCGAATTGCTGAATGAGCAAATAAATGTGTCATCTTCACCGTTGCTCAACATATTTAGGGGGCGTGGCCAGAGAGAAAGAGAAAGGAGGGTAGATGACTAAGCGGGGATAGTATATATAAGACCGCTCATTCGACACGAACTCACTTTGCAATTGTCCGTTGTGAAGTCGACATCTCCTGAAGATGCTCCGGTGTCGGAGCGAAACGATCGTCGAGTTTGTTTTGTGGTGAATTTGTGTGGTGTTGTGCCTACAAGATTGTGTGGTGTTGTGCCTACAAATTTGTCACTGTTAGCGGATTATAGCAAAATAATTTTATATTCATTGTATATCATGGAATTCCGCAAAGTAACGCCTGCTTCCATTCAACATTTGTTTTCACTGTATTAAATCAAATTTATATATAGCACAACATATATTAAATCTTGAGTTATTATGAATGCATGGAATTATGAATGACAAAATTGTTCAGTTCAGGTTCCTTTATTTCATAACTGAAACAAAATAAATTCATATTGTAGCCAGAATCTTATAACTGCCGATAAAATACAGTTAGAGTCGTATAATAGTACAAAGAAACAATAAAACGATAATTTAAATATTCCTCGCCTCTTTGTTTTGGTGTTTTGTGTCTTTTTTTCTTGAGCCAACTGAATGATTTCCTACTAGGACTCCTTGCTCCATGCTTGTGCAACAATATTAAAACAATTTTGTTTAAATTACTAAGGGCTTGTTTCACCACCTTCTGATAAGTGTCGGATTTTCGGATTATGTCAAATGACAAAGACAAAAGTTGTAGATACTTACCTTACTTATCAGAAGGTGGTGAAACAGGCCATTATTTAAATAATCGTACAGTTTACCGCCACAGACAGACCATAATAAATTGTTATTTTGCTAACAGGTGGACAGACTATGTTTTGAAACACCACTTCACACGGACAAAACATATTTTGAAACAGCGCCTCATTTTGACATTCGATTATTTACTTGACAAATTCGGTTTTTATGCACTAACTTTTGCTAAGTTAGTTACTCTTGCATTTTAAGGCCATATACAACGAAATCTCTTATTTTGATTACTATGGACAAAATACGATTTGAAACAACGCTCCTTTATACAATTGAAGATTAAACATAAAAAAGCGTGGATTTGACTCCGTTCCAGCAATGCGCGAGACGGCAATTCAATCATGCACATAACATAAAATTGTTATTTAAAAAAAAATTTGCAACCACCGTGTATGGTTGGTGTAAATCTGTCAATGGTGTATTCTCGCTGGTTTTTAGGGTTCCGTACCCAAAGGGTAAAAACGGAGCCCTATTAATGTCACTCGGCTGTCTGTCTGTCTGTCCGTCTGTCCGCCGGTCACAGGTCTCTAGCTCGCAGACGAAATGAGTTACAAACCTGAAATTTTGGTATTTGGTGTAAAACGTTGACCCAAAATCAAATATTGAATTAAAAATTGAATTAAATTATTTTTCAGGGGGGCTCCCGTACATGAGAAAGGAGCCGGAAAAATATTTTTTTCTTACCCTAGCTTGTGGGGTATCATTGTTTAGAGCTCATTGAGTAGAGTACGAATATATATTTTTTTAATTTTTTGCTTAAAAAGTAAGGAAATGGGGGGTCATCAAAATTGTCAGTTTTAGACCATTTTTGTGACGGGGGCTATCTAAAAAACTAAACTAGTTAGGAATATGATATTTCGGTATATTATGTACTATATGCTCTATTTGTACAACAAATACTGAAAACAACGATTCATAAAATAGTTTATAAGGTGTGACCAAAACAAACGAACTTATTTTGCGTTTTTCTTTCACGGTTTCTTGCGATGTCTAACTCGGAAATTAAATATTTCTTAGACCCAAAACATTATATTGTTCATAATTATGTACGGAACCCTGAAAGAGCGAGGCCCGACTCGCACTTGGCTGATTTTTCTCGTTAGGAACGGTTTGGAATGCCAAACCCGTGGTACTCCCCTAATATGGGTATCAAATGAAAGGGCTTGACTAGTAGAATAGCACTATGCAAATCCAAGATGACCACCACCACAAAATGGTAAATGTCGGGGGTTTTTAAATTTTTAATTTATACTTGTTGAAATATTCACTTCTGTTGTATGGTCTTAAGACCATATGTGCAAGCATGCACTATATTTTAGTATTAATAAATAAAATATTACTATTTACTTTATTGGTTACGTATATTAATTCATTGTTCAGATGAAGTATAAAATGTCGCTATGGCGAACACTTGTGGCATAATTGAAAGTGAATCAACTCTACAGTCACACAATGAAGAGCACATCCGTCTTCCTGCTGGGAGTGGTGAGTTTAAAACAATCTATATTTAAGGAAAAATTAAACCGACTTCGGTCCAGCAATCTCAGAGATACCGATCTATTAAAATTTTAGTAACATAATATCTAGGTAGACTGAAAACATAGTTAGATCAGTTTCCACAGTCCGCTTCTCATACCGCTATCAGAAAAAAAAATTATAAAGTCGTAACATTTTCGAAAAATATTGTTGTTAGTGTCCTAAAAAAGTGTGTTCTACTTAGAGCAAAAATGATATCTGAATCACTTTTTACGTGAGTAAAACATAGAACTGAGCTATTTCCAAAATAAATAATAAAATACCAATATTAATAACGTTCTTCAGGTCTGTAATTGATAACCAATTTCTTATAACTTTAGGAAAAATATTTTGATTTCTGTTTGTGAATTTTAATAAAACTGCGTACAAAATTCGTTTTTCTGTCACTAAGTAATAAATAATTAATAAGAAGTTATGAATTTTTTTCTAATTTCAAAATCGTTTTTTTTGGATCTGCTGAAAAGTCGGGTATTGGCTACCAGCAAATACGTTTTCTTGCTTCGTGTGTGCAACTTCGTACATATAAGTCGTGGTGGACCCTAGACCATTCTCATTCTGAGACGAGGTGCGTGCCCTGTAGTGGGCCGGTAATGCATTGATAATGATGATAGCAATGTCGTTGTCGTCATCATCATCATTAATTGATAGACATCCTCTGCTGGACGTATGTCTCCTATAGACAGTCCCAACACATCGCGGCCTTGTACCGCTTGTATCCAGCGGCTCTCTGCAAATCGTGTAATGATAGCAATTTACTTGGTAACCGACTACGGCAAAGCCAAAAGGAAGGGTTATGATTTTAGCAATCTATATCTATTCTTAATCTATATAATTTATGTATGCATGTATGATGTATGTATGTATGTATGTTTGTTTGTGTCCAATTTTTGTATGAGATTCTGTGTGTTCCACTGTAGCACCTAAACTGCTTGACCGATTTTGATAAATGAGGTGTCTATTGAATTGTTGTTATGGTCCGGGCATCGATGGGATATAACGTCGATGGGTCCGGGTGACATAGGCTACATTTTATTTATGAAAAAATCGAGAAGTGACCTTTGCGTGACTTTCTAGATTATTAAATTAGTTTTGGATAGACTTAACAGATGGCGCCACTAGCTGCTTGCCCCACACTTTCTGCATACAAAATTATTATTTTATATTAAATTAAATTATTTAGCGTAGTCGGGTTTTAGTTTACAAACTTTATCTTGTTGCAGATTGTATTCACCGCCCTCTTCGTGGAGTCATCCACCACACCCGTGGAGTCAACCACACGCCTCGCCGCCGGCGAAGCTCAAAACGCTGAACGAGGCCTCAAGGCCCTGGCCAAATCTAAAGCCACTCTGAAACGTGCCATCGCCAAAGTCGCAGCTCTCAAGGGGGAAGCGGACGAAGCGCTCGCAGAAGCCTCCTATAAAATAGAAGTCGCTCTAAAGAGAGCACTGTTACAGAGCGCCGTCGAAGATTTTAACCACAAAGCTTTCGCCGCTGGCAATGCAGCTTTATCCGACGTAATAAGGGCTGTAGTAAAGGCTTTAGCTAAAATTACTGACGCAGATGTCAAGGCGAAAGTAACCAAAGTTCTCGACTGGCTGAAGTCCTTACGTGACGTCAGCGCTGAAGCGGGCGCTGCCATCGACGACGCGCTAGCAAACGGCACTATTGAAGATCTGAAAAGTGCTATAGATCAATTGACCAATTCTCGTTCAACTGTCAAAGCCGATATAGCTAAATACGTCGCAATCCTTGAGGAGTGCCCCAGAGAGCTTACGGAACATCTTAAGTTACTCATAGTGAAGAATTTCAACTTCGTGATGGATAATTCTGCTGACATTGTCACATGTCTCAGTAGCTTACTGCGTAGCGAAGCATCTGATTAAGATGTAAGTATGTATCATACACATATCCAGCCCCGTTGGTCTGGTGGTTAGCAAATTCGACTGCTGCGAGGGTTCGATTCCCGGGTCAGGCAAATATTAATTAATTTGGGGTTTTCTGTCAAGAAATTCTCAGTGCCAGCCCAGAATTGGTAGTCTGCGGTGTGTCACCCCCGTGCCTCGGAGAACACATTGAGCAGTCGGTCCCGGTTATTATTATCATGTGACAATAGTCGTTAAAGCCCGATATTGGTCCAACAATTCTAACCCGCATTGGAGTAGCGTGGCGGGTCTAAGCTTTAAATCCCTCTGTCTTATCAAAGAGAAGGCCTGTGCCCAGCACTGGGGCGTTAAAAGGCTGTAGTGGTGTTAGTGGATACTCATATAGCTGGTTCTCTTGCTGCATTGTATTCCTTAAGCGTTGTGGCAATGTCTGTAACAAACTGTGACAATGGACGGGGCACATAGCTCAAAGAACCGATATACTTTATGCTTCTAAGTTGTTCAAAGTTTTGAAAGCGAAACGCAGCAGTGGGTGACCTCTCTTAGGTGGAAAGATGACTTCAAGAAAGTCGCTGGTTATACTGGCATACAAACGTCACAAGATCATGGTCTGTGGCGATCCTTGCAAAGGCTACAACCTTTGTCTGCAAAAACCCCACCAGCTTTTGCAGGCCGTCACACTTACTATCAACTACTAGCTTCTGCCGGCGGCTTCGCCCGCGTGAATTTCGGTTTTTCACAAATCCCGAGGGAATCGTGGATTTCCGGTTACCGTTCCCGCTCCCTTTTCCAACCCTTATACCTACTTTCAAGGAAGTTTGCTATAGTAATCTACCTATAGCTGCAGCTGTAGATTTCGGATTTTTCAAAATCCCATGGGAACTTTGGATTTTATCAGGATAAAAAGCCTATGTGTTAAGTCAGGCCATAATCTATAAAACATACACACAAACTATCGCCGTTATAATATTAGTGTGATTAGTCCATACTCCATATCTTAACAAGTATAAATTAAAAATTTAACAAACCCCCGTCATTCGCCATTTTGTGGCAGCGGCCATCTTGGATTTGCAATAGTGCTATTCTACTAGTCGAGCCCTTTTATTTGATACCCATATTAAGGGAGTTATGAAAAAATATGTAATCCGCCATTTTGTAGCGGCGGCCATCTTGGACCGATTTTCTTCAAACATAGCTAACAACACTCTCAACTAATTCACCATTCAAACAAAAAAAAACCGCATTCAAATCGGTCCGCCCGTTTGAGCGCCACAGGGGAACAGACAGACACACACACAAAGACACGTCAAACTTTAACACCCCGTCATTTTTGCGTCGGGGATCAAAAACTACTGAACAATGTGTGGTGGGATAGATTTATACAGATACGAACTATACTACCTACCTACCGTGCGAAGCTAGGGCGGGACGCTAGTAAATTATATAGGTAACAAGTATAAATTTAAAATTTAAAAAACCCCCGACATTCGCCATTTTGTGGCGGCGGCCATCTTGGATTTGCAATAATGCTATTCTACTAGTCAAGCCCTTTCATTTGATACCCATATTATGTGAGTTGTGAAAAAATATGTAATCCGCCATTTTGTAGCGGTGGCCATCTTGGACCGATTTTCATCAAACATAGCTAACAACACTCTCGACTAATTCACCTTTCAAACAAAAAAAACCGCATTCAAATCGGTCCACCCGTTTGAGCGCCACAGGGGAACAGACAGACACACACACACACACAAACACACACACACACACACACACACACACAGACACGTCAAACTTATAACACCCCGTCGTTATTGCGTCGGGGGTTAATAATAGACTGCTTTTCATTACAGGTTTCGAAGGTGAGATGAAGAGAGAATATTATGAGTACTGTTGTGTACCTAAATTAGGTACCTACCAAAATAGAATTTCAACATTTGGCTATGACTAACTTTAAAAGGCTTTTGAACTGTTAAAATATTTTTTATTAAGTATTTAATCATGTTACTTATTTATTATTGCATAAATATTATTTATATCATACTTGCTCAGTAACTAGGGATTACTATGGTGGAAAGTCTCCTTGTAAGTTGGTGTTTGCAATTCAAGGCAACATTACGTCGCACTATGCTTGAATTGTAATGTTCACATTACAGTTCAAGCTATGCAAAACTCCTTGGTAAACAATCTCTTTTCTTATAAAATGGTAAGAAAACTTTTTACTGAAAAAAAAAAACACTGAACATGGCGGCATTTAATTTTCATACATTTCAAACTATGCAAAACTCCTTGGTACTCAGAGCCGTAAAAAAAAATGGAAAACTATTTACGAAAAAAAAATGGAAATGGCGGCATTCATTTGATCTGAAAGTTTGTTCGTAAAGGGATTTAAGTTATTTAGAACAATGTCAAGCACTTCATCAGATGATGAAAAAGGAGGAGAGCCTGATTTTTGTTTGCTTGAAGCAAAACAAATGATGCAAAACCTTTTGCCGGATAAGTCCAAAGAGCGCTACGTGAAAACTTACGAAGAATTCAACAAATGGCGTGCAATTTCTATTTTTTCTCTAAATTTACTAATTATTCTAATTAAAATTTCATTTTGCATTACCAATGTTTTATTTACCTCGCAAGAATGATATAAAGTAGAATGCTTACCTCGGTTGCAAGTAGCTATAACACCCTCGAACTATATTCACCCTCGCTCGCTGCGCTCGCTCGTGTGACTAAATATCTCGGTTGCACGCGATCCATTAGCGCCCTATGCCAGCTGCGCTCGCACTGGCGCCAAATTGGATCTTGTTCTGTAATAGCTTACTTACGTCCCTTGTGTAACAATCTACTATTACGTACGAAAAACATACTTATTAAAATACTTATTAAAATTATGCAAATTTGGGAAGTTTTTGTTTTATTAAAGGCTGCACAAGCCGGTTATTTCTCGATACAAATCTTACTAAATACTACGTGGTACTACGTAGGTAATCCCTATTATAGGGATATGGCAGTTTTATTGAACTCATGGATATTGGATACCCCTGATCGGTTTATACCTATACGTATCGTACCTGAACGCTAAATTGTTTACCGGTACGTTAAATTGTTGTTTGTAACCGCTAAATTGTTTTGGCTGCGTTTCATTTACGAAAAAATTTAAAAACCGGCCAAGTGCATGGCGGGCCACGCGCAGTGTAGGGTTCCGTAGTCACAATCCTCGAAAAACAGATATAACTCCTTAACTTGTGAACCCTACTTAGCCATGATAGTTTTCCTAGTTTATAGTTTAAAAATTGATTATAATATACTAGCGGACCCGGCAGACGTCATCCTGCCCGCTATTAGCGCCACCTACCGGGTCCAATTTTTCTACTTATAAACCTTCCTCTTGAATCACTCTATCTATTAAAAAAACCGCATCAAAATCCTTTGCGTAGTTTTAAAGATTTAAGCGTACATAGGGACATAGGGATATAGGGACAGAGAAAGCGACTTTATACTATGTAGTGAAACTACTGCTGTTAATTTTTTCAAGTTCCTATATTATACTGCCATTTGGCTGATAGAGGGGTGAGCGGGACACTTGACTCTAATAAAAATTGGTATTTTAAAACATCATATTTTACAAACGGATCTAGAAATCGAAAAATGATGTTCCCTTATCCACAGTATTTTTAAAAGACCTATTCAACGATACCCCACACTATGGGGTAGACGAGAAAAAAAATATTCATCCCCACTTTACATGTAGGGGAGCTACCCTAAAAAAAATATTTATCAAAATTTTATTTCACCACTTTGTCGGCGTGATTAATATTTATACCCATGCCAAATTACAGATTTATAGCTCTAATAGTCTCTGAGATTAATAACCGAGGACGGACGGACAGACAGACGGATGAACATGGTGAAACTATAAGGGTTCCTTGTTTACTACGGAACCCTAAAAAGAGAAGTGACCTTCGCGCGGCTTTCTAGATTATTAAATTAGTTTCGGATAGAAATAACAGATGGCGCAAATAGCTGCTTGCCTCGCTCTTTCTGCACAGTAAATTGTTATTTTAAATTAAATTATTAAGCGTAGTCGGGTTTTAGATTACGAACTTTTCTTGTATGAAAATAATTTTTATTATAATTATGCTTTTTAGTGTTTTACATCAATTTACAATCGACAATTCTTAAGTACCCACGTCTTAGGAGTACAGTATCCTGCAGCAGTAGGATTTGCTTGGTACCTAGAATATTAATAATTAATTCTAGATTAGAATATTAATAATTAATTAATTCACCAATCCCCATAGTTTAAATGGGCAATAGGTATTTTCCAACATCAGGACTGAGGAGCTGAGATCCGAAATTCAATGATACAGTCTATGCTTGGTACCTAAAATATGAATTAATAAAGAACATTTCCCCAATACCCATAGTTTAGGTGGGCAGTGTTCTCCAGCATTAGGACTGAGTAGCTGAGATCCGAAAATCTATGACATAGTCTATGCTTGGTACCCAGAATATGAATTCAAAAAGAATATTTCCCCAATCTCCATAGTTCAGATGGGCAGTATCGGAGTTCAATGATATAGTCTATGCTTGGTACCTAGGGTATAAATTCATAATGGATATTTCCCCAATCTCTATAGTTTAGGTGGGCAGTACCCCTGCATCATCAGGATTGAGGAGTTGATGCAAAACATTTTTATGGGACCATTTCGCAAACTTCCTCTGTCGATTAAAAAAATTCACGCAGTATTTTGGTAATCGGTGTAGGTACATACATACAAAAAAAGCACCCGAGAACCTCCTCCTTTTTAGAAGTTGGTTAAAAAGTTTAGAAAAGTTATCTCAAGTCAAACACCTGTTCAAATGCCCAAAACTAAGTATGTATTTTTAATACGTACCTATACATTTCTGAATTTAAATATTGTCCGAAAACAGTTGTGTAAATTACTTTCCAGAATTTTTCATTCTTACCTCTTGATCATTGATTATGATTGGCAGCGGTATGGGAGGTCCCAGATTTGATTCCCGACTGAGTTATCAATAAAACTGATTTTACTCACTCTACTTTGTAAATATAGAACAAACAAAAAACATGCAGTCTTATGGACTGCCGACAGAAGCGAAAATTCAATTAAAACAATGCACAGTAGGCAATGTCCTTTGTGTATAAAATGTCATTGACAGTAAGTAAGTATACCTACACAAAAACTTTTCAAATGGTCAACATAACTTCACTTGTACTGCTGCAGCATGTCGGTGGTGCGAAATCATATTGTAAGATGGTGATAATAAAAAAAAATAAACCCGGCTGAGTTTGTTGTCGGCTCTTCTCAGACCAGGGCGCGTTTGGAACCCTCGTAGTTTTTTATCCTTCAATAATCATCACCATTGCCTGTTCCTAAATTGAGGTCCAAAAAGTGTACAGTGTAGCTACCAATTTTGAATGAAGTTGATTTGATTTGATTTGATTTGAAAAATCATGATATTTTACCCATCCCAAAAGTGATGAAAAGCCAAAATTATTTTGCTATAATCCGTCAAAACAGTCAAAGTAAACAAACGAGCGATGAGGCGTGTGGTTGACTCCACGGGTGTGGTGGATGACTCCACGAAAAGGACAGTGAATACAATCTGGAAAAGTAAACTGCTAGCATCGAAAGATTCGCAAGGAGCCGCTGGATACAAGGAACACAAGCCTGTGATGTTTGGTAATCCCTACAGGGGACCTATGTACAGTAGTGGACGTCTATCGATTGATGACGACGACGACGAAATTGCTATCATCATTATCAACCCATTACCGGCTCACTACAGGGCACGGCTCTCTTCTCAGAGTGAGAATGGTCTAGAGGCTAGAGTCTAGACTTTAGGGTGGAGTCCACCACGCTGGCCGAGTGCGGAATGGTACACTTCACACGCCTTTGAAAACATTATGCAGAACTCTCAGGCATCCCGGTTTCCTCGCGATGTTTTCCTCGCGATGTTTTCCTCGCGATGTTTTCCACAGAAGCAAGGGTTAGTAGAGTTAGCTTACATCCTGAGAACGGACATAGGCTACTTTTTATCCCGGAAAATTAAAGAATTCCCACGGGATTCTTAAAGGTCCATCCTTTTAATCGATTTACACGGGTACAGAGATTGCTGGCGTCCCGGAAATTGACATAGGCAACTTTAATCCCGGAAAAGCAAACAGTTCGCACAGGATTTCAAAAAACCTAAATTCACGCGGACGAAGTCGAGGGCACCATCTAGTTTCGTATAATTATAAACCATGCCTTTTTGAAATTTTCACTTCTGTCGTGTGGTCTGAAGGCCATATTATGTATGTGCTAAGCACACACAATTATTTTCAAATACAATATAATATATTTGATACTATTTACTTTATTGGTTACACGTATACTATAATTCATTGTTCAAATGAAGTATATAACGTCGCTATGGCGAACATTTGAGCCATTTAACTGAACGTGAGTCAAGTCTGAAGTAGCAAAATGAAAAGCACCTCCGTCTTCCTGCTGGGAGTGGTGAGTTTTTTAGACTTTAAATATTTTGTCCTAACTAATGTTTTCAAAGGCGTTTGAAGTCTACCAATCTACAATCGGCCAGCGTGGTGGACTCCACCCTAGACTCTAGACCATTCTCACTCTGAGAGGAGACCCGAGCCCTGTAGTGGGCCGGTAATGGGTTGATAATGATGATAGCAATTTACTTGTTGCAGATTGTATTCACCGCCCTCTTCGTGGAGTCATCCACCACACCCGTGGAGTCAACCACACGCCTCGCCGCCGGTGAAGCTCAAAATGCTGAACGAGGCCTCAAGGCCCTGGTCAAATCTAAAGCTACTCTGAAACGTGCCATCGCCAAAGTCGCAGCTCTCAAGGGGGAAGCGGACGAAGCGCTCGCAGAAGCCTCCTATAAAATAGAAATCGCTCTAAAAAGAGTACTGTTACAGAACGCCGTAGAAGAAGTCAACCGCGCAGCATTCGTTGTTGGCAATGGAGCTTTAGCTGACGCTATAACGGCTGCGGTGAAGGCTCTATCTAAAGCTACTGAGGCAGATGTCAAGGAGAATATAACCACAGTTCTCGACTGGTTGAAGTCTTTACGTGACGTCAGCGCTGAATTGAGCGCCGCAACCGGCGAAGCGCCAAACGGCACCACTGAAGATCTGGAGAAAGCTATAGATCTCCTGAGCAGCGCTCGCGAGACCGTTGCAGCAGATCTGGCTAAATACATCGGAATTCTTGAGAAAATCCCCAATGAAATTGCGGACAGTGTCAAGTTAGTCATGGTGAAGAAATTCAAGTTCATTATGGATAATTGTGTTGATATTGACACATCACTCCGTAGCTTACTGCCTTCATCTGATTAACATGTAAGTATGTATCATACTCATATACTCATATGCTTGCCTCGTTGGTCTAGCGGTTAGCACGTTCGACTGTGGATCACGAGGTCCTGGGTTCGATTCCCGGGTCGGGCCAAAAAACAAATGAGGTATTGGGTTTTTCTGTCAAGAAATTCTCAGTGCCAGCCCGGAGTTGGAAGTTGGCGGTGTTAGATACACCCCCGTGCCTCGGAGAGCACGTAAAGCCGTCGGTCCTGCGCCTAATCTCTCTCCGGTCGTGTCGCATTAAGGCGTCCCATCGGACTATGAAAGTGAAGGAATAGAGAGAGCACCTGTGTATGCGCACACACTTGTACACTATAATATCTCCTGCGCAGATGGCTAGTCTCTGCCTCGGTTGAGATTGGCCGCCGTGGCCGAAATTCGGTCAGGAGGACATTATTATTATAATACTAGCTGATCCCCGCGACTTCGTCCGCGTGGATATAGACTTTTATATAGGATCGGATTGGATCCCATAATCCTTTTTTGTACCTAAACTAAATGTAGCCTAAGTTACTCCTTATAACATCACCTGCCATTGAAAGTTCCGTCAAAATTGATTCTGCCGTTTCGGAAATTAGCTCAAACAAATAGACAGATCGACAAACATAAATTTCAACGAACACCAGTTTAAAATAAGCCGTACGTTCAAAGATCCGGGTCCCAAGTTATTTGAACCCAATAAATGTCTGTCATTTCTGAACTAAAAAACTTATGACCTTGAAATATTTACGGGACAATACTTAAAGTACTACCTTTCTAACAAAAAAAGAATGAGTGAAATCGAACAACGCGTTAATGAATTACAGCTAAATACACGTTTTAACTTTCAGCCCCTCTCCCTAGGGAACCGTGCTGAATTTCGGGATAAAAAGTATCCTATGTCCTACCTCGGAGTATAAACTCAAATCGTATCAAGTTTCATTCGAATCCATTCAGTAGTTTCGGCGTGATGCGCGGCCAAGATACAGACAGACAGACAGACAGACAGACAGACAGACAGACAGACAGACAGACAGAAAGACAGACAGACAGACAAAAATGAAATAAATTGCAGATTTGGCTTCAGTATCGATTATAGTGTGCCCTCCAATAAAAATTTTCAAAATATCTTCAATGTACAGAATTGGATCTGTTACAGTTTTATTATTGTTGAATGGAAGCAGGCGTTACTTTGCGGAATTCCATGATATACAATGAATATAAAATTATTTTGCTATAATCCGCTAACAGTGACAAATTTGTAGGCACAACACCACACAGTCTTGTAGGCACAACACCACACAATCTTGTAGGCACAACACCACACAAATTCACCACAAAACAAACTCGACGATCGTTTCGCTCCGACACCGGAGCATCTTCAGGAGATGTCGACTTCACAACGGACGATTGCAAAGTGAGTTCGTGTCGAATGAGCGGTCTTATATATACTATCCCCGCTTAGTCATCTACCCTCCTTTCTCTTTCTCTCTGGCCACGCCCCCTAAATATGTTGAGCAACGGTGAAGATGACACATTTATTTGCTCATTCAGCAATTCGACACTTCTACCGCTGTGCCCAACTATTTCCAATTGTTCCAACACGCACAGTCTTAAACTTTTACAGCATGTGTGTAAAATTTCAAATGTATGACCCTCGTCTATCCTATGTCCACTATCCAAAAGATGTTTTGCGAAATGAGATCTTTGAGATCTTTGAGAACATATGGCTGCCTTTAGAAACAACCAGCCTCAAAGATCTCATTTCGCAAAACATCTTTTGGATAGTGGACATAGGATAGACGAGGGTCATACATTTGAAATTTTACACACATGCTGTAAAAGTTTAAGACTGTGCGTGTTGGAACAATTGGAAATAGTTGGGCACAGCGGTAGAAGTGTCGAATTGCTGAATGAGCAAATAAATGTGTCATCTTCACCGTTGCTCAACATATTTAGGGGGCGTGGCCAGAGAGAAAGAGAAAGGAGGGTAGATGACTAAGCGGGGATAGTATATATAAGACCGCTCATTCGACACGAACTCACTTTGCAATCGTCCGTTGTGAAGTCGACATCTCCTGAAGATGCTCCGGTGTCGGAGCGAAACGATCGTCGAGTTTGTTTTGTGGTGAATTTGTGTGGTGTTGTGCCTACAAGATTGTGTGGTGTTGTGCCTACAAGACTGTGTGGTGTTGTGCCTACAAATTTGTCACTGTTAGCGGATTATAGCAAAATAATTTTATATTCATTGTACAGTTTTATTATATTATAGATAGAAGATATAGATAGAAGATATAGCTGGTTCTCTTGCTGCGTTGTATACCTACCTTATGTCGGCTCCAGACGCCTCCTAGAGGCTCTCGGCACGAGTCTTGACGAGTGGAGGCTGCAGGAGTGCTAGCTATCCACACTCTCGATTTATTCAGTTGCTCGTTACATCGTCTACAAGATGGACGTGTTTGAAGTGCGTTAGCTACTTTATGTGCCTATAACCAATATGTCTTTGTTTATTTAGGTGTTTAATGTCTTGCTTAAATATCACCTAAATAAAAATATCAGACAATTATTGCGAGTCGGGCCTCGCTCTTTTAGGGTTCCGTACATAATTATGAACAATTAAATATTTTGGGTCTATGAAATATTTAATTTCCGAGCTAAACATCGCAACGAACCGTGAAGGAAAAACCCAAAAAATGTTCGTTTGTTTTGGTCACAGCTTATAAACTATTTTATGAATCGTTGTTTTCAGTATTTGTTGTTTAAATAGAGCATATTGTGGTACATAATATATCGAATTATCATATTCCTAACTAGTTTAGTTTTTGAGATAGTCCTCGTCACAAAAATGGTCTAAAACTGACAACTTTGATGGCCCCCATTTCCTTATTTTTAAGTGAAAAATTAAAAAAATATATATTCGTACTCTACTCAATAAGTTCTAAACAATGATTCCCCACAAGCTAGGGTAAGAAACATTTTTTTTCCGGCTCTTTTTTCATGTATGGGAGCCCCCCTGAAAAATAATTTAATTCAATATTTGATTTTGGGTCAACGTTTTACAACAAATACTAAAATTTCAGGTTTGTAATTCATTTCATCTGAGAGCTACAGACCTGTGACCGGCGGACAGACGGACAGACAGACAGACAGCAGAGTGACATTAATAGGGCTCCGTTATTACCCTTTGGGTACGGAACCCTAAAAAGAAAGTCAAAACGGAGAAGGTGGTGGATGACGTCAATATACCGCCATGAAATAAATCGCGCGCGTCTTACTTTGCAGTAGTTACAAGTCACGGAAAATAAGTCTAGCGTTGACCTTCAATGCGCAGAAGTCGTAAATGAGGTATCTCGGGGTGTGAGGGGGTCGCGGGGAGGGCGTGGGGATCGTTCGTAAGCACTGATTAGCTCTCGCGGATCCCTCGTAAGCGCTGATTGGCTCTCCAATCGTATTGTGTCCCGCTCACTCGTACGACGCTGGGCGCACTTGAAGGTCACCGCTCGACTTACATCCCGGGATTTATAACAACACAGTAAGCGAGCGCCAGACGCCAGTGTGGTTGATTCTCTCGCCTCATCCCCTCGCGCAGGTAGGTACTTTCACTCGCTCCCGAAAAACCAACACAAAACGGAAAGACAAGGTGACACGAGCGCACCGCACCCGCGTTCCCCCTTATGTAGTCCCTCCCCCTCGTGGAGAGTCTGGATGGGGCATTGAGGGTCTGTAACACACTGTGGCAATGCATGGGGCACATAGCTCGAAGAACTTACTATACTTTGTGCTCCTAAGTTGCTCGAAGTTTTGGAAGGCAAACGCAGCTTTGAGAGACCTGTCTAGGTGGATAGATGATCTCAAGAAAGTCGTTGGCTGTCGCTGCGTCACAAGATCGTGGCGTGTGGTGATCCTTGCAAAGGCTACGGCCTTTGTTTGCAAAGGCCCCAGCCTTTGCATATCATCACACTTACACGCATTAACTATTAGTCCATATCTCGGAAATTACCAGACCAATTTTGACAAAACTTGGACTATTCTCTAAGTTGAAGAAAATGTAAGACAATCTTTATACTTTGTCCACTGCTGGACACCTATGTTGGGACATAGGTGTCCAATAATGGACATTTATCGGTTGAGAGGATTATGAGGTTGCCCCCCACTCAAACCCAACACTACAAACAGCTCTCAAAGAATTACTTTTTTTTGAATTCATCTACAAGTTAACCCTTGACTGCGATTACACCTGATGGTAAGTGACGATGCAGTCTCAGGAGGAAGCGGTTTGGAAGAGGTACGACATTTTTTATTAAACCCATCGGTTTTTACGCGACATCTTACCGGAACGCTAAATCGCTTGGCGGCTTGACTTTGCCGGTAGGGTAGTAAGTAGTAACTAGCCACAACAGTGATTCATGAGGAAGGCTTAAGTGTATAATTTGTTTGGGTAAATTATAAATTGGTTGGAATTTGGAATATGATGCTATTTGTTGAAAATGTCGGAAGAAGTCAAGCCGCCTGGAAGCTTTCGTAGAAAACTCTGCCTAATCCCTTTGAGATATAACAAAACAATGTGGCCAATTCTGTTGTACACAATCTCTAAACCTAAACTAAAATGACAGGGCTAAATATATTCCTATCTCTTTCACATTCCTCCCTGTGGAAAAGGATAGCACTATTTTTAAACTTGTCAGTTTAGTTTAGGTTTAGAGATTGTGTACAACAGAATTGGCCACAATGTGTGGTGGGTTAGGTCTATACAGATACGAACTCCTATCCGTGCGAAGCCGAGTTGGGTCGCTAGTAAATTATAATAGACTGCTTTTCATTACAGGTTTCTTCAGTTAAGATCCGATTTATGACGGAGAGAGACGAAGAAAGAATATCAGTACCTAAGTTAGGTAGCCACCTAAATAGAGTTTCAACATTTGGTTATGAATAATTTTAAACGCTTTCAAATTGCTGAAATGTTATTTATTAATCATGTTAATTACTTATAACATAAATAACATATCTACATCGAAACAAATACATAATACAAATAAATAATTGCGTATATAAGTAACAGAAGTTTTTGTTTTATTTAAGGCTGCACAAGTCGGTTATTTCTTCGTACTAATCTATGTATAGTCTGATTTTTTATTCCGTGGAATTCTGATGTTTCATAATGTTACCAGAGATAAAACAGTTCTCACGAAAAGGTAATAAATTCAAATCTTATATAAATAAAAATCAATTGCCGCATGTAGATCATTCGACTTTCATTTTTGAATGTTCAATGTGCTTCTTTGGTTTGCTATTGCTGTTAGTTTGCATTTTCCACCTGCTTTCCACTCTTAGCGATTTCTATTTTAGGGCGAAACAACTTATATTATTCCGTAGCTTAGAGCTTTTTATGCTGGTATTTAAAGTAGTTTGGGGTAAAATCGAACTTCAGGTGGGGGTAACCCTGTTTTTCATACAAATACAAGAAAGTTATAACTACAAATTCTATGTAGACACTGGAGGCTGCGCCTAAAACATTGTAGTGAAGACAAGGTCATTCACCTGGGCTATTTTTTCTCTCTAGTTTTTATAGAAAAACTAGTCATAAGCTCTAGTAAGTCTATACCTCACACACTCTACTTAAGTAGGTGAGAACGAGACAAAGCAACTCCAGACCTGTCCAAGGCCAAACTTCCTTGTTTCCACGTTTTGTTTGGAGCTCAAAAAGCGTATAGTTCGATTTATTCGGTGGAATTCTGACAGTTGTCATTTAAAAATAGAACAAGTTATTTGTATGAAAAACAGGGTTACCACCTCAAGTTCGATTTTACCCCAAACTAAAGTACATGGAGTATCTGTCAGGCATTTGTCATATCCACACGAGGCAATTGATTTTTATTTACATGTAAGTTTTGAATTTATTATCTTTTTTGTGGGAACTGTTCTATTTCTGGTATCATTAAGAAACGTCAGAATTCCACGGAATTAAAAATCAGAGTATAGGTTGTATGATTCTAGTACAAATAACTCATCGTATAAACTGACAAGTGCACAGAGGAATTAATCTGCTGCGGTAACGCGTCAGTGTAGACCGATCGTCACCTTCCACGTCATCAGGCAGTAGTCTAACGAGCGCTCGGCTCATATCATCATAATTAGACAGGATGGTCTCGAATCTCTCCTTCATGATTAATTGGACACGGTTCAAATATTGGGTGTTGTTAAGGGTTCTGATGTAGTACGACAGAAAAACTTCAACGTATGTACGAGTGTTGATCAGATTAATTATAACGCTTTCCAGATCTTCAGGGTTGTCATTAAGAGCCGCGTTGATGTCCTCTAGTTCAGCGCTGAAGTTAGAACGTACACCCTTCATCCAGTTGAGAACCTCGATTAAATTGTACTGGACGCCTGTGTTAGTAACTTTAGCTAAAGCCTTTAATGTAACCCTTATAGCATCGGCTACAAGTGCATTATTAGCGTCGAAAGTTTTGAAGACAAACTCTTGTACGGCGCCCTTTAATAGTTCTTGTTTTATGGCGTTCTCTATTTTACGGGAGGCTTCTGCGAGCGCCTCACCAGCCACCCCCGTGAGAGCTGCGGTTCTTGCCATGGCGCGTTCGAGCGCAGCTTTCTCTTTGGCCAGGGCCTTGAGGGCTTGTTCAACATTTCGAGCTCCGCTGACGAGGCGTGCGGTTGAATTCACGAGTGCGGTGGATGAGTCCACAAAAAAGGTGCTGAAATTGGCGGTGGTGAAGCGTGCGGTTGGATCCACGAAAAAGGCGCTGAAATTGGTGGTGGTGAAGCGTGCGGTTGGATCCACGGGTGCGGTGGATGAGTCCACAAAAAAGGTGCTGAAATTGGCGGTGGTGAAGCGTGCGGTTGGATCCACGGGTGCGGTGGATGAGTCCACAAAAAAAGTGCTGAAATTGGAGGTGGTGAAGCGTGCGGTTGGATCCACGAAAAAGGCGCTGAAATTGGTGGTGGTGAAGCGTGCGGTTGGATCCACGGGTGCGGTGGATGAGTCCACAAAAAAGGTGCTGAAATTGGAGGTGGTGAAGCGTGTGGTTGGATCCACGAAAAAGGCGCTGAAATTGGCGTTGGCGAAGCGTCTGATTGAATCCAGCGGTGTGGTGGATGACTCCAGGAAAAGGGTGGTGAATACAATCTGCAACAAGTAAATTGCTATCACCAGAAGGTTCGCAAGGAACCGCTGAATACAAGAGACACAAGACTGCGGTGTTTGGAAATTCCTACAGGAGACCTATGTCCAGCGGTGGACACCTATTGAACGATGACTACAACGATGACAAAATTACTATCATCGTTATAAACCCACTACGGGTCTCCTCTCAGAGTGTGGCGGGTTCAGGCCGCAGTCCACCACGCCGGCCGAGTGCGGTGCGGCACACGAACACGCCGCCTCACTACATCACGGACAACTCTCAGGCGTGCAGGTTTCCTCACCATGTTTTCCTTCACCGTTAAAGCGAGTGATATTTAATCGCCTAAAACGCACATAATTTCGAAAAGTTGAGTTGCGTGCCGGGAATCGAACTCGGAACCGCCGGAAGGAAGTCCGAAGTCTTAACCACTAGGCTATCGCCGCTTACTAAACACAACTTGATACTCGAGTGCGGAGTAAATAGTAAATTTTAGCGTTCGAAAAAAAAACGGACTTGACACACGGACGGACACAAATAAAAGTGTTTCTTTAAAGATTCCGTTTTTCCATTAAGAGACACGTAAATCTTCTTTATTAAGTTTAATCTTCTAAATACATATAAAAGGAAAAGGTGACTGACTGGCTGTCAATGCACAGCTCAATCCACTGGACGAATCTGGCTGAAATTTGGCACGCAGATAGTTGTTTTAATGTAGGCATCCGCTAAGAAAATCCTTCATTCTTCAAGTGAAAATTCGTATTTAGAATTTTTATTCGGATTTAGACTTTTAAATAAAGAATTATGTGTCTCAGAATTTTCAGAAATTACACCCTCAAGGAAGTTTAAATAGAGGATAAATGTTTGTAAGAGATTTGTATAGATCCACGCGGACGAAGTGGCAGACAACCGCTAGTATATAATAAATCTTCTGCGAAGAAAAAGATTCATATTTATAGTCTGATTTTTAATTTCGTGGAATTCTGACGTTTCTTAATGTTACCAGAGATAAAACAGTTCCCACAAAAAAGGTAATTTAGGTAAATTCTACGGGTAAATTCAGAATTATTTTAAATAAAAATCAATTGCCGAATGCCTGACAGACACTTCCTGTTGATCATGTCATTCGACTTCCATTGTTGAATGTCCAATGTGCTTTTTTTGTTTTCTAATGCTGTTAGTTTGCACTTTCTAGTTTCCACTCTTAGCGATTTCTATATTAGAGCGAAATGAATAATAATATTATTACGCGGCTTAGGGCTTTTTATGTTGACAGGGAAATTAAAATAGTTTGGGGTAAACTTGAACTTCAGGTGTTTTTCATATAAATAACTCATCGTATATATGTATAAAATGATTATTATAGGTACATTATAATGTCATTTATACATATATACGTTATACATTTTATACATATATATTTTAAACATATCTATCTATCTATATGTATATCTATATTCTATATACATATAATAAAATCGTAGAATTGCCGTATCTGTACATTGAAGATTTTTGCAAAATAATAACTGGGGGATGTTAGGGATAAGTAATAGGACGTAAAAAAGCTATTTTTGAAATTTTTGTCTGTTTGTCTGTTTGTCTGTTTATCTGTTTGTCTGTTTGTCTGTTTATCTGTTTGTCTGTTTGTCTGTATGTTTGTGCGCGCATCACGTAAAAACTACTGAATGGATTGAAATGAAACTCGGCATGATTTAAGTTAATACTATGGAGTAACATATAGGATACTTTTTATCCCGAAATTCAGCACGGTTCCCTTGGGAGAGGGGATGAAAGGCAAAATGTGTACTTAGCTGTAATTCGTTAACGGGTGCTCTGATTTCATTCATTCTTTTTTTGTTAGAAAGTAGATATTTTAAAGACTACTGGCTAATCTCCGAAAGGCTGGACCGATTTTGATGGGACTTTCACTGGCGGATGTTTACATTTTGATGTACCTAAACATCCGCCAGTGAACTATCAACAGTTTTTAGCAAGGTTTAAGCTCAAAGGAGCATAGGAAAAACAAAATGATTCCCACGGGATTATTAAAATCAATATCCACGCGAACGAAGTCGCGGGTATCCGCTCGTACTTAATATAATAAAGCGGAAGAGTTTGTTTGTTCGAACGCGCTAATCTCAGGAACTACTGGACCGATTTCAAAAATTCTTTCACCGTTGGATATGTACGTGATCCCTGAGTGCTATAGGCTATATATTATGTACCACGGGCGAAGCCGGGGTGGACCGCTAGTTACGTATAAAATGACAACTGTCAGAATTCCACCGAATTAAAATCAGACTCAGATTTAAATTTCGAACGGAAAATTACCTATAGGTAATTTTCCGTTCGAAATTTAAATGTTAACTCACCACTCCCTGTACCAAGCCGGGCGCGGTCTTCATCGTGCGACTTTATACAGAGTTGACCCTCTTTCAGTAATGGCACAACTCACAAGTGTCAAATGTGCGCCATAACGACGTTATATACTGCATTGAAACAATGTATTATACATACTATATATAATATGTATACTACTAGGTTTTACCCCCGGCTTCGCCCGCGTGAATTTCGGTTCTTCAAAAATCCCGAGGGAATCGTGGATTTCCGGTTCCCGTTCCCACTCCCTTTTCCAACCTTTATTACCTGGAGTTTCAAGGAAATTTGCTACAGTAGGTAATCTACTTATAGCTGTAGCTGTAGATTGCTATAGCAAGTTTCGGTTTTTCATAAATCCCACGGGAAGTGTGGATATTTCCAGGATAAAATGTAGCGTATGTGTTATTCCATGCTATAAGCTATGTATGTTTTAAATTTCAGTCAAATCGGTTTTGTAGTTTTTGCGTGAAAGAGTAACAAACATACATCCATGTTTATAAACTTTCGCCTTTATAATATTAGTAAGGAGTAAGGACTGTATTATGTACTATGGACATTGTTCGAATGTAGTAGTATATAACGAACGTATGTATGTATGTACGTAATATTACGTATTAACTAAACAATGAAGTAAACAGCAATATTGTATTTTGTTAATGCATAATGAAATACAGGCTAATAATTTTTTACTATTCAGCTGGTTAACTATAATGGTATTATTCAGCTAAAAATCAGCTGTTTATTGTAATTATTAATAACCAGCTGATTTTTTGTTGCCTCGTTGGTCTAGTGGTTAGCATATTCGACTGTAGATCACGAGGTCCCGGGTTCGATTCCCGGGTCGGGCAAATTTTATTGTTAGGTATTGGGGTTTTCTGTCAATATCTTCTCAGTGCCAGCCCGGAGTTGCTAGGTGGTTGGCGGTGTTTCATCCCCGTGCCTCGGAGAGCACGTTAAGCAGTCCCGGCTATTATCACTATCATGTAGCAATAGTCGTTAAAGCCCGCCAACCCGCATTGGAGCAGAGTGGCGGGTCTAAGCTCTAATCCCTCTCTCCTATGAGAGAGAAGGTCTGTGCCCAGCAGTGGGACGTGGTGGTGGTGGTAGTGATTTTTTGTATGCAGCTTAGTAAATATTTGTAAAATGAACCGGAAATTCACGATTCCCTCGGGATTTTTGAAAAACCAAAATTCACGTGGGCGAAGCCGCGGGCAAAAGCTAGTAGAAATTTAAGTAGTTGCCTAGTGGTGATCATCCTCTCTATTGGTCAAAACCGCATGAATTAATCGGTTCAGAATTTTTTGAGTTTATCGCAAACAGATAGACAGACAGAAAAACTAACGCGGTGAGGAACTTTTTGCTTTATATTATACTGCTGTATTATTAAAGTTAACGTCGTAATATAAATGACTAGCGGTCCGCCCCGGCTTCACCCGTGGTACATATATAGCCTATAGCACTCAAGGATCACTTACATATCCAACGGTGAAAGAATTTTTGAAATCGGTCCAGTAGTTCCTGAGATTAGCGCGTTCAAACAAACAAACTCTTCCGCTTTATTAAGTACTAGCGGTCCGCCCCGGCTTCACCCGTGGTACATAATATATAGCCTATAGCATTCAGGGATAACGTACATATCCAACGGTGAAAGAATTTTTTAAATCGGTCCAGTAGTTCCTGAGATTAGCGCGTTCAAACAAACAAACTCTTCCGCTTTATTATATTAGTATAGATAGTATAGATAGATGTCCATACTAAGATATAATAACTAAGTAACTTATTTTACCTCCTTCGGGGTGGATTTTCGTCTAATTTTTCTTAGATGACCCTTGAAAGAAATTACCTTCTAAAGTTCAAGTTGAAAATAACAATAATTAAAATTTTCCCATGCAAACTTTCATCCCCTATTTTTTTTTTGTCATCCAACTGAGCTGGTTGGGGGACCGAGCGGGCGTCCGTGAACCGTTGGTGTGTGAGTGTACCTACAGCGGGCCGCTTGTGGAAGCTTCCCCTCTGTACTTGTCTACTCGTGTGGTGACGTCAATGCGACACGACCGGAGAGAGTTCAGGTAGGTATTATAATAAAACAAAGAGTAGAATTTGTATTATCTTCTAAGTATGCATATAATAAAATGGTAGGCTTGACGTATCTGTATATTGAAGATTTTTGCTAAATAACAACTGGGGTATGTTAGGGATAAGTAATAGAACGTAAAAAAGCAATTTTTCAAATTTTTGTCTGTTTGTGTGTGTGTCTGTATGTTTGTGCGCGTATCACGCAAAAACTACGTAATGGATTCAGATGAAACTTGGCATGATTTAAGTACTACGGAGTAACATATAGGATACTTTTTATCCCGAAATTCAGCACGGTTCCCTTGGGAGAGGGGATGAAAGTTAAAATGTGTACTTATAGCTGTAATTCATTAACGCGTGGTCGGATTCATTCATTCTTTTTTTGTTAGAATTCATTTCTTCATTCACAAAAAAAGAATGAATGAATCGAAAATACTTTAAAGATTACCTGGTAATCTCTGAAAGGCTGAGTTGATTTTGATGGGACTATCACCGGCGGATGTTTAAATTGTGTTATTAACAGTTTATAGCAAGGTATAAAAATCTAAATCCACGCGAACGAAGTCGCGGGCATCCTCTAGTGTATTATATATAATAACTGATCTTCCTGAATAACAAAGCGTAGGTTAACAAAAGTATTCAGTCTGTTTTTCCTTAGTTGTCTTAAAAGTTAAACAAGTCCATTCTCGCAGGAACGCGTAAGCGACGCATTTTGCACGGTGTATAGAACGTTCTCACCGCGAAATAACAATGAAGTCATGATTTAAGTGAAAATTCAAATAAAAGAACGTCTAAAGCACCGTGAACAGTGTCACTTACGCGAATGTTATATTGAATTTTGCGTAAGAAAAAATTAATTGTATACAGTGTGTTCATGAACTTGCGATAATTTACGAGCGTATTTTACAACTCATTACCACTCTAAAAATACTATACTTAGTAGGGCGTACCCCCTTTTTTTTAAATTGACGAATTTAAAAATAGTGTTAAGTATCCTTTTGTGCAGGGAGCATTGTAATAATAAATGTAAATTCCTATGTCTAAATAGAGATAGGAATCTATTTAGACCTACAATTTTAGTTTATAGTGTGATTTTTAATTCCGTAGAATTTTGACAGTTGTCATTTTATCCATAGGAGTAATTATTTGTATGAAAAACAGGGTTACCCCATTTGAAGTTCGATTTTAACCCTAGCCCTAAAGCCCCGTAATAATATTATTATTTTAGTCGTTTCGCCCTAAAACAGAAATCGTTAAGAGTGGAAAGTACAAACTAACAACAATAGAAAAAAAATAAGCACATTGAACATTCAAAAATGGAATGTCGAATGACATGATCAACAGGAAGTATCTGTCAGACATTTGTCATATCTACTTACATGCGGCAATTGATTTTTAATACTTATTAGAAGTTTTGAATTTATTATCTTTTTTGTGGCAACTATTTTATCTCTGGTAACATTAATTAAGAAACGTCAGAATTCCACTGAATTAAAAATCAGACTATAGGTAGTTATACCCGCGGCCACTTAGATTGAACACTGAACGAAAAGTGGAGGGGATAGCTGCGTATGGGAACTGTCACGCACGTAATACAACAGCTTACCCCCTCCACTTTCCCTCAGCGTTCAATGTTCGTGTCGATGTTTTTACAATAATAATACAATACAAATTTCTTTATTGCGAATATGGCTAAAACAGTTCAGATGTTACAAAAACAAAAAGGAACAGCCAAATTCTGCCTATCAGCATGCAATATGTTCATTAATTAAGAAACGTCAGAATTCCACTGAATTAAAAATCAGACTATATATAGTTATACCCGCGGCCACTTACATTGAACACAACGAAAAGTGGAGGGGATAGCTGCGTATGGGAACTGTCACGCACGTAATACAATAGCTTACCCCCTCCACTTTCCCTCAGCGTTCAATGTTCGTGTCGATGTTTTTTCAATAATAATTTCTATACAAATTTCTTTATTGCGAATATGGCTAAAACAGTTCAGATGTTACAAAAACAAAAAGGAACAGCCAAATTCTGCCTATCAGCATGCAATATGTTATGGTACACATGTACATAGTCTTGTTAAAATTAAGTCACATTAAATACTTAGTCAAAAAGAATAATAAATAATTAAATAATAGTGTTGTAGCAGAAAATTTTACAGTTTTTAAAGTTTATCATCAAAGTACTCGTTTATACCAGTAGTAGCATTTTTTTACAAGAAATTCCTTAAGTTTGTGTTTCAACATATTATTTATACTAAGAGATCTATCTGCGAGTTCTTTTGGTAATTTATTATAGATTCTAGGAGCCATATTTATTATACTCTTTCCAAATTTCGCGGATGAGTGCTGAGTGAAACGAATTTTGTTGTTCCTTCTGGCATTCTCAGAAAACTTAAACAGATTTTCATTCGATCTAATGAATACAACAACCTCATATATGTAAAAGACATGGACAAGGAAGTACTTTCAATTTTTGAAAATATGGCTTACATGAATCAGTCGGTTGAAGGTGACAAATAGACCTAATACATCTTTTTTGGGATTTAAATGCTCTATACCTGTTAGCAAAATTTCCCCAAAATATTATACCATATCTTAGTATGCTATATATGTTTATAGGTATGCTGCGTAGAAACTAATTATGGAGGTGTATGGATTTAAAAAAACTGCTATACCTCTTACAGTTAGATTTGTATGGAAAAATGACTGGCTTGTGCGGCCTTAAATAAAACAAAAAAAAGTCTTGTTAATGCAATTTTTTTTAATTAATACTAAAATTAATATTAAGAAATATGAACAACTAGGTAAATCTTTCGATTTATTATGACGTCTATGTTATAGTGGCAAAATCTATTCTGTTTTCAAAATAGCCAATTGTATCGGTCGCCTGCTATATTTAGGTACCTTCAAAGTTGGATGAGGGATTGATCTTCAGAAGCCGCGCCTGTAGAGAAAAGTAGTCTGTATAAATAAAAATACTTATAGCCTGTAATAATAAATATAAAATATTTTCAAAAATCCGACTTCAAACGCCACTAAATACATATGTTTAGTCTCACTTTGCAGCGCTCCAAAACTTTATAGTGTACTATTGATCGAATCACTATGACTTCAGAGTAAAATGGACCTGAAATGGCTTATATTAAGGTTTGAGTTCGCCAATACATTCAGATTTCGAAAACTGCCAGCGCCCCAAGCAGAAATGTTGTAAAATAAATATTCGAACTATTGAATTAAGTACGACTTTAAAATAAGGGTTTTTGGGTTCATTTTGCTCTGAAGTCATTGTGTGTCGATACTCGAATTTCGATCATCGTTGCTACTATGTAAAAAGTGGGACTAAGCATACAGTGTGGCCGATTCTGTTGTACACAATCTCTAAATCTAAACTAAAATGACAGGTCTAAATATATTCCTGTCTCTTTCACAATCCTCCCTGCTGAAGGGGATAGCACTATTTTTAAACCTGTCAATTTAGTTTAGGTTTAGAGATTGTGTAGGAGAATTAGCCACAATATAAAAATATTTTTGTTTGCAGACAATGTCGAAATCGGAGGAGCGTCGCACGTAGTTTGTTTCGTCGTTTCTTTTAATACCTAGAAGCTCTTCGAAAGAGATCACTAGTCACTACCTTCTAGTCTCGCTGGATATAGGTCTCTTGAAAGTATCACTACAGACCACGATTTTGGTCTGTAGTGATAATTTCAAGAGACCTATATATCTAGGGAGTAAAAATAATAAACTTCAATCAATAAATACATGGAAAATATTAGCATTAATTTTATATGTATTTTTTTTAATTGCCTCATTGGTCTGTTGGTTAACATATTCGACTTCAGATCACGAGGTCCCGGGTTCGATTCCCGGGTTGGGCAAACAATTGTCAGGTAACTACATTGGGTTTTTCTGTCAAGAAATCCTCAGTGCCAGCCTCGGAGTTGGTAGTCGGCGGTGTTTCACCCCCGTGCCTCGGAGAGCACGTTAAACAGTCGGTCCCGGTTATTATTACTATAAATATAACATTACACAATATATAATGTATAATGTCAATATATAATGTCACAATAGTCGTTAAAGCCCGCCCACCCGCATTGGAGCAGCGTGGCGGATCTAAGCTCTAAATCCCTCTCTCCTATGAGAGAGGAGGCCTGTGCCCAGCAGTGGGACGTTAAAAGGCTGTTAATGATGGTAGTGATGGGTATTTATTTTATACACTGGAGTGAGAGTGAAATATATCTTAAGCCCACGTGTTGCCACACCCTTCACCAGAGAGTAAGCTACTGAGCACTCTAACATCAGCATTAGCATATATGTATACCAAGATGAGCTCTACTTCCTCTTTCACCTTTTTTTTTTTTTTTTGACGTGGTGGAAACCTTTTATAGGTACCCTCGTTCTGCGGCCGAATGCGGCAGAACGAAGGTTATGTGGGACTCCAACCAGGTATACCCACTAAAACCACCACGGCATGACCCTCATGCTGTCTGTGCTGGACGCCTGGGGAACCCAAAGTATGCATCCCAGGTGTCCGGCAGCCGCCCCAGCTGGGGCTCCAGCTCGCCTCTGGGCTGTCCCTCCAGAGGCTCGCGCCCTCCCGTAATTTTTAACGAGGTTTTCTTCCTCCCGCGATGGGCATCGCTGCCCCCGCCCCGGGGTGTCTCACCCCCAGTTTCATCCGCAGTGCCCTCTACTAATCAGAGGGACACGCGGAGAAACCTCCCTCCGCCAGGTCATTGGCCATGGCTAACAATATCCCCGGAAAATTATTAACCATGTTACCGGGGCGCACCGGCCCGAATACTGCTCTTCCCCTCGGACGTATCCAAGAGGACCAGCAGCACCCAGGCACACTTGGAGGTTACCTGGCTAGCACCCCACTTCCTCTTTCACCTAGCCAGGCGGATTTGGGTATAAAATCTTACCACAAAGCGGTGATAACATCTAGATTAAGTTGTGTGGTATCAGGCACAACGACCCGCAGAGGGGACTGAGAGCGTCAGGACCTCGTTAGCATTTTGGCAGGGTGCACAGAGAGAGGTTGACTTTGGCCACATACGTGGAATTTGGCCCACTTACACCCCAATTTGAATACAAATAATAATAGTTGTTAACACTCGTCATTACAATTGTGAGGGGACATTTGTGTGCCTACCGTCCATAGGTATATAACCATATAGACGAAATTTAGAAAAAACTAGCGGTCCGCCCCGGCTTCGCCCGTGGTACATAATATATAGCCTATAGCACTCAGGGATCACGTACATATCCAACGGTGAAAGAATTTTTGAAATCGGTCCAGTAGTTCCTGAAATTAGCGCGTTCAAACAAACAAACTCTTCCGCTTTATTATATTAGTATAGATAAGGCGGTCTTTGCTATAAACACTCAACAACTAGTTTTCTTTCTTCTCCTTCGTACCTATTGTAGAGGACTCGCTAATCGGGCCCTCAAGTGTTGGTTCTGATAACCGACAATAGTAAATTCTAGACATACGTACTTACGTCTTAAGCAGACGCGTTTCCACAACCTCCACCAGGGAGTAAGCTACTGAGCGCTCTAACATCAGCGTTAGCATATGCCAAGATGAGCTCTACATCTTTCTTCACGACCACCTTGACACGGTTCACAATCTTCCCCGGACATTGCTCGAGGATTCCGATGTATTTATCCAGATCCGCGGCAACGCTCACAACAGCGGCGCTCAGTTGGTCAACGGCGTTTTGCAAATCTTCAGAGGTGCCATTTGTCAGAGCAGCATCTATCGTGCTCTCCACATCAGCGCTAAGCCCCTGTAGAGGCTCCAGCCAGTTAAGAACTTGGGTCAAGCTTTCCTGAGCGCACGCCTCAGTGGTCTTAGCCAAGGCTCTTTCCACAGCGGTTATGGCGTCGGCCAGAGCAGCATTGCTGGCGTCGAAAGCTTTGGAAACAAATTGCAGGACGGAGTTCTGTAATAGGGCTTTTTTTAGAGCGCTCTGTATTTTACAGGAGGCTTCCTCGAGGGCTGTATCAGCTAAGTCCGTGAATGCTGCGACTTTTGCGATGATGCTTTCGATGGCGGCTTTGTCTTTGGCCAGGGTATTCAGGGTTAGATCTGTTTGAGTGTCGCCCGCGAGGCGCGAGGCGGGAACCACGGGTACGGTGGATATCTCCAGGAATAAGGTGAAGAGGGTCTGCAACAAGTATAAATTAAAAATTAAAAAACCCCCCGACATTCGCCATTTAGTGGCGGCGGCCATCTTGGACCGATTTTCATCAAACAAAGGTAAGAACACTACCGACTAATTCACCATTCAATTAAAAAAAAATACAAATCAAAATCGGTTCATCCCGTTCGGGAGCTACGATGCCACAGACAGACAGACACATACAGACACGTCAAACATAACACCCCGTCGTTTTGAAACTATCATTGTAATGCTGAACCCATTACCGGCCCACTAGGCACAAGGCATAAGTAGAAATAAATTGGTTGTCTGTAAAGTCGGTTTATGAACGATAATTTTACGTGATAACTGAGAGGAGGCCTGTGCCCAATAATGGGATGTTAAAAGGCTATAGTGGTATTGGTGGTGGTGGTGGATTGCCAGGTTTAGCCATTGGGTAAATAAGAGCCAGCCCATAACTACTGAACTGATTTTGATAAAACTTGCATTGTTCCCTAAGTTGAAGTAAATTGAAGGGTTTTTCTGTCAAGAAATTCTCAGCGCCAGCCCGGAGAGCACGTTAAGCCAACGATCCTGGTCATCACTACATAGTATAAAACAAAGTCGTTTTCTCTGTCCCTATGTCCCTATATCCCTTTGTACGCTTAAATCTTTAAAACTACGCAACGGATTTTGATGCGGTTTTTTTTTAATAGATAGAGTGATTCAAGAGGAAGGTTTATATGTATAATAACATCCATTAAATTGTGGAGAAATACTGTTATTTTTGAGGTTTCTAATGTGATGTCGTAAATAATTACATTTTTTCCGCTTACATTGCAAACGCAGGCTGAACCCTACGAGATTTATCAATATAATGTACTAAGTATTGTACACATTGAAAAGGTCTATAGAAAACTCCGCGATGGTATATGTCTATCTCTTATGGATATCCCACAATAACTTTTTTTGTCATTTACTTTTTTACGACAAATAATGGCTAATTTTAGAAGCGATTTTAACCAATACAGCATTAATCCTTATCTAAATAAATACCTTAAGTACATTGTTGATTTATTATAGATCTATATGGCCCTTTACAGCATATGATTTAAATGAATATTTTCGAAGATATTACAGATTTGGCTGAAATTTTGAATGGAGATAGCTTATGCCCTGATTTAACACATAAAGTAACTTTTCTATCCCGGAAAAGTATTCCTGTAACCTAACTAAAATAGATATAGACCTCCAATACGCCACAGAGGGCGCTGACTGTTCTTAGGTAAATCACGCTCACATAACCCATTATTCCAATACTTTGCTGTGTAGCATGCATTGGCAACACATAGGCTACTTTTTATCCTGGAAAAATGCACAGTTCCCACGGGATTTCGAAAAACCCGAAATCTATATCTACAGCTATAGGTAGATTACTATTTACTATAGCGACCTTGCTTGATATTTTAAGTATAAAGGTAGGAAAAGGGAGCGGGAACGGGAACCGGAACTCCACGATTCCCTCGGGATTTGTTCAAAACCGAAATTCACGCGGGCGAAGCCGCGGGCAGAAGCTAGTTATAACTATGATGCTACAATAGTCGTTAGAGCCCGTCAACCCGCGTTGGAGCAGCGTGGCGGGCCTGAGCTCTATTTCCTTCTCTCCTGTAAAAGAGGAGGTCTGTACCCAGCTGTGGGGCGTCAAAGGAATGTAGTTGTGGTGGTGGGGGGGGGAGAAAAGAAAGAAAAAGCGAGTTCTCACCGCGATGATCAGGGAAGCGAGAGAAGGCATCATGTTGTATGTTTGTGTGTTGTCTTGTACCCTTGTAACTGCTCTGCATTGGAACCTCAACGAACTGATACGGCGGCGTCGCGTCAGGCACGCATTTTATATAAGAAAATTAGTAAATAGCTAGAGTAAAACCGGTTTGTGACTATTTTAGAAAATATAATCCTAACTAATAATAAAAATGCGAAACTGAGTTCGTTTGTTTGTTTGTTACGCTTTCACGCCTAAACCGCTGAATCGATTTTGACGAAATGTACCTACCTAAACGGGCACTTTGTATGGAAACCTAAATTAACAGTATGTATTCAAATACTTAAGTATATATTGAGTATATTGAAAGGTTATAATATTGTCTTTCATTTAAAACTATTTTGGTTCATTTATTTATTTATTTATTTTAATTTAATTAGAAAGGACGTATATCCAGTAACACTAATTAAACAGGTAAACACAAAATTAAAAGTAATTAAATATGCTAAATACGAAGTAAAATACAACAAACGGAACGCGATAGAGAAAACAAGAAAAATAAAAAAATAAAAAATATTTTTCATAATTATATTATTATAGAGAACTATAACTGCACCATGGGGGTTATTCTGTAACTTAGTTAGCAACTGAAAATAGTTGTCAGCGAATTAATTCGATATACATTGCTACTTTACTGTGTAAAATTATGAAAACACTTTATATTTCTAAGTTTAACTAAGTTACAGAATAACCCAGCATGTCATAATATAAAATGTCCGCAACTTTTCGCAAAGCGGGTCGGTTTTTGTAAGTTTACCAAATACAGAGATAAACTTGATAAACTTGGAGAAGGATATTGACTACTTTTTATCCCACAAAATTATAGAGTTCCATAGGGATTTAAAAAAACCTAAAACCACGGGAAGTCGCGGGCATCCGCTGGTATGTTTATAATACCTACGTATGTTATATCGCTATCATATTTATGTAGCTTGTAGGTACAATTAATTTGCATATATATAACGTTATTTTCTGAGGGAAACCTGAAAACTGTTTGTTCAGAGTTTTTAATCTTAACGTACGATACTAATATAACTAGGTCACTAATATAAGTATATTAGAGCACCTAGTTTTAACAAGTTGCCGTTTAATTTTTTAATAGGTTTTTTTTAGGGCTAGACCTAGGCTAGGATAGACCTTCGTTACGCTCCGGATCTTTCGGGGCTCTTAGCTTCCTCTTCAACCAAACTTTTTTAATTAAAAACCTATTAAATTCTTAGAAGACACTAGCTTCTGCTCGCGGCTTTGCCCGTGTGAATTTCCATTTCCGCTCCCTTTTATACCTACTTTCAAGCAAGTTTGCTATTATTAGTAATCTACCTATAGCTGTACCTATAGATTTCAATTTTTTCAAATTCCCATAGGAACTGTGGATTTTTCCAGGATGAAAAGTAGCCAGTAGTAGTAATGTGTTAAGTCAGGGCATAATCTATCTCCATTCAAAATTTCTGCCAAATCGGTTCGGTAGTTGCGACGTTACACACACACACACACACACACACACACAAACTTTGCCTTTATAATATTAGTGTGATTTGCCAAACACGACTTTAATAGGCTTTGTACGTACACTGAGACCCACACTAGGCTAATCCTGTACCAGGGGCCAATTTACCACCACATCAGCCCCCTGATTGTGTAACTTTTGACGATGAAATGGTATTCATTTGATGGCCTTAGGCATCAAAGTAAAATAAACCATAAATACATTGAAATAGAGCTCAATTTCGTGTATACATTCTTATACGTTTAGGTATGTACGATACGATCCATAACGCTCCATGTTGAAATCAGTGTTGTACTGAATTTGTGACTTTAAATCAATACATTCAAGGAATATTTTACTTTAATGGCCTTAGGTCATCAAATGAATACCATTTCATCGTCAAAAGTTACACAATCAGGGGGCAGGTGCAGTTCAGTTTATGTTCACAGTACCACAGAGTACCTACAGAGGGGAAGCTTCTAGTAAGCGGCCCGCTGTAGGTACACTCACACATATGCGCATGTTTGTCACCAACTGTACCGGTTAGTGGAACGAGCGCGCGTCCGTGAACCGTTGGTGAGTGTGTTTGTGTGAGTATACCTACAGCGGGCCGCTTGTGGAAGCTTCCCCTCTGTAGATTTACTACTCGTGTGACAGTACACTCGGATGAAATGACAAACAAATAGGTATAATAAAAGGAATGTTTATTTCATCAATATCACTATTTACAAATATGTTTTTAGAACAAATTACATATTAAGTATATACATAAAATACAAATTATAAAAATTTTGAACAAAGGCTGCATTTCAAATAAAGCCTAATTCTTATCCAGATGCCCTTTATTTTATGGACGCAAGAAGCTTTGCTGTTGGATTTAATTGAAAAAATTATTAAGGATTAATTGAAGGAAGGAAGGGAGCCGGAAAAATCTTTCATTTTCGCATCCTTTATAGAGCAATGTTTGTATGAGGGTTGGATCTTGAGCAACCTGTAATGAAAAGCAATAAATAATATTTATACTAGCGATCCACCCCAGCTTCGTGGCTAGTAATTACCCACTAACTATCCCACCATACATTGTTTTGTTATATATATCTCAAACAGACACACGCACAAACATACAGACAAACAGATAAACAGACAAACAGACAAAAATTTCAAAAATAGCTTTTTACGTTCTATTACTTATCCCTATTCCCTAACACCCCCCAGTTATTATTTTACAAAAATCTTTAATGTATATACTATATACAGATAGATATAGATATTATATACCTGGTCTTATTTTTTAGTTCCGTGGAATTCCGACGTTTCTTAATCTATCTATCTATAATATAATAAAACTGTAACAGATCCAATTCTGTACATTGAAGATATTTTGAAAATTTTTATTGGAGGGCACTCTATAATCGATACTGAAGCCAAAACTGTCTGTCTGTCTGTCTGTCTGTCTGTCTGTCTGTCTGTATCTTGGCCGCGCATCACGCCGAAACTACTGAATGTATTCAAATGAAACTTGGTACGATTTGAGTTTATACTCCGAGGTAGGACATAGAATACTTTTTATCCCGAAATTCAGCACGGTTCCTTTGGGAGAGGGGATGAAAGTTAAAACGTGTATTTAGCTGTAATTCATTAACGCGTTGCTCGATTTCACTCATTCTTTTTTTGTTAGAAAGGTAGTACTTTATACACGGTGACTTTAGCTTCGTCGATTAAGAGCGGCCCCAGTAAGGTATCCGATGTAAGAAATTATTATGTAATATTCAAAATTAGTTCCGGACAATACACATCTTAGTGATAAAAAATTATTAAAATTTAAAGCATTTATGAAACAGCCTGTTTAATGTTTTAGAAACTAGGTCAAGCCATTGAACTTGGATACAAGTTCAAGGAAAGATTTATCGTACAAGTGAAATTATAGCCAACCAATAGCGAAGCGTATTTTGTAAAAGTCCACGTGGACCGTCAACCAATGTCGACGCTCGCGCTTTTCTTTGATGGAAACCGATAGCCAACGATGCGCACGCGGTGTTCTTTATGATGTAATATGCCCCGCCCCCTGTATAAAATGTTCGCTAGACGTCCCGACCAAGTCTACTGATTTATGGCATGCAGGTTTCCTTACGATGTTTTCCTTCATCATTAAAGCAAAAGATATTTAATTACTTAAAACGCACATTACTCCGAAAAGTTAGTGGTGTGTGCCTGAGATCGAACCCACGCTGTGGGTATCCTACCCACCAAGGGATAAGAAAACCGCGAGAGATTTAAAATCACCGTACCTAAGTAAAGTGGTTACAATAAAGCAATGTTAGCCACTACAGGATTAAAAACCAATTTATAGCGTTTTAAAAATAAAACAAAGACGTAAAATTTTTGGCAAACTTAATGAAAAAAACTCAAAAAATTAAATACTACTAGTAGTAGATTGTTACTTAGAAATATCAGAAGAAATTCTAAAAGCTTTAGGAGATGCTGGCATTGATATTATTCACAAGTTATGTAACCAAATCAGGCAAACATGTGTTACTGTTTTGTCGGAAAAGTTGGTCGGGACATCTGACGGCCGCTTAATAACATGAAATTGAAAAATAAATTATAAATTGTTTCTGACGGTCCTAAGCCCGTAAAGGTGAACGCACACTTGTCTGAGCCGAACGAGTCGAACGAAACGAATTTTAGAATTCTGTATATGAAATCTCATGAAACCTCGCACACTTCCCCGCGTCGTATCGTCCGAATCTGAAAGAACAGAAATCCTAGACGAAATCGGATGACGTCATCAGATTCGGCGCGGCTTATGCGGTCGACTCGACCGAATATGCGCTCGCGTTCTATCAGTTGCGTACGACAGAGCAACGCGCGAGTACTATTTCTTCATTGTTTAAAAAAATGAGTGATTCTTTTCGGTCGATTCTTCTGGTGCGGATGTGTGCGAGGCCTCCTTGACTTCGATT
Source organism: Melanargia galathea (assembly GCA_920104075.1). Classification (NCBI taxonomy): domain Eukaryota; kingdom Metazoa; phylum Arthropoda; class Insecta; order Lepidoptera; family Nymphalidae; genus Melanargia; species Melanargia galathea. The sequence continues at coordinate 1,885,890 of OV049857.1, read as the reverse complement.
CGTTCGACGCGTTCGGCTCGGATAAGTGTGCGTTCACCTTAAAAAGTAGGTAGGTTCTAAGGGAAGGTTTTTATTATAAGTAGGTATGAATGTCCCTGTGAATGACCTCAAAGATCAGGAGTCGCCGCGCCGCGGTCTGTAGTATTATGTTAGCCATAGGGTGTTTTTAAATAATGCGTTTTTGTTTATTTTTTTTTAATATTAGTCATTCGAATGTTCTTTATTTTATATTATTATTACACTAATAGATATTAGGCACTGGATACATTAAGTGGTTTGCTTGTGGAAGACGATAAAATTTTCACCGTGTATATTGTCCCGTAAATATTTCAAGGTCATAGGTTTTTTACTTCAGAAATGACAGCCATTACAACCCTCAGTATTGGGTTCAAATAACTTGGGACCCGGATCTTTGAACGTACGGCTTATTTTAAACTGGTGTGCGTTTAAATTTATGTTTGTCGGTTTGTCTATTTGTTCCAGCTAATCTCCGAAACGGCTGGATCGATTTTAATGGAACTTTCAATGTTATAAGGAGTAACAGGCTACATCAAGTTTAGGTACATAAAAGAATTATGGGATCCGATCCGATCCTATATAAAACCTATAAACACGCGAACGAAGTCGCGGGGGTCAGCTAGTGTTATAATATAATACAACAACATAAATCAATTGCCTAATGTGGACATGACAAATGCCTGACAGGTACTTCAGGTAGGTACTTTAGTTTGGGGTAAAATCGAACTTCAGGTGAATGCGGTTTTTTTTTGTTTGAAAGGTGAATTAGTCTAGAGTGTCGTTAGCTATGTTTGATGAAAATCGATCCAAGATGGCCGCCGCTACAAAGTGGCGGATTACATAAGTATTTGTTCACAACTCCCTTAATATGGGTATCAAATGAAAGGGCTTGACTAGTAGAATAGCACTATGCAAATCCAAGATGTCCGCTGCCACAAAATGGCGAATGTCGGGGGTTTTTTTAATTTTCAATTTATACTTGTTAAACCACAACTGTCAGGATTCCACCGAATTAAAAATCAGACTAGGTATAAATTGTAGTGGTGACGCGTACCATACCTGCACGTTAAGCTTCAAGGTAACCCCGGTCACGGACCGATTTCTCCATATCTTGAATAACAGACTCAGCGTTGGTTACCAGGTCGCTCCCTCCACGCTGAACTGTCGTCTTGGCCGCAGCCGCAACTTTGCCGGGGGTTCGTTCCAGAGATGCGACCATTTCAGCCAATTCCACCTTTGTCACCTCAACCACAACCTTGGTGATATCTACATTAATCTTCACAGCCAAATCATTGCCAGAGTTCACCGCGAGTTTGATACTCGTGTGAACGAGGATGGCAACGCCTTGGAGACTCCTCAGCTGGACTAGGGTTTTGGTCAAAACCACGTTTTCAACACCGTCAGTTTTAGCCATAGCCTTCTCGACATAGGCTGCAAGGTCGGCGATAATTTTCTCACTTCTTGCTGTGCCTGAAGTTAAAATTATGACAGTTTATCTATCTATTACTAGTACTAATACTAATCTATCTATAATAATATAAAGAAGCTTGTCCCGACTGACTGACTGATCGTCAATGCACAGCCAAAGCCTCTAAAGCTAAAGGTGGGTCCAGATATGTATCACTTGCCCGATCCGATCACCGTATCCGTATCGCCGACGCGTATCATGATCGCATATGTGGACGGGTGATGATACGTGTATCATGATACGCGATCTTGATACGGCCGAACCCATTTTGTGTCGGTTTTTGTCCGATCATCAAAGGTGATACTACTGTAAACTGTACTATTGTAAAGATACGGATACGGAGCAAATCGAGGCGTCCACAACTTGTACGGGGCTTGATACGTGATACGTGATATGGATACGGTGATCGGATCGGGCAAGTGATACATATTTGGACCCACCTTAAGAAACAGAAACTTGAAATTTTTACAGTAGCTTCCTTATATGACGTAGACGCACACTAAGAAAGGATTGTTGCAAATTCCATTAAGGCGGTTCAATAGGGGAAGAAAGTTTGTATGAAAGTCCGTCATTTTTCAAGTTTTATCCTTGAAAATTGGTATAATAAGTTTTCATTTAAAAATAAAGAGTTACGTGCTTAAGGAATTTTGGAAAAACTACCCCCAAGTGGGTCAACTGGGGGATGATAGTTTGTAAGAAAGTCCGTCATTTTTCAAGTTATATCAATGAAAATCGGTATCTGTAATATCAGTTAAAAATAAAGAATTACGTGTTTCTGGAACTTTGGAAATTCTACCCCCAAGTGGGTTAAATAGGTGATGAGATTTATAAGAATCCAAGCGGAAAAAGTCGCTGGCATCAGCTAGTTTTGAATAAAGTTTAAGTTTGACTGTGACCTGTGTAGACTTTCTCTCTTAAGTCTTCGTCAACGTCACCGGAGACTGTTTGGTTGATGGCCTCCGCTGCTTTGTCGATGGCTTGTTGAAGAGTTGACATATCTAGAACATTGTCGGTGATGTTCAAAACGCCTGTGACGAGGTTGCCAGCGATACCGCCCACATTCTTAGCAACGTTATCTACTGGCGTGGTGGCAAACTCCGGAACCAGGGTGGTGAGCACGGTCTGAAACAAGCTGTATTTAAAAAAATCTTAAATCGACATAAGCTGCCTCGTTGGCCTAGTGGTTAGCATATTCGACTGCAGATCACGAGGTCCCGGGTCGGGCAAATAATTGTTAGGTGCTGGGTTTTTCTGTCAAGACATTCTTAGTGCCAGTCCGGAGTTGGTAGTTGGCGGTGTTTCACCCCCGTGCCTCGGAGAGCACGTTAAGCAATCGGTCCCGGTTATTATCACTATTATGTGACAGTAGTTGTTAAAGCCCGCCATCCCGCATTGGAGTAGCGTGGCGTGTATAAGCTCTAAATCCTTCTCTCCTATGAGAGAGGAGGCCTGTGTCCAGCAGTGGGGCGTTAACGGGCTGCAGTGGTGGTGGTAGTGGATGCCTACATGCAACTTCGTACATAAGAATGATAACTAGGTGTGTTATAAAGGGTGTGTCAGACATGTTTTCCAAAACGCGTCCCACGGATTCAGTACATGATTCTAGGTTCCCCTGTGGTGAAATTTTTCGTCGAATTTTCCATGAAATTTCCGATATTTTTTACCTCTTTTTTAACTGAATACTTTATAAAATCATTATTACTATCTGTCTCAACGCAATTATAAATGAAAAAGTAATTATTTCATTATTTTCACTTAAAACGGTAATGTTATCAAATTTAAGATTTTCGTCGAACAGCTGATTGCTAGTGAACTAGTGTGAATACAGGTCGTTAACCTACATTCGTACTGGCCTTGAATTTATAATGAGGCTCGCGGCACAGTCAAAATAAGTGCCGGGCGCGCGACGTCAAGGCCACGCTTTAACTCATAAAAGTCTCATATTGTGAATTTTGCGCGGAGCGTTGCGTGCGTTGTAATCGCGTTGTATGCAATACATTGCGCGCTCAAAAATGGCAATATTTGAAACCAATCATTTCTGACATAAATGAATTCAGTATTTTCACATAACACATTAAATGCAACCTTACCTCAAAGTTTTCATTAAGATGTCATTTACACCCTGTATACTTACTAAAACTTTTGTGAAAATATGCAGATAACGATAGTGAAAAAATCATTAAAATCGGTTCATTGCACTAGCATTATGCAGAATTCTCAGGATTCCTCACGATGTTTTCCTTCAACGTTATAGCGAGTGATATTTAATGGACAAGTTTCCAATTTTTTTTAAAGTAATTTATTATAAAAATTTAAGTAAAATAAAACAAAAATCTGAAAGAATTATTAAATTATCTTAAAAACTGAAAAAGTTATTGAACTTTAGTTGCTAATTTCGTTTCACGCGGCGCTCTAGCGTATAACCACAGAATATATAATAGTACTGTGTGCTTAGTCTAAATCGGAGCACTCGAAAACGAACTCGAAAACTATTGATCGATTTCAGAGTAAAATAGACCTAAAATGGCTTGTATTAAGGTTTGAGTTCGCCAATACATTCAGCATTGTTCGAATGCTGAATGTATTGGCGAACTCAAACCTTAATACAAGCCATTTTAGGTCTATTTTACTCTGAAATCGATCAATAGTTTTCGAGTTCGTTTTCGAGTGCTCCGATTTAGACTAAGCACACTGGTATAACGTCATCCAACCCGCTCAGAGGTATTTTTTCCATGTAAAACTTGTTTTACCAATTTCTCCGAGATTACTGAACCGATTTGCGTGATTCTTTTTTTAATCGACAGCTGAGGATGTTTGCAAAATAGTCCCATAGATTTTTTCAAAAAAAATTTTTAATCTTTTATTAAAAAATTTTTAATCTTTTTTTAATAGACAACTACGAGGGTGTAGTTTGAGGCCCGAGGCCGTAGGCCGTAGGGCCGCAATACACCCGAGAGGAATTGCACTTTCTCCCGAAGGGATACATAGTGCTTTATACTACACCTACGAGGAAAATAATAAAATAATCAAAAATATTAAAATTATTACCGGAAATCAATCAGGAAAAGACATCGGGTTTCCATTGTAAAAAATCTTCATATGCTTTGTTGTATCTATTTCTATCTATTTCTAGATATCTTGGTTAAGAGATTTTCAATACAACAATGACTGCTTGGCCACATATTTTTAATTCCGCCGGCGTTGGGCGGCTCACTACTAGACACTTTGAGTTCCCTAAAGCTATTTGTAATTTATAAATTGAAAACTTGGAGTTGGATAGGTAAAACAAAAGAAAGCGACTCGCAAAATACAAAGAAAATAGCGCGAAAAAATTTTTGTTTTATATTTTTTACTTTTATTTTATATTCATATTTAATTGTATTAATTAAAATTGAATATATTTAAACTAGCGGACCCCGGTCGTGCCTGGTGACATAACGACAGCGCCATCTATCGTGGCGGTTACTTAGTTATTATATGCTTTTTATGTCGTCTTTATCGAAATAGGTTTTTTTTCATGTACTAATCGGATTTTATCAAAAATTAAAAAGAAAAAAGCTCGTTAGTAATGGAATTTCATAAATGGAATTTCCGCTCTAGCGCGTTAACAATGAAATCTCATACATCTTTTCAGCACGCATATTTGTTTGACAGTAATGACGTACTTTGACTTTCGATATGAGACAAACCAGAAGGTACTTTCCGAGCAGGTGTAGTATAAATGATATTTTCAACTTCAGGAGACTTCCTCATTGCTTAAAACGCACATGATAACTCCGAAAAGTTGAAGTGCGTGCCGGGGATCGAACTTAGCCCCACGGAAAGAGAGGCCTAAGTCTTAACCAATAGACTATCACCGCTTTTACTATAAGGTAGTTCTTAATAATAATCATTTAACAAGTCACTTACCACTGCCGCTAGAAAGATCGTTGCACTCTTCATAATAAGATTTGGAGTCGACTGAGAAGATTGTATAATGACAACTGACTTTATACTTCATTGGTGCAACATATTATTATCTAAAGAACACGCAACAAAATAAAGTAAAGAGTAAACAGTAAAAAGTTAATATTAAAAGTGCAATGTCAATATAACGTTTACACCACAGAAATACTAATAATATAAGGCACTAGAAATGCTGTGTTCGCGTGACGTTGTCGCCGTACTGAGGACGCGGACGTCGCAAGTGCAACGAAGTGTGAGGTGAGGGCAAAGGGGGCATTCATTAAGTGTGACGTAATTTATGAATGACATTAAGGGGTGGGAGGGGGTTGATAAATTATTGTGACATTGTGTGACAAGGGGGTGGGAGGGGCCTTAAATTTTGTGATGTCATATTTCAAAATCTAATACATTTTGTATTTAAAGTACCTACTTCAACTCAGTGGCGTGCCCAGAGTTTGCACCCAGGGTATGCTACAAACATGTTTTGAGTAGATACACAAAAATAAAAAATAAACAAGTGATAATCTAAAAGATTGAAAGCTAAGCCGACTTCACCACACACTTAAAAGTCCATATCTCGAAAACTAGTAAGCCGATTTTGATGAAACTTTCACTGTTCTCTATGTTGAAGTAAATGTAAGGCTGTAAGCTAATAAAACTTATAACCGCACTAGTCACCCTACGATTTTCGGAAGTTCCCCTCGATTTCTCTGGTCTGCCATCATCAAACCATGATTTCCTTATCATTGGACCACCTTTGAAATATCTTCTTTCCAACAAAAAAAGAATCATCAAAATCGGTTCATAAACGACGAAGTTATCCGCGAACACTCATAAAAAAGCATATATACGGTCGAATTGAGAAACCTCCTCCTTTTTGAAGTCGGTTAAAAACTCATAGGACAAACGTTAGTGTAGGTATGAAATAAAAATGAGTAATATTCCTTAACTCTGAATCTGGAAAAACACGATAGATTTTAACAAACTAGATAGGTACATAACACGCCGTATTTTCTAATAAATTGTTTAGGTACCTACTTACCAGGCAACCGGTAAAACAACAACTTGCATTGCGAGATATTTTGAACTTTACAGATTATGGACTTTATTTAGTTTTTGCGAAAAAATATAGAACTGATGTTGATACGATCTCATTTCATTGAATTTTGTAAACACACAATAAAGTACCTCAGCAAACCGCACATGAATAACTAATTGATATTTCATATTTCCATTTAAAACCAATAAACCTCTCACAATCACAATTACCTATCTCTTACTACTACTACTTACTATTATGAAAACTGTTTGTTGTTTAATTAAATTAATGTTTAGATTTTACGAAAACAAGAAACAATTACAAAAATAATACAAATTGATCTGTGTGCTTAGTCTAAAGCGGAGCACTCGAAAACGAACTCGAAAACTATTGATCGATTTCAGAGTAAAATAGACCTAAAATGGCTTGTATTAAGGTTTGAGTTCGCCAATACATTCAGCATTCGAACAATGCTGAATGTATTGGCGAACTCAAACCTTAATACAAGACATTTTAGGTCTATTTTACTCTGAAATCGATCAATAGTTTTCGAGTTCGTTTTCGAGTGCTCCGCTTTAGACTAAGCACACTGACACCGTAGACGTCTGACACTGACAAGTGACAGTGACAATATATGCCAAGTGTCAACTGACAGTTTTGACATTTGTCATTTGGACAGTTTATTTCCCTACTCTCTGATTGGCTAAAAGCTCTGCTTCTCAGAAACCAATTCTCCAATGACTGAGGACATTGTAGCTGTGTGTGTTTCTGTAATTATACTGTTCGTGTTAGCTGCAGACGCGTATGTGTTACGAAAAATGTGTAAGTGTGACTCGATATGGAAGCTTCGGAACGCCAAGCTTTTATACCTATGCGCGGACCGCGGTAGACGACAAGCGATGTTTATTGTTCTGAATTACCTCAAGAAATAATAGAATATGGCGTATTATTTAGATATTTTGAAGAAATAGAAGATTATAAAATAGATTACGTTTATTGAAAATACATAATTTTCTTTTTATGAAGATTTTTACCTACTGTTTTAAATTTGAAATTAATTGATATTCCTGTGATATTGTTACTATTATTTATAACTTAGTTAAATTAAAAAAAAATTGTAAGTAATAATTTGGTACTTACTTACTGATAATTAATTTTTTTTTATTTTTTTATTTTTTTTTTTTATTTTTTTTTATTTTTTTTTTATTTACAAAACCTCAGGCTCAGGGTAAGCTGAGCTTCCGTGCTTCTATGGAGTGCACGCGCCTGCTTCAACTCTATTAAAACACGAAATAGGTATGAAAAAAATTAAAATATTGGGAACTGCTTTTTTAATTCAATGTCTTCATTCGATTCAAATTCAATTCAATTCAAATTTTACATCTAAAATTGCAAAATATGTGACGTCACACCAGGGAGGGGGTCACACTAATGTGACCAGCTGTGACAAAAATGGCGGAGGGGATAAAAAATCATGTTTGAGTGACGTAAATTATAATTTTTCACATGCAACAGGTGACAACCCTATCAGAATAGGTATAAATTTTGGACGTTCTTAGGTAGCTTTCCCTCTGTATAATATCTACTCGTGTGGTGCCATTCTACTAGTCAAGCCCTTTCATTTGATACCCATATTATGGGAGTTGTGAAAAAATATGGAATCCGCCATTTTGTAGCGGCGGTCATCTTGGATCGAGCGGTCATCTTGCGTCGAAGGTTAAAAGACAATCGGCTGCAAACAGCATCGCGTAGCATTGGCAACATTGCCCAGCGCTGATTTTCAGTTAGCTCCGTACGTTACATTGATAGTTAATCAAGTGGTGGTTATGGAGTAACATCGTCAAAAAAATAAATACGCGTCGAATTGAGAAACTTCTCCTTTCGTTGAAGTCGGTTAAAAAGTATTGACGCGTGATATATAGAGCTACCTAGGTGTATCATGCGGCAGTATTTTTAACCCCCGACGCAAAAACGACGGGGTGTTTTAAGTTTGACGTGCTGTGTGTGTGTGTGTCTGTTCTAGACGTGTGCGCCGCGCCGACCCGCCGCCGCCGCCGTCATTTTTTGGACGCCGCCGCCGCCGATCTGCGTATCGGCGTAAAATCGGCGCGAGTTCTAAATGTTTTAGAACACCCTCCAACATCATTCACCCTCTTCTATACCAAATAACCTAACGATTATACCATTCTTATTCCATATTTCTATGTTACACCTTCCTATTCATAATAAAACTAAACTAACTAACTTACCTAACTAAAAAACTTACTCCGAAAACATCTGCTTCATCATCTTGTAAAAGCCAAAATAAATATCCATTTATTTTGGCTTTCCGAGAATCCTCTCGCAAGGGATTTATGCTTGTCGATCTGTAGATCACTCATGCCTTTCGATAGTGTATCTAACGAGGGGTTAGAAGACTTATTAGAATAGAAAAGTTTTTTATTCAAATAAACTTTTACAAGTACTTTTGAATATTCGCTTGACTCGCTTGAGATCATCTGTCCATCGAGTGGGGGGTCTACCTACGCTTCGTTCACTGGTGCGAGGTCGCCATTCAAGCACCTTGGGACCCCAACATACATCGGTTCTTTGAGCAATGTACCCCGCCCATTGCCACTTCAGTTTCGCGACTCATTGAGCTATGTCGGTAACTCTGGTTCTCCTGCGGATCTCCTCATTTCTGATTTGATCCTGCAGGGATACTCCGAGCATTAAGCATAGCTCTCTCCATCGCCCGCTGAGTGACCATGAGCCTTCTTATGAGGCCCATTGTTAGCGACCATGTCTCAGATCCGTAAGTCATCACTGGCAATACGCACTAATCGAAGACTTAGACACTGAGTGATATTGGACGAAAATACATCTCGAAGTTTCCCGCATGCTGCCCAGCCGAGTTGGATTCGGCAGTTGATCTCTTTCTCAAAATTGAACCTACCTAGCTGAACCGTGTGTCCCAGGTATATATACTAGTCTACAATTTCGAGTGCCGAGTTCTCAACGATTACCGGGTGGAGCGGAACATAAGCATTAGACATGACCTTCGTTTTACTCATGTTCATTTTTAAGCCCACCTGTTGAGAAACTCTGCTGAGATCATTGAGCATTGTACTGTGGTCTTCCAGAGTCTCTGCCATCACGATTATATCATCGGAAAACCGTAGGTGAGTGATTTACTCATCGTTTATGTTGATGCCAAGTCCGTTCCAGTCCAGAAGCTTAAAGACCTCTTCCAACGCAGCGGTAAATAGCTTCGGGGAGATAACACCTCCCTGACGCACTCCTCGGTGCAATTGGATTGGCCTCGTAGTCTGGTCCTGTATACGGACTGACATAGTGGCGTTTTCGTACAAACACTTCAACGCTTGGATGTACCGATAATCGATCCGGCATCTCTGTAGTGATCTCAATACAGCCCAAGTTTCAACCAAATCAAAGGCTTTCTCATAGTCCACAAACGCTAAGCAAAGTGACCGGTTATACTCTTCAGTCTTCTGTTTAATCTGCCGCAGCGTATGGATGTGGTCTATGGTACTGAAGCCTTTTCGGAACCCGGCCTGTTCGGGAGGCTGGAAGTCGTCGAACCTACGAGCGAGACGATTCGTAATGACTCTCGAGAACAACTTATAGACATGGCTCAGCAGCGAGAGTCTATAATTCTTCAACAGGGTATTATCGCCCTTTTTGAAGAAAAGTACTACCATGCCTCTGTGCCATGCCTCTGGCGTTATGCCCTCGTCGATGACGGAATTGAACAGTCGCTGAAAGACTTTAAGAACTGGTTTTCCACCTGCTTTCAGGAGTTCCACTGTGATTCCATCATCACCTGGCACCTTGTTGTCCTTAAATTGAGTACCTAGTAGAATAAAATTGCTATAATTTAAGACTAGAACCAGCTCTGTAGATACATTACTTACTGAGATGCTCATGACTTCGCCCGCGTAGATTCTTAATGTCATACAAACTTTCATCTCCTATTTAACCAACTTCGGGATAGTTTTTCCAAAATTTCTTAAACACTTAGGTAATTCTTTATTTTTAACCAAAAATCTAAATACCAATTTTCATGGATATAACTTGATAAATGACGTGACAACGTGACGGAGTCTCCATTAAATTTTCATCCCCTATTTAACGTACTTGGGGATAGAATTTTCAAAAATCCTGAAATATATTTTTTTTATCGCAAGCCCAAATACCAACTTTCATGGATATAACTTAGTAAATGATAGACTTTTATACACACTTTCACCCCCTATTTAACCCCCTTAGGGGTAGAATTTCCAATAATCCTTTTTTAGTGGGCCCCTACATCATAATCATAATCATTTACTTATTTATCATAAATGGAAGTTATTGTAAACGTCCTGAAAATGTACTATCAAAAACTAGTCCTTTACGGTTCGCCAAAATCGCCAGAACGCAAGGTACCCCATACTTGCAAAAGTTACAGTTACTAGACTATTTGGCAAGTTGTTGTTATTGCAAAAGTTTTATTTAATTGTACCTATCTGATTTTCAGTAAAAATAATTCTACAAGTTAGACAGTTTATTAAAATTACCGCGCCGAAAGTACGCCGAAAACACGCCGCCGCCGCCGATTTTTGACCGGCGTGCGCCGCCGGAGATTTTAGCATCGGCGCACACGTCTAGTCTGTTCCCCTGTGGCGCTCAAACGGGTAGACCGATTTGAATGCGGTTTTTTGTTTGAAAGGTAAATTAGTCGAGAGTATTGTTAGCTATGTTTGATGAAAATCGGTCCAAGATGGCCGCCGCTACAAAATGGCGGATTCCATATTTTTTCACAACTCCCATAATATGGGTATCAAATGAAAGGGCTAAGACTAGTAGAATAGCACTATTGCAAATTCAAGATGGCCGCCGCCACAAAATAGCAAATGTCGGGGGTTTTTTAAATTTTTAATTTATAATTGTTGTTAGGTGTTTACATTCCGAGAAAATTATGTACTAACAAAGCTATTATTTCAGTTGACAGAGAGAGATGTTAAAAGAATCTTCTTATCTCACGAAAGTATAACACTCAAACATGCTTAGTACCAATTCGAGATAATAATATTATGCAATCACTAACTACATAATACCTATGTATAAAACAATTTCCCCGGCCGCATCTCTGTCTGTCTGTACCTACCTACGCGATAAACTCGAAAACTACTGAACGAATTTTCATGCAGTTTCCACCAGTAGATGGAGTGTGAGCAAGGTTTAGGTATTTACCTAATTTATTAAGATTTTGTGTAAATTGGTTGAAATATGACGATGAATGTAGAAAATGTCACAAAAAGGTAACCCGCCTGGGAGCTTTCATCGAAAACTCTGCTCAATCCCTTTGAGATACAACAAAACAATGTTGGTACAGTTAGTACACCTATACTATATAGGTGGGACCATAGATAAAATGAATAAGAGGGTGGGACAGTAGCGGGTAATCTATTGAGGCTTGTCCTGACTGACTGACTGATCAGATCAGTGATCTAATCACTGTCAAACCTGGAGAATTATTTATATCGGTTATATGGATTATATGCCATACTAGCTGACCCCCGCGACTTCGTTCGCGTGTTTGTAGGTTTTATATAGGATCGGATCGGATCCCATAATTCTTTTATGTACCTAAACTAAATGTAGCCTGTTACTCCTTATAACATTAAAAGTTCCATTAAAATCGATCCAGTCGTTTCGGAGATTAGCTGGAACAAATAGACAGAACGCCAAACATAAATTTAAACGCACGCCAGTTTAAAATAAGCCGTACATACAAAGATCCGGGTCCCAAGTTATTGGAACCCAATAAATGTCTGTCATTTCTAAACTAAAAAACCTATGACCTTGAAATATTTACGGGGCAATACTTAAAGTACTACCTTTCTAACAAAAAAAAAAAAAAGTTAAATCGAACTACCCGTTAATGAATTACAGCTAAATACACGTTTTAACTTTCTTACCCTCTCCCAAGGGAACCGTGCTGAATTTCGGGATAAAAAGTATCCTATGTCCTACCTCGGAGTATAAACTCAAATCGTACCAAGTTTCATTCGAATCCATTCAGTAGTTTCGATGCGCGGCCAAGATACAGACATACAGACAGACAGACAGACAGACAGACAGACAGACAGAAAGACAGACAGACAGACAGACAGACAAAAATGAAAAAAATTGTAGTTTTGGCTTCAGAATCGATTATAGAGTGCCCTCCAATAAAAATTTTCAAAATATCTTCAATGTACAGAATTGGATCTGTTACAGTTTTATTATATTATAGATAACCGTACACGTACACACACACACACACACACACACACACACACACGTACAACACGTAAGTCGAGCGCTGACCTTACAGTGCGCGCAGCGTCATGCGAGTGAGCGGGACACAATACGACTGGAGAGCCAATCAGCGCTTACGAGGGATCCGCGAGAGCTAATCAGTGCTTACGAACGGTCCCAAGCCCTCCCCGCGACCCCCTCACCACACGAGATACCTCATTTTCGACTTCTGCGCATTGAAGGTCAATGCTAGACTTATTTGCCGTGACTTGTACCCTATATTATGTACAAGACACATCTGACACTATTAGCAGTTTTATTAAAAAAACCCTCGGGAACTCTATGATTTCCCGGTAAAAAGTAGCCTATGTCCTTCTCTAAGGTCTCGTATAATCTCTGTACCAAATTTCATCAAAATCGGTGCAGAAAATTAGGCATGAAAGCGTAACACACAGACAGACTGACAGACAGACTTACTTTCGCAATTTATCATATTGACATGGAACAGTTGACGCTCGGATGAAATGATAAATAATATATTGAAATGAATGTTTATTTCATCAATCCTGTTTACAATATTACTACTTACAAAATTGTTTCAGATCAAATTAATAGATTAAGTATGTAAGTAGGTACCTAATTACATAAAATTACAAATTATGAAAATTTGGAAAAAGTAATTTAGGACTTTGATTGTGTTTGGGTATAATTTTTCAAATCTATAGAAAGAGAGGGGGGCAGCAAGGGGATGACGCGTACTGCAGTCTGTACCTTAAGCTGTAAGGACACCTCGCTGATCGAGCGACGTGTAGATAGCTTCAAGAACATACTCAGCTCTGGCCACTATAGCGTCCCCTAGATTCTGGACTTGCGTCTTGACCGCAGCGGCAACTTTGCCAGGAGTTTGTTTGAGAGTTTTGATCACCTCAGCCAGTTGCACTTTAGTTTGTTCAATGATAGCTTTAATGATGTCAGCATTGATCTCCAGAGCTAAATTATTGCCAGTGTTCACCGCGAGTTTGATGCTCGGGTGAATGACAGCGGTTACTCATTTAATAAGCCTGAACTCGACTAGGATTTTGTTCAAAACCTCGTTTTCAACACCGGCAGTTTTAGCCACAGATTTCTCAACATACGCTATAAGCACGCCGAGATCTTTTTCACTTCCCTTTATGCCTGTGTAGACCTTCTCTTTTAACTCTTCATCAACTTTGCCGGAGACCGTTTGGCTGATGGCCTCCAATGCTTTATCTATGGCTTGTTTAACAGATCCAATATCTAGGGCACCCTTCAAAATATCGCCAACTTTGCCGACAGCTGTTTCAAACCCGTCGACTACTTTGCCAGCAATATTATTAAATGCCTGCCAGCCTGAACTTGGGTCGACAAGCGTGGTGGAAGACTCCGGAACCAGTGTGGTGAACACGGTCTGAAACGAGCTATATTTTAGGAACAATTAAACCAACTTTGGTCCAGCGATCTCAGAGAAATCGATGTACCAATCAAAAATATTAGTGATATATGGGTACATTTAAAGTCCGTTACACGTTACGTACGTACGTTGTACGTTACATTTAAATAGTGTCACACAGGCGCAGGTATTCTGCGCCTTTGTGACACTATTCTGCTTTTATTTTTATTATTTTTTACACTTTGTAATTTTTTTTCTATCTATCTATCTTCTATCTATCTATCTATCTATAATATAATAAAACTGTAACAGATCCAATTCTGTACATTGAAGTTATTTTGAAAATTTTTATTGGAGGGCATCTCTATAATCGATACTCAAGCCAAAACTGCAATTTTTTTCATTTTTGTCTGTCTGTCTGTCTGTCTGTATCTTGGCCGCGCATCACGCCGAAACTACTGAACGCATTCGAATGAAACTTGGTATGATTTGAGTTTATACTCCGAGGTAGGACATAGGATACTTTTTATCCCGAAATTCGGCACGGTCCCCTTGGGAGAGGGGAAGAAAGTTAAAATGTGTATTTAGCTGCAATTCATTAACGGGTAGTTCGATTTCACTCATTCTGTTTTTGTTCGAAAGGTAGTACTTCAAGTATTATCCCGTAAATATTTCAAGGTCATAGGTTTTTTAGTTCAGAAATGACAGACATTTATTGCGTTCAAATAACTTGAGACCCGGATCTTTGCACGTACGGCTTATTTTAAACTGGTGTGCGTTTAAATTTATGTTTGTCGATCTGTCTATTAGTTCCAGCTAATTTCCGAAACGGCTGGATCGATTTTGACGGAACTTTCAATGGCAGATAGATGATGTTATAAGGAGTAACTTAGGCTACATTTAGTTTGGGTACATAAAATAATTATGGGATGCGATCCGATCCTATATAAATCCTATAAACACGCGAACGAAGTCGCGGGGGTCAGCTAGTAATATAATAAAACTGTAACAGATCCAATTCTGTACAATAAAGATATTTTTTTTGGAGGGCACTCTATAATCGATACTGAATCCAAAACTGCAATTTTTTTCATTTTTGTCTGTCTGTCTGTCTGTCTGTCTGTCTGTCTGTCTGTATCTTGGCCGCGCATCACGCCGAAACCACTGAATTGATTCGAATGAAACTTGGTACGATTTGAGCTTATAGTCCGAGGTAGGACATAGGATACTTTTATCTCGAAATTCGGCACGGTTCCCTTGGGAGAGGGGAAGAAAGTTAAAACGAGTATTTAGCTGTAATTCATTAACACGTGGTTCGATTTCACTCATTCTTTTTTTGTTAGAAAGTTAATACTTCAAGTATTGTCCCGTAAATATTTCAAGGTCATAGAATAGAATAGAATAGAAAAGTTTTTTATTCAAATAAACTTTTACAAGTACTTTTGAATCGTCGATTGAGTCTACCACAGGTTCGGAATGCAGTTCTAGCCGAGAAGAACCTGCAAGAAACTCGGCGGTTGCTCTTTTTTAAAAATAACATTATAACAATTATTATTATTAATGTACATGATTGAAATGCCGTCTCGCGCATTGCTGGAACGAGTTAAATCCAAGCTTTTTTATCGTTTATATAATCTTCAATTGTATAATAAGCTTTTTTTATGAGCATACTTTTAATAAAGTTCTTAAACTTGTGTAAAGGCAAGTCCAAGACATATTTTTTAATCAGATAAACTTTTACAAGTGCTTTTGAATCGACAAATGAATCTACCACTGGTTCGGAATGGTGCTTACAATTCTACACGTTAAGAAGGGCAGACAAAAGTAGCCCCATTTCCGACGGCGGCATCCGTTCACGAGCATGACGCATGATCCAGCCATTGCCTCGCTCAACCATATTTGAGGGAACGTAACAACCCGCACCACACGACACCACCACAGAAATGTTTAAAGAGAGCGTGACATACTTAGGCTACCCATGATTAAAGCATCGAATTGAACATCAATAATCGAATACTCCTCAAGTTATAATGGCGTATAAAGCGAATAAATTAAATCCATGCTTTTTACCCGACTGGGTTATGTGTTTCACCTGTGTGTATGTATGTCCATTCCTATGTCCGCGTGTAACTAATCAACGGCTCTACGGATTTTGATAAATGATACGTCATTAGATTTGTCTTCATGACGCGAGTGTCATGGGGTACCTAAATTAAAAAAAAAATTAAATTGGCGGACTTTATGCGCTAAAATGTGCGAGCTGAAAAAAAATTTTTTCTTCAAGACCCTCGAGTGGGGTATCAAAATGAAGGGATTTAAAAGGCAAATACAAAACTGTATACAATTATATATTTTCAAATAAGTTGGAGTGATAAATAACAGAAAATGACCGTTTCCTATGTCAGTTCGTAACTACTCAACGACTCAACCTATTTTGATAAATGATACGTCATTAGATTTGTCTTAACAGCGCAAATGTTACTGGGTACATAAAATTAATAAAAATTCAAAATGGCGGATTTTATGCACTTTAATGTGCGAGCTGAAAAAATTTTTTTTCCTCAAGACCCTCGAGTGGGGTATCAAAATAAAGGGCTTTAAAAGGCGAGTACGAAAATATATACAATCTATATGTTTGAAATCAGTTTGGAGTGACAAATCATAGAAAACATCATAAATAATAATTATACTGTGAGTAAGCGGTGCTAGTTTATTAATTTTTTAATTTGGTAATGGCAGTCGGGTTTTTTTAATTTTTAAATTATATCTTGTTTATCATTTATATAATCTTCAATTGTATAATATGCTTTTTTCATGAGCACACTTTTAATAGAATTCTTAAACTTGTGTAAAGGCAAATCTAAGATTTGTTGTGGAATTTTGTTATAGAACATTACGCCCATTCCCACAAACGACTTTTGGACCTTTTTGAGGCGTAATCGAGGAATCACGAGTCTATTTCTATTTCTTAATTGCCTGTCGTGTAATTCACACTTTTTATTGTAACTGTGAATGTTTTGCTTAACAAAAATTATGTTGTTATAAATAATATATTGAGAAGCTACTGTAAGAATACCTATTTCTTTAAATTTCTCTCGAAGGGAATCCCGCGGTTTTAAATTATAAATTGCACGAATTGCCCTTTTTTTACCCGACTGGGTATATGTGTTTCACCTGTGTGTATGTATGTCCATTCCTATGTCCGCTTGTAACTAATCAACGGCTCAACGGATTTTGATAAATGATACGTCATTAGATTTGTCTCAATGACGCGAGTGTTATAGGGTACCTAAATTTATAAAAAAAATCAAAATGGCGGACTTTATGCGCTTTAATGTGCGAGCTGAAAAAAAATTTTTTCTTCAAGACCCTCGAGTGGGGTATCAAAATAAAGGGATTCAAAAGACAAATACGAAAATGTATAAATTTATATATTTGGAAACAAATTGGAGTGATAAATCGTAGAAAATGACCGTTTCCTATGTCAGTTCGTAACTACTTAACGGCTCAACCTATTTTGATAAATTATACGTCATTAAATTTGTCTTGACGGCGCAAATGTTGCTGGGTACATAAAATTCATAAAAAATCAAAATGGCGAATGTTATGCACTTTAATGTGCGGGCTGAAAAAAATTTTTTTCTTCAAGACCCTCGAGTGGGGTATCAAAATAAAGGGCTTTAAAAGGCAAATACGAAAATGTATACAATCTATATGTTTTAAATCAATTTGGAGTGACAAATCATGAAAAACAAAATAAATAACAACTACACTGTAAGTGGTACGGTGGTAGTTTATTAATTTTTTAGTTCGTTTTTCAGCATGGCAGTCGGGTTTTTTTAATTTTTAAATTATAGCTTGTTAAAATTTTGATTTTAAAAAAGGGCAATTCGTTTAAAGGTTAATTGCACTAACAATATGCAGGATTCTTAGGTGTGCCGGTGTTATCGTGATGTTTTCCTTCACACTTTGCCAAACACCTAAAAACGCTCTCGCTCTTTTTATTCCTTTATCTACACCCATGCTTTAAATCCTCAATTAAATATTCTGAAACAGTTAGCTTATTGCCAACATTAAAACACCCAATGTCCTTTTGAATAATTCACTAGCGGACCCGGCATACTGCCCGGTGACATACCGACATCAGTCCCACCTACCGAGATCCGGTAGCTTACCTGTGTAACCCGGTAATTTTGTTTTTCACGAATCCAGGAACCCATTGAAATATGCACACAAAATTTCATCCAAATCGGTCCAGCCGTTTATTAGGAGTTAGGTGAGAAACACACGTACAGAAGAATTAGGTATAGGTATGGATAGGTACGGGTGAGAAAGTTTATCGTATCGACGGAATGAACATTGAATTTTTGACAGTTTCGAAACCATGAATATTTTGTATGGGAAAATGTTTTTTCTTTTATTTTATTTTTTCGTCAATTATTTCATCATCATGATCAACCCATTACCGGCTCACTACAGAGCACGGGTCTCCTCTCAGAGTGAGAAGGGTTTTGGCCATAGTCTACCACGCTGGCCAAGCGGATTGGCAGACTTCACACACCTTTGAGAACGTTATGGAGAACTCTCAGGCATGCTGGTTTCCTCACGATGTTTTCCTTCACCGTTAAAGCAAGTGATATTTAAATACTTAAAACGCACATAACTCCGAAAAGTTAGAGGTGCGTGCCCGGGATCGAACCCACGACCTCCGATTAGAAGTCGGTCGTCCTAACCACTAGGCTATCACAGCTTTTTATTTTATTTACTATTATTAATGTCAATTAATGTTAATGTCAATTATTATTAATGTTAATGTCAATTATTTACAATGTTGTAATAGTTATTCTGCTATTCGGAACGAAGACAAATCAAAAACTATGAAAATTGGGTTATAAGTGTTCGAACAAACCCGACTTTGCTTTATATATTAAATAACTATTAAATATTATTAATCTAGCAAGTCACGTACCACTGCCACTAGAAAGATGGTCGCGGTCTTCATATTGAGATTTGGAGTCGACTGGTAAGAGTACAATAGTGCCCACTGACTTTATATTTTATTGGTGTAGGTACGTGGTTATAGAACACGTTACAAAAAAGTTAATATTAAAACAGCTGCAATTTCATTAACGCATTACAATTACCTATCTTTTTTTATGTACATAATGATACAATATACAATAACAATACTCGAAGTCGCACTAACCGATTTGGAAAATTCTTGTTTTGTTTGAAAGGGTATACCTAGTACCTACCTACTTCCCAGGGGGTCCCATGATCAACAAGTCAGGGTCTGATGGTAGAATCGTGGAGAAATCTAAAGAGGTAATGTTTGTTGTTTGTAAGTTTGGACGTAGGTGGTACCTAATCTCCGAAAAACTATATTGACCCGATTTCGAAAATGTTTTCATCAACATTTAAACATGGATCTTATGGGTAGACATGGCTGTATAAGAGCGGGGCCGCACTGCGAAAATTATTCGCGCGAATTTTATTCGCGCGAATTTTATTCGCGCGGTTTATATTCCGCATTTTAATATATTTTACTCGCGAATAATCGCGTGTACGTGCAGCTTCATACATTCCCATATGTCACAGAATTTTGCCAAAAAATTCGCGCGAATAAATTTCGCAGTGCGGCCTAGGCCTAAAACATAGGCCGGCAGAATTAGCGGAACACAAAAAAACTGGTCAAGTGCGAGTCGGGCCTCGCTCTTTTAGGGTTCCGTATAAAATTATGAACAACATAATATTTTGGATGTAAGAAGTATTTCATTTCCGAGCTAGACATCGTCGCAAAAAACCGTGAAAGAAGAACCCAAAAAACGTTCGTTTGTTTTGGTCACAACTTACAAAATCTATCTTCTAT
Source organism: Melanargia galathea (assembly GCA_920104075.1). NCBI lineage: Eukaryota > Metazoa > Arthropoda > Insecta > Lepidoptera > Nymphalidae > Melanargia > Melanargia galathea. The sequence continues at coordinate 1,865,855 of OV049857.1, read as the reverse complement.
CTATCTATCTTCTATCTATCTTCTTCTTCTTCTATATCTATCTATTTTATCTATCTATATAATATAATAAAACTGTAACAGATCCAATTCTGTACATTGAAGATATTTTGAAAATTTTTATTGGAGGGCACTATATAATCGATACTGAAGCCAAAACTGCAATTTTTTTCATTTTTGTCTGTCTGTCTGTCTGTCTGTCTGTCTGTCTGTATCTTGGCCGCGCATCACGCCGAAACTACTGAACGGATTCGAATGAAACTTGGTACGATTTGAGTTTATACTCCGAGGTAGGACATAGGATACTTTTTATCCCGAAATTCACCACGGTTCCCTAGGGAGAGGGGATGAAAGTTAAAAGGTGTATTTAGCTGTAATTCATTAACGCGTTGTTCGATTTCACTCATTCTTTTTTTATTAGAAAGGTAGTGCTTTGTGTATTCTCCCGTAAATATTTCAAGGTCATAAGTTTTTTAGTTCAGAAATGACAGACATTACAACCCTCAGTATTGGGTTCAAATAACTTTAGGCCCGGATCTTTGAAAGTACGGCTTATTTTAAACTGGTATGCATTTAGATTTTGAATACTGGAAATAAAAAAGGCTCTAAGTACCAAAAACAAAAAGCGGAGGAATTTATGTTTTAAATAATAAGCAATCATCACAGCAAATATTTTAAATTTTAAAAATTATATTATTATTATTACTATAAAATGCGTTTATGAAGCAAAAATTAAGTATCTCAGTTTATTAATTAGTACAATGAACATACATTTTCTAATCAGTCTGAAGAAAACCTTAAGTCCAATTCTTATTAACATAAATAAGGTTCTAAGTATGTGCCTTGCGCTGTAACATAAATAAAGGTCTAAATCCTATAAGAAAAAAGATTGTTGGCACTTAGACACTTTTTTATTAATAGTATTCAAATATGAACTTAATATAATGGAATTATTTTTAAACCACAGAAAGACTTCAATATACATCTAGTAACTAAAAAAAATTTTTGTACAAAAATCCTACAATTTTTTTTTTCAAAAATCAAATTAAATTATCAGGTGGTGGTTTTTTTTCTGAAGTTACCTTGCCCTTAGATGTCTGGTATTATTTACCGGCATCCTTTAATGCTTTTTTTACTATTTGCATACTTTTATCACAACGTTTACGTCTTTTTCTACCCGTGACGGCAACAACAACAGGTGTAAGTTCCACCGTTATCATACTACTTGAAGCACGCGACAGCGGACTTACACCCTTTTAAAGAATTACGCCCGCAGCGTCTTATACCTCCACGCTTCTTAGAGCCGTAAGTACCAAATAAATAACCACGCTAGTCGTTTAGTTCCAATTTTAGGTTAATGGCGAGGGAACATACTACATGATAGAGTAATAAAAACGAAAAAAAATTTTTGGTACTTAGAGCCTTTTTTATTTCCAGTATTCATTTATGTTTATCGGTCTGTCTATTTGTTCCAGCTAATCTCCGAAACGGCTGGATCGATTTTAACGGAACTCTCAATGGCCGATAGGTGATGTTATAAGGAATAACTTAGGCTACATTTAGTTTAGGTACATAAAATAATTATGGGATCCGATCCGATTCTATATAAAAACCTAAGGCATTTGATTGCGTCGATCATCAAACCTTGTTATTAAAACTCAGCCACTATGGCATTAAAGGTGTTGCACTTGATTTCATTGCCTCTTATCTTAGCGACAGGACTCAAAAGGTGTGCATAAGTGATGTGAAGTCCCTGGGTTCATCTGCTGTAATGGGTGTCCCACAGGGCTCAATATTGGGTCCTTTTCTATTTTTGGTTTACATTAATGATTTACCATACCATGTATGCGATGCCTGCGAGATTGTACTGTTTGCAGATGATACATCTCTTATTTTTAAAACTGATAGGAGAAAATTAAATTTTGACGATGTGAACAGTGCTTTAACTCATGTATCCCGCTGGTTCACTGCTAATAACTTGCTTTTGAATGCAAAAAAAAACTAAATGTTTAGAGTTTATACTACCTAATGTAAAGCAAGTTGATAAAAAAATTATGATAAATGGGGAACCACTAAAAATGGAGAACTCCACAGTGTTCCTTGGAGTGACCCTTGACAATAAGCTTCAGTGGGGCGCTCATACAGAGACACTGGCACGTAAACTCACTGCGGCTGCCTTTGCTGTCAGAAAAATAAGACAATTTACCGACGTTGAAACGGCTAGGCTTGTCTACTTTGCCTACTTCCACAGTGTAATGTCGTACGGAATATTACTGTGGGGCAGAGCTGCGGATATTGAAACTGTTTTTGTATTACAGAAAAGAGCGATCCGATCAATTTATAAACTAGGATCGCGAGAATCTCTTCGTGAAAAGTTTAAAGATATTGGTATACTTACGGTGGCTTCACAGTATATTTATAGTAACGTAGTCTTCGTAAAATAAAATATTCATCACTATAAACAAAAAGGTTGATACACATGATATATTACTTAGACACCGTCATAAACTAGTAACACCAACCTGTCGTCTGGGTAAGGTGCAGAAATCCTTTGTGGGGTCGAGTATACGCTTTTATAACTTGATTCCGAAAGAATTGACAGATTTGCCATTACACAAATTTAAACGGTGTGTAAAAACACATTTAATAAGTAGAGGTTATTATGCGGTTAGTGAATTTCTCAATGACAAGATTGCTTGGAAACAATCTAAGAAAATTTAGAGTCATGTCTTAAAATGAGTATTTGATTTATTAGTGTTCAATCACTCAATTCAATGCTTTGATCATGGGTAGCCTGAGTATGTCACGCTCTCTTTAAACATTTCTGTGGTGGTGTCGTGTGGTGCGGGTTGTTACGTTCCCTCGAATATGGTTGAGCGAAGCAATGGCTGGATCATGCGTCATGCTCGTGAACGGGTGCCACCGTCGGAAATGGGGCTACTTTTGTCTGCCCATCTTAATATGTGTAGAATTGTAAGCACCATTCCGAACCAGTGGTAGATTCATTTGTCGATTAGAAAGCATTTGTAAAAGTTTATCTGAATAAAAAAATGTCTATTCTATTCGGCTTTGCTTCAGCTGTCCACAAGATAGTTAAGCTACTTGTAACAATTTTGTTTTGAAAAGAGCAACTGCTGAGTTTCTTGCCGGCTCTTCTCAGCAGAATCAGCATTCCGAACCGGTGGTAGATTCTTGACATGTCATAAGAGCCACAAGTTGGCCTACATGAAATAAATGATTTTGAATTTTGAATTTCAAATAATAATTAATGAAAGATATGTTTATTTCATCAACCCATATCGCTATTCACAAATATTGTTATAAAAGAATACAAGTTAATTACATAAAATACAAATTATAATAATTTGGAAAAACAAAGGTTGCATTTAAAATAAAGCATAATTCAAATCCAGATGCCCTTATTTTATGGACATGAAAAGTTTTTCAGTTGGATCACAATTGAAGGTGCCGAGCCCTGGAAACAAGTACCTACTGTCGTTTTCGCACTCTTTATTTACAGTTATACATATAATATACTAGCTTCTGCCCACGGCTTCGTCCTCGTGAATTTCGGTTTTTCACAAATCCCGAGGAAATTGTGGATTTCCGGTTCCCGTTCCCGATCCCTTTTCCAACCTTTATACCTACTTTCAAGGAAGTTTGCTATAATAATAATCTACCTATAGCTGTAGCTAAGATTTTGCTTAAACTGGTTAAAATGGTTTTTTTAAGGTTACTCCAAAGGTAAAATGAGTTTTTAGCGTGAATATTTATAAAGAATTTAAAATAGGCACACTTTTCGTAATATAAGCTGACGTTTACAAGGTGTTTTAGTGACTTATACTGATTTATGTTGTTTTCCGTGTTATTTTTCTTGCGATTTTCTGAAGCTTGATTACGTAGACGCATCATATAACGGACATTGCTTGTCAACCATGGCTGAACATTTTCCTTAATAGACGCTCTTTTCAGTGGTGCATAAACATCGAATAAGTCAACAAAAGTAGTGCTCAGAGTATTAACCATGGCATCAACAGTTGTCATTTCGCAGATGCCGTTCCAATCAATCATTTCAAGGCAGCTATTAAAGTTACTTAAAATTATATTTTTTAATGGTCTATACAATATGTATTGAGTTTTGGGCTTAGTTTTTTTAATTTTAATCTCCCCGTACAACATAGCATGTCCCCCAAGGTCAGGTATATGATCGACAGTAATCTCTGAGACATTAACATCCGAACAGAATAAATCAATAAGCGTTTCACTGTGAGACGTAAAATGGGTAGAACTACGAATAAAAGTCAGATTAAAAGAGTTTAAGAAACTACTAGCACGCTTATACATATCACAACCTTTACTATGAAAATTGATATTGAAATCGCCTAATAAAACAATACAGTCATGGTCTGGCAAGGTAGTGATAGTTTCCGTCAGCGCATCAAAAAATAAGTCACAATCGAGCCAGGGAGGTCGATACGCCGTCCCGATGATTAGACGCTTCGAGTTCATACCTACCGATATCCAGATTTGCTCCACTCCGGGGTGAGCGGGCGGGGGGTGTCGCAAGGTGCGGGCTGAGATTCCTCGCTTCACATAGAAGCCTACGCCGCCACCGCGCGCGCGGCCTTCCCTAGGTCGCGGTATATGACGCAGTCGATAACCAGAGATACGAGGAGCACGTCCCTCCTCCCCCGCCCGCAGCCAGGTTTCGTTTATACTAAGTATGTCGGGAGATTGATTTTCTACAGCAACAACAAACTCATCGTGTTTAGTACCTAAGGAGCCAGCATTGAAATGTCCAATTCTTAAATTTTTTGACTTATTGCCTTTTAATTATGTTATAGTTGTAAAGACGGTAAGAAATGCTTATCGCGTTTTTGCTGGCTCTAGTTGTACAGTGTGTAAAATATAGAATAAAAATAAATAGTTTATGTAACGTTGATATTGTGTTCATGGGTTTATCCAGTTTTATATAGTATACGTAAATACGAGTAGGTATGATATTATAAAATATGGTTATCGTAAGAAAGTCAGTTGAGGTTGCATAGTATGATACAATGTGGAGACAATAATAAGGTACGTTAGTACATAACAATTCAATGGTGATTACATAAAAATATGGTAAATAAACTGCTTGCTTAGTGCGTGTCGGTCCATGTGGGAGCAAAAACTTACAATATATAATAATCAGCCTGCAAATTACAACCATCCCCTTAAACTTCCCTTTTAAATTGACGTGTAATGGCTTAGAACCTATAACTAATATATGGTGGGCGAGACGGAGAAATCTTAATGTACTCAAAAATAATTTAAACATTCGTTTTTTTACAACAGTTATGTACATAAACATAAAGATATTAATTAGTAATTTGATAGGGCCGACAGGATAGGGCAATCTGCATACAAAAGTGCATATAAAAGGCTTAGAATTTAAAAATAAAGTTATTACTAGCAACACTACTTTAACCCAACTTGGACATCGCCAAAAACCCGTGCCAGGTCGTCGACAGATCGGATAGTATGGACTGGTTTGCCTTCCCCTTGTCGAGTATATATTCGACATCTTTTTGTCCAGGTAAATTTCCATTGTAAGCTTCTAGCGGCTTCACGTGCGGAATAGAAGAGTTTCCTATTTGTAGCGGTTAGACGCTCGTTGACGTAGAATCGTCGTGGCGTGGCGTCGGCGCTAATGTCGGCTGAAGTAGCTCCCCTCCGCTATGTGAGCGTGATTTATCTAAGAACAGTCAGCGCCATCTATCGCGCTTTTGCAACCCTAAGTCTATTTTAGTCCCACAGGAATACTTTTCCGGGATAAATAGCCTATGTGTTAAGTCAGGGCATAATCTATCTCTGTTCAAAATGTCAGCCAAATCGGTTCAGTAGTTGTGGCGTTATAGAGTAACAAACGTACACACACACAAACTTTCGCCTTTATAATATTAGTGTGTTTGCAGTGATGACGCGGACCACACCTGCACTTAGGCTGGGAGGTAACCTCGGTCAGCGAGCACCTTGTTGATATCTTCTAAATTCGCCTTCCCAAGTGCCACTATATCGCTCCCTCCACGCTGCACTTGCGTCTTGACTGCAGCCGCCACTTCGCCGGGGGTTGATTCCAGAGATGTAACCATTTCACCAAATTCCTTTATACCCACCGCAATCACTGTCACGAGGATATCTGCATTGATCTTCAGAGCTAAATTATTGCCAGAGCTCACCGCGAGTTTTAAACTTGGCAAAAAGACAATGGCGATCCCTTGAAGTTGCTCAAGCTGAACTAGGGTTTTGGTCAAAACCACGTTTTGAATACAGTCAGTTTTAGCCGCAGCCTTCGTAACATTCGCTATAAGGTCGACGAGAATGATCTCAGCTCTGTTTATGCGATAGTAGACTTTCTCTTTTAACTCTTCATCAACTTGGCAGGAGAAAGATTGCTTGATGGCCTCCAATGCTTTATCGGTGGCTTGTTTCAGAGATCCAATATCCAGGGTATCCTTCACAATATCGCCAACTTTGCCGACAGCTGTATCAACACCGTCTACTACTTTGCCGACAATATTATCAAGCAGCTGCCAGCCTAAACTTACGGCGACAGGCGTAGAGGAAGACTCCGGAACCAGGGTGGTGAACACGGTCTGAAACAAGCTATATTTTAGAAAAACTTAAATCGACTTCGGTTCAGCAATCTCAGAGAAATCGGCGTATCAATCAAAAATATTAGTGATATATGGGTACATTTATGTGTGTAACTTCGTACATAAGAATGATAACTAGTTGTGTTTTACACTAAAACCTTCCCGAAAATATGCAGATTACGACAGTGAAAAAACCGACCAAGTCCGAGTCGAGCCTCACGCTTTTAGGGTTCCGTACATATAGTCCAGTAACTTTAGTAATACGACTTTGCGTTAAATCGGGTAGTTCTGATTTTTTGCAGACTTATTTATGATGTTTGCCCAATGATTAATCCAAGTTTGTGACCTCGAGCGACGAACGTAACTTTGTTAAAAATCGAAAAAACTGCGAAAATTTCGGATTTTTATTTTATTTTATATATTCTACCCCTAAAGGGGTTAAATAGGGGACAAAAGATTATATGAAAGTCTGTCATTTATCAACTTACATCCATGAAAATTGGTATTTGGGCTTTCGATAAAAAATAAAAAAATATAAATTTCAGGATTTTTGAAAATTCTATCCGTAAGTGGGTTAAGTAGGGGAAGAAAGTTCAAATGAGACCCCGTCACGTTTTCGTCATTTATCGAGTTATATCCATGAAAATTGGTATTTAGATTTTCGGTTAAAAGTTAAAAAATACATGTTGAAGGAATTTTGGAAAAACTACCCCTAAGTTGGTACAATAGGAGATGGAAGTTTGTATGAGATTAAGAATTCACGCAAGTGAAGTCGCGAGCATCTCAGTAAGTAATGTACCTACAGAGCTGGTTCTGGTCTTAAATTGTAGCAATTTTATTCTAATTTAAAAACACCCTGAAAAGGTAGTGTCAAGAACTAGTCCTTTTGGGTTATAATTGCCAAAATCTGAAAACAGTCTGTAATTTTTGCGGTTTTTTCGATTTTTGACAAAGTTGCGTTCGTCGCTCGAGGTCACAAACTTGGATTATTCATTCGGCAAACATCATAAACAAGTCTGCAAAAAATCAGAACTACCCGATTTAATGCAAGGTACCCCATACTAGCAAATCCTAAAGTTACTGGACTAATAATTATGAACAACATAATATTTTGTAAGAACATCGAACTATTACGCTTAGAATGGAAGTTTCTAACAAAAGACTTGGCCGGAATTTGCCCTGATTAGTCGAAAAAAAACTTACTTAAATAAACATAAATGGAGGTTAATTATTCATATGTGAAAATTGCTTTTAAAATAAACTAAAATATATCGTGGCAATTACATTTCTCCAGCGCAGGCGTGGAAAAAACACAAAAAATAAGAATGTTAACTGTTATTTGTTTTTCTAACTTTTCTAAGGTCATATCCAAGAAGGTTATATATATCTATGTAGACACTGGAGACTGCACCTGAAACATTGTAGTTAAGACAAATTAGTCATTCAGCTAGGATATTTTTTCTCTCTAGTTTTTCTATACCTCACACACTTTATTTAGTAGTTGAGAACGAGACAAAGCATGTTTAAGGCTACATTTCTTTGCTTCAACATTTTCAGCTCAAAATCCATAGGTTCCGTGATTCTGGTCATATCAGTAAAGTGACTAGAACTGTAGTAAAGTGTAGTAAAGTGTTCTAAGACTTCTGTGGTAAGTTATTGTTTTTTTTTTTCAAAATGGCGTTTTCGTTGTTGTGTGGTTGTTTCGTAACAATTAAAATAATTATTGATTTCTTGCGAGCTTCTGTTCCTCTAGTTGTGTTTTATACAGTTTTATAATTTAGTGCTATTTATATTTGAGACGTTGACTCTTTCTTGTTTCATTGAAACAAGACTAGTATGTTTTGTTTTTTAAAATATCTGACAGAAAACAAGGAGAAATGTTTTAAATGTGGCTCGCCGGTATAAAACAACATTAAGTTGATTCGATTTCCTAAACCTGCTATAAGGAATTTTGCGCGGTACGTAGGTATAACCTAACCTAACTTATGTAGATTTATACTAAAATTATTTCTCTATATTTTATCCATAAACAGATACAAGCACACCTTTTCATATATTTTATAGTGATATCAGCAGGTGTGCATAAGTCTATAGTTTTGTGCTGAACATACTGATGTGTTACTGTCAACCATTTTCCAGATACCTACTACTAGTTATGAAAAAAATTATTATTGGTAGCCCACCCTTAGTGTTTACTATTTATTACCTATAGGGTAGTAAAAATACTTTCTTATATGTTATGGTGTGCTGTGGCGATCCTTGCAAGACCTATGTCCAGCAGTGGACGTCCATTGGTTGAAACGATATGTTATGGTATATATTATTTGTAATAATTAGTCCTACCAAGTACCAATTAATCAACAAAACTATTTCTTTTCAGATGTGAACTATGTGATATTCAGATGTGAAGATGAATTTAAACAGACAAGTTTTGCTGATTGTACTAAACAGAAGTTACAAAGAACTGTTGTTCCATGCCCGCCAACCCACATTGGAGCAGCGTGGTGGGTCTAAGCTCTAAATCCTCTCTCCTATGAGAGAGGAGGCCTGTGCCCAGCAGTGGGTCATTAAAAAGGCTGTAGTGGTGGTGGTGGTGGTGGCTGTTCCATGTGATGTAATCGAATATGAAAATATTAACAGCATTGTAAATAGCGTCTCATACATATTATGTTTAAAAAGATTTTGTATTTTGAAAAATAGATCATTTTCAGAAGAAGCATCAGCCACCACACTCAAAAAAAATCCTTACACATCTATACTAATCTATACTAATATAATAAAGGGGAAGAATTTGTTTGTTTGAACGCGCTAATCTCAGAAACTACTGGACCGATTTCAAAAATTCTTTCACCGTTGGATATGTATGTGATCCTTGAGTGCTATAGGCTATATTATATTATGTACCACGGGCGAAGCCGGAGCGGACCGCTAGTAATCTATACTAATAAATAAAATTGAAGTGTCTGTCTGTAATATCGAAATAACTACCTCATATTAAGCTCATATGGTTATTTGAACGATACTATAACCGAATCACACGTTTTTAAAATTTTTGTCTGTCTGTCTGTCTGTCTGTTTGAACGGGCTAATCTTTGGAACGGCTGAACCGATTTTGACGGGACTTTCACATACAAGTAGAGAATTAACCAGGGAGTAACATAGGCTACTTTTTTAACCGACTTTCAAAAAAGGAGGAGTTGTGTTTTTCTACCTATGTACACCGATATCTCCGAGATTTCTGAACCGATTTGCGTAATTTTTTTTTAATCGATAGAGAAACATTGCGACACTATCCTACAAAAAATTTGGATTCCAACTCCTCAATCCTGATGCTGTAGGGGATCTGATGCCCAAAACCAATGGGATTTAGGCACTGTCGGTTATTTAAATTGATATTGGGGATACCAATTAAAGACTTTATTGTTGAATGACCTCGAGTAGGTACATGTCAAACTCCTCAACCCTGATGCTGTAAGGGTCCGGATGCTGCATTCCGAAATCGTAAGGATCCCACGGAATTTTTCCGTTTTGTGGACGGGTTACTACTTACTACAGATAGGCTACTTTTTGTTCTGGAAAACAAAGTACCCACGAGATTTTTACAAACCTAAATACGCACGGGCGAAGCCGTGGGCATCATCTAGTAATATAATAAAGCGGAAGAGTTTGTTTGAACGCGCTAATCTCAGGAACTACTAGACCGATTTCAAAAATTCTTGCACCGTTGGATATGTACGTGATCCTGGAGTGCTATAGGCTATATATTATGTACCACGGGCGAAGCCGGGGCGGACCGCTAGTAAATAAATATGCATTGTTAGAACAAAAACCTGTTGTTTTATTTTGAATCCTAACTAAAACTTTATTTATAAGGCATTTTGACTCGAAAGAGAACTTGGTGTATTTTATTAACCAGTTCTCTCTCGAGTCAAAATGCCTTATCTAAAAATATTATTTAGTCCACATTTGAATCTCCCGTCAAAGAGTTGTTGGAGGATCAATCTAGATGGCGCTGAACTGTTCTCAATTTTTTCGACATCCCTACGTCAAAATTAGGTACCTACTGAATAGATTAAAAATTAAAGACGTTCGGATATTATACACGCACACGACCATAAGTGCTAATTAATACAAAATATATCGTTAGTATTTGTCGCCAGTGATGACCAGAGATGGACCAGAGACGACATCAGAAGGCTATTCTAGTAGTATCATTACTCATTATCAGGGTAGATCGAATTACATTGCTGTGGGCGTCACATGGGTACGGGCCTAATTGAAAAGCCTTCTCATTAACTGACACACTAACTGACTAACCCTACGCCTACCTAGTTCGGTCTCCTCCTCCCCTGCAACCGAACCTCTTCCGACCAATCTAATCTACACGACACACATCGCACGATACCACCTACTTTGTACAACACAACCTATATAACACAGTACACCGCACGAACGAAGCAGCGCTCTCGTCGAGAACCCAGATCGGAATGTGTCGTTGCTTGCGCCCTCTCTCCTATAATGACGTAATGGCGCAATGCTATTCACACTACAATATCAACGAGCCGACACGGCCATACTGACATTCGCACGTCCCCGTGCGACTGCCAGCGTCCAAGGATGTCTACAAAGAACAACACACAGGTGAAGTACACCTCTAAATACGCTCGCCCATCCCTGACACTTCACTGCTTCTAGGTCACCTCCGTCTGTCATGCATTAATTGTCAATCATCACATCAGCTGTCAATCGCATCAACCAACCACCACCTCATGTGATGACGTACAACAGACCCAACCCAACCATCTGTCAATTGCTAGTCAGCACCTCAGCTGTCAATCGCAATACACATCTGGAAGGAGTGTGTCCTTTCAACCACCTCCCTTGAGTCTGGCCCGGACGACACTTCCTTACCAGGATAGACTCAGGAACTTAATATAACACCCAACCAGTCAGTACTTCAATCTGTCAATTGTCAGTCATCACTTCAGCTGTCAATCGCAATACACATCTGGAAGGAGTGTGTCCTTTCAACCAACTCCCTTGAGCCTGGCCCGGACGACACTCTTACCAGGATCGACTCAGGAACTTACTATAACACCCAACCCGTCAGTACTTCAATCTGTCAATTGTCAGTCATCACTTCAGCTGTCAATCGCAATACACATCTGGAAGGAGTGTGTCCTTTCAACCAACTCCCTTGAGCCTGGCCCGGACGACACTCTTACCAGGATCGACTCAGGAACTTACTATAACACAACATCTGGAAGGAGTGTGTCCCTTCAACCAACTCCCACGAGTCTGGCCCGGACGACACTCTTACCAGGATAGACTCAGTAGCTTACTATAACACAACATCTGGAAGGAGTGTGTCCCTTCAACCAACTCCCACGAGTCTGGCCCGGACGACACTCTTACCAGGATAGACTCCGGAACTCATCTGGGAGGCACTAGTGAATCCTTTCAATCAACACAAATAGTGTGTATGACCCGGATGTCACCACCAAAGCCCAGGATAGACAACATGAAACACACACAACTAGTCAGAGCCCTTCCCACTTGTAACACACGTTTACACGCTGCCACGAATGAAGTGATCCGGAACCTCGACCCGCATGAGCCAGTTCCCTAGACCATTCACTCACCACCTAGCTCACACCAACAACGAACATCACACGTTCACACACTGCCGTAAATGAAGTGATCCGGAACCTCGACCCGCATGAGCCAGTTCCTTAGACCATTCACTCACCATCTAGCTCACACCAACAACGAACGTCACACGTTCACACACTGCCGTAAATGAAGTGATCCGGAACCTCAACCCGCATGAGCCAGCTCCTTAGACCATTCACTCGCCCTCCAATAACAAAGGCCAAAGTCAACGTCATAGTCAAAATAATAATCACAGTCTCTGCTCAAGATCTGCTCAAGAACGTCGACCCATATAGGCCAGTCCATTTAATTAACTACATCACACACGCACTCGTCATTTTCCCTGCCAAGTCCCGAAAATAGCAACACTTATCTGATTAGGGTGCAATTGCTATCGCAAACCCTCAATCAAATATCACGGTTAAAGTTACTTTTACAATTACAGTTTCAAACTAAAATGAATCTACCACTGGTTCGGAATGCCGCAACCTAGCGAGAAGAACCAGTAAGAAACTCGGCGGCGTCTAACTTTTTAACATAACTGATCAAAAACTACTTCCCGTAAACGCAATCCTATTTCTTTAGTTCCAATCGTGCAAACCATTTATCATTTATCATATCATCATCTTGATGAACCATTTTAAGAACTACAACCTCTTTACGGCTTTATCACAACCACGTTTCGAACTTGCTTACTTTTGAACATCGATGAAGGTACCTGGACAACAGAATTTGGTTAGCAACCAAAACCATTTGTCAAACTAATCACTCATCTCAATAGCGGGTATTTAATTATTCTGCGAGTATTTGTAGAACTTTACTTTCAATTAATCACGATTTTTTTTTTTTTGGTTTTTGTTTGTTGGTTTTTGTTACTATTTTAGCGCTGTCAGTTGTTATCGACATAAAGCTGTCCGCCGACCGGCACGGCCAACCCTGACATTCGATCGTCCTCGAGCGACTATTAATTATCCTCAGCAATCGGTATACCCGAGATCGCCAGCCCTACTTCAAAAAGCCCTCAAAAACTTAGGCAGCCCGCCAGGCCCCTGAAACTATCTCGGTTTCTAATCTAAACACTAGTTACAGTTAGCACCACATAAACGCGCAATCTGATCCGATACAATCGGTAACAGTGTGGCCGATCAATTCTCGGAAACCCACACACAATCGCTCAGTACCGTCACGCTTTTATTAACTAAAAATTCCTAGAAAAAGATGAACAGAAAACCCGCATATAACATCTCGCTATTTTTATCACGAACTACCTGCCGTTCATCAAACGCAGTACAGACGACGTTAAACCGTTTTACTAGGATCTACTACACGAAATCCGCGAAATGACAAATACCGCGCGCAGTGTTAACTTTTTTTTACACTTTGCAATAGAAAAAGTATCCGCAGTCATAGTAATTGCACAACCTGCCTTTAAAATAACACGACTTAACGCAAAAACTCATCTAATATAACGTGAAACAAAAATTTGTAAAGTGGGTGTGTCCATCAATTAAAAATTTCACATAAAATTTGCAAGGTACTATTAACACTTGAACTCTCAATACCGGTAATTCAATTTTACTATAACGCACACCCGATAGCCTATTCGCAATACTTTCTTTAACGAGAAGAATCGCGGCACCGAAATCTTAACAAAATGAAAACGCCCCGCGTCGCGCACACAACACCGGTTCTACAAGGCTTTTGTGCCACAAAGGAGACCGACAGACGCAAATGCAGTTAAAGACTCCGGCTCATCAATTTGCCCTTCAGATCCCACTTCTGATGTCGCCAGTGATGACCAGAGATGGACCAGAGACGACATCAGAAGGCTATTCTAGTAGTATCATTACTCATTATCAGGGTAGATCGAATTACATTGCTGTGGGCGTCACATGGGTACGGGCCTAATTGAAAAGCCTTCTCATTAACTGACACACTAACTGACTAACCCTACGCCTACCTAGTTCGGTCTCCTCCTCCCCTGCAACCGAACCTCTTCCGACCAATCTAATCTACACGACACACATCGCACGATACCACCTACTTTGTACAACACAACCTATATAACACAGTACACCGCACGAACGAAGCAGCGCTCTCGTCGAGAACCCAGATCGGAATGTGTCGTTGCTTGCGCCCTCTCTCCTATAATGACGTAATGGCGCAATGCTATTCACACTACAATATCAACGAGCCGACATATTTATTATACGTGTATCCGAACGCAAATGCAATATGACAGTAAAATAAAAACAAAAACAAATAAAAGTAAACATTCTTATTTTTTGTGTTTTTTTCCACGCCTGCGGTGGAGAAATGTAATTACCGCGATATGTTTTAGTTTATTTTAAAAGCAATTTTCACATATGAATAATTAACCTCCATTTATGTTTATTTAAGTAAGTTTTTTTTTCGATTAATCGAGCAAATTCCGGCCATGTCCGAGGACACAGCTCCATACAAATTCCGGCCATGTCCTTTCCGCTCGAAACGTAAGCTATAAACCAACCCATGTGTGCCCTGTAATTACATTTGCCGACACGCACACAAGCGCATGAGTACCTTGAGCACTGACGCGACGATAGACGTAGCTAGCCTTTTAGGCTTGCTAAAAACGGCTTATCGCCGCGTTGACGACTGCCTTTCTTTACCTATTTATTCTAAGTGTAAGAAATATTTAATTTCCGAGCTAGACATCGCAACAAACCGTGAAAGATAAACCCAAAAATTTTTCGTTTGTTTTCGTTATAGCTTACAAACTACTATATGAATCGTTGTTTTCAGTATTTGTTGTTTAAATACAGTATAATATGGTACATTACATATGACGAAATTTCATATTTCTAACTGGTTTAGTTTCTGCGATAGCCCCCGTCAGAAAAACGGTCTAAAACTGACATCTTTCATGGCCCCCATTTCTTTATTTTTTAAGCAAAAATAAAAAAAATATCTATCTTCTATCTATAATATAATAAAACTGTAACAGATCCAATTCTGTACATTGAAGATATTTTGAAAATTTTTATTGGAGGGCACTCTATAATCGATACTGAAGCCAAAACTGTAATTTTTTTCATTTTTGTCTGTCTGTCTGTCTGTCTGTCTGTCTGTCTGTCTGTCTGTATCTTGACCGCGCATCACGCCGAAACTACAGAACGGATTCGAATGAAACTTGGTACGATTTGAGTTTATACTCCGAGGTAGGACATAGGATACTTTTTACCCCGAAATTCAACATGGTTCCCTTGGGAGAGGGGATGAAAGTTAAAACGTGTATTTAGCTGTAATTCATTAACGCGTTGTTCGATTTTACTCATTCTTTTTTTGTTAGAAAGGTAGTACTTTTGGTATTGTCCCGTAGATATTTCAAGGTCATAGGTTTTTTAGTTCAGAAATGACAGACATTTATTGGGTTCAAATAACTTGGGACCTGGATCTTTGAACGTACTGCTTATTTTAAACTGGTGTGCGATTAAATTTATGTTTGTCGATCTGTCTATTTGTTCCAGCTAATTTCCGAAACGGCAGGATCGATTTTGACGGAACTTAAGTGATGTTATATGGAGTAACTTAGGCTACATTTAGTTTTGGTACAAAAAAGGATTATGAGATCCAATCCGATCCTATATAAAAACGTATCCATGCGGACGAAGTCGCGGGGGTCAGCTAGTAATATAATAAAACTGTAACAGACCCAATTCTGTACATTGAAGATATTTTGAAATTTTTTATTGGAGGGCATTCTATAATCGATACTGAAGCCAAAACTGCATTTTTTTTTTCATTTTTGTCTGTCTGTCTGTCTGTCTGTCTGTACCTTGGCCGCGCATCACGCCGAAACTACTGAACGGATTCGAATGAAATTTGGTACTATTTGAGTTTATACTCCGAGGTAGGACATAGGATACTTTTTATCCCGAAATTCAGCACGGTTCCCTTGGGAGAGGGGAAGAAAGATAAAACGTGTATTTAGCTGTAATTCACTAACGCGTAGTTCGATTTCACTCATTCTTTTTTTGTTAGAAAGGTAGTACTTTAATTATTGTCCCGTAAATATTTCAAGGTCATAGGTTTTTTAGTTCAGAAATGACAGATATTTATTGGGTTCAAATAACTTGGGACCCGGATCTTTGAACGTACGGCTTATTTTAAACTGGTGTACGTTTAAATTTATGTTTGTCAATCTGTCTATTTGTTCCAGCTAATTTCCGAAACGGCTGGATCAATTTTGACGGAACTTTCAAGGGCAGATAGGTGATGTTATAAGGAGTAACTTAGGCTACATTTAGTTTAGGTACACAAAAGAATTATGGGATCCGATCCGATTCTATATAAATCCTATAAACACGCGAACGAAGTCGCGGGGGTCAGCTAGTATATAATATACTAGCGGACCCGGCAGACTTCGTCCTGCCCGCTATTAGCGCCACCTACCGGGTCCAATTTTTCTACTTATAAACCTTCCTATTGAATCACTCTATCTATAAAAAAAACCGCACCAAAATCCGTTGCGTAGTTTTAAAGATTTAAGCATACATAGGGACATAGGGATATAGGGACAGAGAAAGCGACTTTGTTTTATACTATGTAGTGATTCGTACTCTACTCAATAGGTTCTAAACAATGATACTACACAAGCAGAATTCTCAGGCGTGTAGGTAAATCGTGATGTTTTCCTTCACAGTCACAACAAGCCCAAACACCTAAAAACGCTCTCGTGCTTTTTAATCGCAAAAACGACGGGGTGTTAGTTTGACGTGTCTGTGTGTGTGTGTGTCTGTCTGTTCCCCCGTAGCGCTCAAACGGGTGAACCGATTTGAATACGGTTTTTTTTTGAAAGGTGAATTAGTCGAGAGTGTTGTTAGCTATGTTTGACGAAAATCGATCCAAGATGGCCGCCGCTACAAAATAACGGATTACATGTTTTTCCACAACTCCATCAATATGGGTATCAAATGAAAGGGCTTGACTAGTAGAATAGCATTATGCAAATCCAAGATGGCTGCCGTTACAAAATGGCGAATGTCGGGGGTTTTTTAAATTTTTAATTTATTATTCCGTTACTCAATTCAACTACTCATTCAACTACTGAATGGATTATGATGAAACTTGGCCTGATTTAAGTTCATACTACGGAATAATATATAGGATACTTTTTATCCCGAATTCAGCACGGTTCCTTTGGGAGAGGGGATGAAAGTTAAAATGTGTATTTAACAGTATTCATTAACGCGTGATCCGATTTCATTCATTTTTTGTTAGAAAGGAGATACTTTAAAGATTGTTGACTAATCTCTGAAAGGCTGGATCAATTTTGATGAGACTTTCACTGGCGAATGTTTACATCTTAATCTACCTTAACATCCGCCAGTGAACTTTTAACAGTGTTTAGCAAGGTATGAGCTCAAAGAAGCTTAAGAAAAACAAAATGATTCCCACGGGATTTTTAAAAACCTATATCCACGCGAACGAAGTCACGGGTCACGGCCATTATCGGGATAGACCGCATTTGTGATTTAATACCCCTTATTATACAACAGTTGGATAAATAACTATTATTGAATACCTACTTCACTAGCGGACCCGGCAGACGTTATTCTGCCCGCTGACATACCGACATCAGCGCTCCTACCGGGACTCGGTAGGTTACCTGTACCTACCCGGTAATTATGTTTTCAAACTTCCCAGGAACCAATTGAAATATGCACACAGAATTTCATCCAAATCGATCCAGCCGTTTAGGAGGAGTTAAGTGACAAACACACGTACAGGGGAATCACAGGTATGTAGGTATAGGTACGGGTGAGAAAGTTTACCGCATCGACGGGATGAACATTAAATGTTTGACAGTTACCAAGCCCATGAACATTTTGTAGGGGAAAATGTTTTTTCTTTAATTTTATTTTTTCGACAATTTTCCAATGCTTTTAATAGTTATTCTGCTATTCGGGACGGAGACAAATACAACAAATCAAAAACTACGAAAATCGGTCCAGCCGTTCTCGAGTTGTAAGTGTTCGAACAAACCCGACTTTGTTTTATATATTAAAGTAGAAGAAGATTATTCATCTAGCAAGTCACTTACCACTGCAACTAGAACGATGGTCGCGCTCTTCATATTGAGATTTGGAGTCGACTGGTAAGAGTCCAATCGTGCCGACTGACTTTATAACTACTTCAATGGTGTACGTGGTATTAGAACACATAACACAAGTAAACAATAAAAAGTTAATATTTTAAAACAGCTGCAATTTAAATAACGCATTACAATTACCTAAATTAACGACGCAATCTTTTTTTTAGGGTTCCGTACCTCAAAAGGTAAAAAAAGGAACCCTTATAAGATCACTTTCTTGTCCGTCTGTCCGTCTGTCCGTGTGTTACCACCGATTTTCTCAGGAACGGATGGACCTAGCAAGTTGAAATTTATACCAGATACTAAGGCCTATGGTCCCTATTAGTTGTATAAAAATAAAAGTCCTGAGTTCACACAATAAAAAGATATGGGCAAAGGAGGATGGGCAAAAATGTATGAACGTTGGTCTACCTAATCAACACAAACGCCCTCTATGGAAATAAGAAGCTAATAAGTAGTTAATCAAATTACGTATAGCGTTTATGCCAAAATATATGGGAGTTTTTCAAAATCCACTAAAAAATAAATGTTTTAAAAATACTCTATATTAGTAATTCTACTATGAATTTAATTAATAGTGCGTAGCGTTCTACGTTAAACTGCCTCTTAGGTCTAATGGTTAGCATAATCGACTGTAGATCACGAGGTCCCGGGTTCGATTCCCGGGTCAGGCAAATAATTGTTAGGTATTGGGTTTTTCTGTCAAGAAATTCTCAGTGCCAGCTCGGAGTTGGTAGTTGGCGCTGTTTCACCCCCGTGCCTCAGAGAGCACGTTAGGCAGTCGGCCCCGGTTATTATTACTATCATGTGACAATAATCGTTAAAGCCCACCAACCTACATTGGAGCAGCGTGGCGGGTTTAAGCTCTAAATCCCTCTCCTATGAGAGAGGAGGCCTGTGCTCAGCAGTGGGACGTTAAAAGGCTGTAGGTGGTGGTGGCGTAGCGTCTAGAATTAAATACATTGGTCAAGTTGTAAGCAGGGGGCACAAAACCGGCCTAATGTCGGGCCCAACATAACTAATAATAGTAGGTAATAAGTCGAGATTATTAGCACACAAGTAGATAGGTACAGAGGGAAAGCTTCATACAAACGGCTCGCTGTAGGTACACTCACACAAACACTCACCAACGGTTCACGGACGCCCGCGTCCATCGATGTATGTATTAGAAGTTAGAACTACATCGATGCCCGCGTCATCCAACCAGCTCAGTTAGATGACAAACGTGCGCATATGTGTGCGTGTACCTACAGCGGGCCGCTTGTAGAAGCTTCCCTCTGTACCTATCTACTCGTGTGATTATTAGCTTTATCATTAGAAAGCTGCGAACTATTCCTATCGTTACTAGGTGGTATATTATGTCCTTCATAGCCTAATGCTTCTATATCTTGCGGTCATAAAACAGAAAATAAGGTAAGGGGCTTCCGTGGGGCTGCATTATGTTTTTCTCGAAAATCTCTTGAACCCCAAGACTTACAGCTTTGCTTCCATATAATAAAATTAAGTACTAAAAATAAGCTTTTCATTGAAATAGGTTTCATTTATGTTGAGTAGGTAGACCACTTTGCCCATCCTCCTTTAGATTTTCATGAAAACTGGTAAGTACCATAATTTACCTTAATTTTCAACTTTTTTTATTTTTCGGAATTTTTCCTTTACTTGATCTGTAAGACCTTGCTTTTGACCAAAATTGACAAATCTAGGTCAACCGGAAGTACCCTATATTTTTTGGGTAAAACCTAAATGGTAGTTTCAGTTGACCTAGAATTACGAAAGGCAAAAAGCCAGGTCTACAGCATAAATAAAGGAAAAATTCCAAAAACTAAAAAAAGATGGAAATCAAAGGGTGGGACATACATACATAGTTGAGCCAATTAAGATAGACCTCTGAGTTGTATGAGTGCTCATACAATTTAGAGGCCTAGCTTAATTAGCATCTTACCTTTTAAGACAAACTACTGAAAAACAGATTGTACTTATACTTTTGGAGTACGGAACCCTCAGTGCGCGAGTCTGACTCACACTTGATCGGTTTTTTAATGTACATGTCGACTCTCGATAATTTGAAACTCAAGGGACCAGAGAAAAATTTCAAATTATCAAGAGTTCAAAATAACAAGACTTTAAATAACCAAGATTCCGTAATTTTCGGTTGAGTGAGCGCCTTCAGCACACGAATAGACAAGTACAGAGGGGAAGCTTCTACAAGCGGCCTGCTGTAGGTAAACTCACACATATGTGCATTTGTCACCCAACTGAACCGGTTGGGGGACCGAGCGGGCGTCCGTGAACCGTTGGTGACTGTGTTTGTGTGGGTGTACCTACAGCGGGCCGCTTGTAGAAGCTTCCCCTCTGTACTTATCTACTCGTGTGCCTTCAGTCTGCCGTTGTCCAGTGAATTTTCGATAGTAGTGAGAACAAAACGTTACTTGTGACTCACTTTAACGTTTGATAGGAGACTGAAATAAGAACTGCAAATGGGTCATATCTCATCTATGTAAACAATCGACAGGTCTGTGCATGATAAACACTTCAAATTATTATTTTTTTATTTTATTATCAACATAAAAATAGATATAAAACAGACTTATGAGCACGACGAGTAACCACTGCGTGCCATTATAATAATGTTCTATAATAAAATTCCACAAGCAATCTTAGACTTGCCTTTACACAAGTTTAAGAACTCTATTAAAAATATGCTCATAAAAAAAGCATATTATACAATTGAAGATTATATAAATGATAAAAAAGCATGGAGCAATTTCTCAATGTCTTAAACCGAGTATTTGATTATTGGTGTTCAATTCGATGCTTTGATCATGGGTAGCCTAAGTATGTCACGCTCTCTTTAAACATTTCTGTGGTGGTGTCGTGTGGTGCGGGTTGTTACGTTCCCTCGAATATGGTTGAGCGAAGCAATGGCTGGATCATGCGTCATGCTCGTGAACGGGTGCCACCGTCGGAAATGGGGCTACTTTTGTCTGCCCTTCTTCACATGTGTAGAATTGTAAGCACCATTCCGAACCTGTGGTAGATTCATTTGTCGATTCGTAAACGCTTCCGAAAGTTTATCTGAATAAAATTATGATTACTTATATAAATGATAAAAAGGCGTGGATTTGACTCGTTCCAGCAATGCGCGAGATGGCAATTCAATCATGTACTTACCATAAAATTGTTATATTGATATTGTAAATTTGGAAAAGAGCAACCGCCGAGTTTCTTGCTGGTTCTTCTCGGTTGGAACGGCATTCCGAACCAGTGGTAGATTCATCTGACTATTCAAAAGCACTTGTAAAAGTTTATTTGAATAAAAAACTTTTCTATTCTATTCTATTCTATTCTATTCCGACTGCAATCATAAATTATAAAATACTAAACCACACTATAATTACACATGACATCTATCTATATCTATACTCTATCTATCTATCTTCTTCTATCTATCTTCTATCTATCTTCTATACCTACATAAATAAAATCGTAGACTTGCCGTATCTGTAGGTACATTGAAGATATTTGCAAAATAATTTAACTGGGAGATGTTAAGAATAAGTAGGTAATAGAACGTAAAAAAGCTAATTTTGAAATTTTTGTCTGTTTGTCTGTTTATCTGTTTGTCTGTTTGTTTGTATGTTTGTGCGCGCATCACGCAAAAACTACTGAATGGATTGAAACGAAACTTGGTACGATTTAAGTTCATCCTATGGAGGTAACATATTGGTTACTTTTTATTCCAAAATTCAGCACGGTTCCCTAGGGAGAGGGGATGATAGTCAAAACGTGTATTTAGCTGTAATTCAATAACGCGTGGTCCGATTTCATTCATTCTTTTTTTGTTAGAAAGTAAATACTTTAAAGATTACCGACTAACTTTTAAAAGGCTGGATCAATTTTGATGGGACTTTCACTGGTGGATGTTTACATTTTGATCTACTTAAACATCCGCCAGTGAACCTTAAAACAGTTTTTAGCATGATATAAGCTCAAAGGAGCTTAGGAAAAACAAAATGATTCCTACGGGATTTTTAAAAACCAATATAATATATCCACGCGAACGAAGTCGCGGGTGTTCGCTTGTACTAAATAAATATAAGATGACTAAGTACATGTACATAGGTAAATAGATTATAACATTTATAGATGGGAATACATAAAGGACTACAATTTACTTAAAAAATATGTTTTTAGCTTACATTTTAAATTATCTATACTAATCTATACTAATAAATAAAATTGAAGTGTCTGTCTGTAATTTCGAAATAACTACCACATATTAAGCTCATATGGTTATTTGAACGATACCATAACCGAATCACACGTTTTTAAAATTTTTGTCTGTCTGTCTGTCTGTTTGAACGGGCTAATCTTCGGAACGGCTGAACCGATTTTGACGGGACTTTCACAGACAAGTAGAGGATTAACCAAGGAGTAACATAGGTTACTTTTTTAACCGACTTTCAAAAAAGGAGTTGTGTTGAAATCGGTAAATACAGATGTTAAAAACGCCCTGATAGAACGCCCTATAGCTGCGCGCGATCGCGACGGCCGACGCGGACGCTCGCGCTCCCCGCGCCGCGCCACGCGCCCCTGCGCCCCGCGCCCGCCGTACGCGGTACCGCGGTACGCCGCCGCGCGGCGGGGGGCGGGTGGACCAGAAATCTACTTATCCCTCAGGATTTGTGAAAAATCGAAATTCACGCGGGCGAAGCCGCGGGCAAAAGCTAGTTTTTAGTAAATTCCGTTCTACTGGCT
Organism: Melanargia galathea; assembly: GCA_920104075.1. Lineage (NCBI taxonomy): Eukaryota > Metazoa > Arthropoda > Insecta > Lepidoptera > Nymphalidae > Melanargia > Melanargia galathea. The sequence goes on along the minus strand of OV049857.1, from coordinate 1,842,677 downwards.
CTCATATTAGTACGGAGGAGTTTGTTAGGTACGGGGTCCCGCAGGGAAGCGTGCTCGGTCTTACTTTGTTTCTAACGTACATAAATGATTAACTAGCTAACCAAGCTTACACAAAGCTAACTTTTTTAGTGCGTAATCCATATTATTTCTTTTCGGTTCTTTGGAAATTTACGGGTACCTATCTTGTCACGTTTTTGAAAATCCCGTGGGAATCATTTTGTTTTTCCTAAGCTCCTTTGAGCTCATACCTTGCTAATAACTGTTAAAATTTCACTGGCGGATATTTAGGTAGATCAAAATGTAAACATCCGCCAGAGAAAATCGATCCAGCCTTTTCAGAGATAAGCCGGTAATCTTTAAAGTATCCCCTTTCTAACAAAAAAGAATGAATGAAATCGGACTATGCGTTAATGAATTACAGCTAAGTAAACATTTTAACTTTCATCCCCTCTCCCAAGGGAACCATGCTGAATTTCGGGATAAAAAGTATCGTATATGTTACTCCATAGTATGAACTTAAATCGTGCCAAGTTTCACTTTAATCGATTCAGTAGTTTTTGCGTGATGCGCGCACAAACATACAGACAAACAGACAAACAGACAAAATTTTCATAAATAGCTTTTTTATGTTCCATTACTTATCCCTAACACCCCCAGGTTTGCGTTCGCCAATACATTCAGCATTGTTCGAATGCTGAATGTATTGGCGAACTCAAACCTTAATACAAGCCATTTTAGGTCTATTTTACTCTGAAATCGATCAATAGTTTTTGAGTTCGTTTTCGAGTGCTCCGATTTAGACTAAGCACACTGATACGGCAATTCTACGATTTTATTATATGTACTAGCTGACCCCCGCGACTTCGTTCGCGTGTTTATAGGTTTTATATAGGATCGGATCGGATCCCATAATTCTTTTATGTACCTAAACTAACTTAAAACATCACCTATCTGCCATTGAAAGTTCCATTAAAATCGATCCAGCCGTTTTGAAGATTATTTGGGACAAATAGACAGACCGACAAACATAAATTTAAACGCACACCAGTTTAAAATAAGCCGTACGTTCAAAGATCCAGGTCGCAACTTATTTGAACCCAATACTGAGGGTTGTAATGTCTGTCATTTCTGAACTAAAAAACCTATGACCTTGAAATATTTACAGGAAAATATATAAAGTAAGTACTACCTTTCCAACAAAAAAAGAATGAGTGAAATCGAACAACGCGTTAATGAATTACAGCTAAATACATGTTTTAACTTTCATCCCCTCTCCCAAGGGAACCGTGCTGAATTTCGGGATAAAAAGTATCCTATGTCCTACCTCGGAGTATAAACTCAAATCGTACCAAGTTTCATTCCAATCCATTCAGTAGTTTCGGCGTGATGCGCGGCCAAGATACAGACAGACAGACAGACAGACAGACAAAAATGAAAAAAATTGCAGTTTTGGCTTCAGTATCGATTATAGAGTGCCCTCCAATAAAAAATTTCAAAATAACTTCAATGTACAGAATTGGATCTGTTACAGTTTTATTATATTACTAGATGATGCCCACGGCTTCGCCCGTGTGGATTTAGGTTTTTAAAAATCCCGTGGGAACTTTTGATTTTCCAGAACAAAAAGTAGCTTATTTGTTAAGTAACCCGTCCCCAAAACGGAAAAATCCCGTGGGATCCCCACGATTTCGGAATGCAATTCCTTACAGCATCAGGGTTGAGGAGTTGGATATGTACCTACTCGAGTTCATTCAACGATAAAGTCTTTAATTGGTACCGCAATATCAATTCAAATAACCGAAAGTTTCTAAATCCCATTAGTTTTGGGGATCAGGTCCTCTACATCATCAGGATTGAGGAGTTGGAATCCAAATTTTTTATAGAACAGGGTCGCAAAGTTTTTCTATCGATTAAAAAAAGAATTACTAAAATCGGTCCAGAAATCTCGGAGATATCGGTGTACATAGGTAGAAAAACACAACTCCTCCTTTTTTGAAAGTCGGTTAAAAAAGTAGCCTATGTTACTCCCTGGTTAATTCTCTACTTGTATGTGAAAGTCCCGTCAAAATCGGTTCAGCCGTTCCGAAGATTAGCCCGTTCAAACAGACAGACAGACAGACAGACAGACAGACAGACAGACAGACAGACAGACAGACAAAAATTTTAAAAACGTGTGATTCGGTTATGGTACAGTTAAATAACCGTATGAGCTTAATATGAGGTAGTTATTTCGAAATTACAGACAGACACTTCAATTTTATTTATTAGTAGTATAGATAGATAGATAGAAGATAGAAGATAGTTAATTAAGTGAAATAACATGTTTATACTAGCTTATGCTCGTGACTTCGCTCGCGTGGACTCATACAAATCTCATACAAACATTCAACCCCCATTTAACCCACTTGGGGGTAGTTTTTCTAAAATTCCTGAAACACATATTTCTTTATTTTTAACCGACCGTACAAATACTGATTTTTACGGATATAACTAGAAAAATGACGGACTTTCATACAAACTTTCATCCTCTATTTAACCCCCGTAGGCGAGGAATTTGCAAAAATCATTTCAGTGTGCAGTCTACGTCATAAAAGGAAAGTACTGTGAAAATTTCAAGTTTCTAGCTTCAGTGTAGCTCGATCAAATTAGACCAAAAAATAGGGGTGAGGTTACAAAAATTCACACTTAGCTGAAAATTGGCAGGATTGTTCAAAACACTATCCTACTATAATATTATAAATGTGAAAGTGCGGATGTTTGGATGTTTGGATGTTTGTATATTTAGATGTTTGGATGTTTGTTACTCAATCACGCCGCAACTACTGAACCGATTTGGCTGATATTTTGAATGGAGATAGAATATGCCCTGACTTAAAACATAGGCTACTTTCTATCCTGGAAAAATCCACAGTTCCCACGGGATTTTGAATAACCCGAAATCTATAGCTACATCTATAGGTAGATTACTATAGCAAACTTCCTTGATAGTAGGTATACAGGTTGGAAAAGGTAGCGGGAACGGGAACCGGAAATCCACGATTCCCTCGGGATTTGTTTAAAACCGAAATTCACGCGGGCGAAGCTGCGGGCATTTTCTAGTTAAGTATAAATGAAATGTGAAAAGTTTTCATCGGACCGACACCTGGAAAAAAAATGTACTCGGGGTGAAAGTTCACAAAAACGGGTTTTTCGCGATTTTCAGCAAAACAGTAAGTTTTATCATAAAATTAGCCCAGACAAAAATTGTAGATCAGATAATTATGTATATAAAGTCTGAATACTTGTTTGTCTTACCGTTTTTGGCGGTCTTTCACCACGGGGGGTGAAAGACAAAAAGCGCGGGACAATAAGTAGCCTATGTCCTTCTCCAAAGTCTATATAGTATTTGGCAAATTTGGTACAAAGTATATCTCTGTACCAAATTTGTTCAAAATCAGTGCAGCAAATTAGGCGTAAAAGCGTAATACATAGACAGACATAGTTACTTTTGCATTTATAATATTCGTATGGAAGTATAGAAACCTAGTATAGATAAGTAGATGACGGTCTATTGAAATGATAAACAAACAAATATATTGAAATGAATGTTTATTTCATCAACCCTGTTCACAATATTACCGTTTACAAAATTGTTTTAGATCCAGTTAATACATTAAGTAGGTACTTCATCATCATCATCATGATCAACCCATTACCGGCTCACTACAGAGCACGGGTCTCCTCTCAGAGTGGGAAGGGTTTTGGCCATAGTCTACCACGCTGGCCAAGCGGATTGGCAGACTTCACACCTTTGAGAACGTTATGGAGAACTCTCAGGCATGTAGGTTTCCTCACGATGTTTTCCTTCACCGTTAAAGCGAGTGATATTTAAATACTTTTAAAACGCACATAACTCCGAAAAGTTAGAGGTGCGTGCCCCGGGATCGAACCCACGACCTCCGATTAGAAGTCGGTTGTCCTAACCACTAGCCGGCTATCACAGCTTTTTAGTAGGTACTTACTTTCATATAATTATAGGGGTTGGGGAGGGGGGGGGGGGGAGCAGGGGGATGACGCGTACCTGCAGTCTGCACCTAAGCTTTAATGACACCTCGCTCATTGAGCGACACGTAAATAGCTTCAAGAACACACTCAGCTCTGGCCACTATAGCGTCCCCTAGATTCTGGACTTGCGGCTTGACCCCAGCGGCAACTTTGCCAGGGGTTTGTTCGAGAGTTTTGATCATCTTAGCCAATTGCACTTTAGTTTGTTCAATGACAGCTTTGATGATGTCAGCATTGATCTTCAGAGCTAAATCACTGCCAGAGTTCACCGCCAGTTTGATGCTCGGGTGAATGATAGCGGTTACGCCTTCAATAAGCCTGAATTCGACTAGGATTTTGGTCAAAACTTGGTTTTCATTGCCGACAGTTTTAGGCACAGCCCTCTCAACATACGCTATAAGCTCAGAAAGATCGTTTTCACTGTTTTCTATGCCTGTGTAGACTTTATCTTTTAACTCTTCATCAACTTTTCCGGGGACCGTTTGGTCGACGACCTCCAATGCTTTATCGATGGCTTGTTTAAGAGATCCAATATCCAGGGCACCCTTCAAAATATCGCCAACTTTGCCGACAGCTGTGTCAACGCCGTCGGCTACTTTGCCAGCAATATTTTCAAGCACCTACCAGCCTGAACTTGGGGCGACAGTTGTGGTGGAAGACTCTGGAACTAGGGTGGTGAACACGATCTGAAACAAGCTATATTTTAGGACAACTTAAACCGACTTCGGTCCAGCAATTTCACAACAAGAGATAAAGTTCTTAAACTAAAATCCGACTACGTTTAGTAATTTAATTTAATCACTACATAGTATAAAACAAAGTCGTTTTCTCTGTCCCTATATCCCTTTGTACGCTTAAATCTTTAAAACTACGCAACGGATTTTGATGCGGTTTTTTTTAATAGATAGAGTGATTCAAGAGGAAGGTTTATATGTATAATAACATCCATTAAATTGTGGAGAAATACTGTTATTTTTGAGGTTTCTAATGTGATGTCGTAAATAATTACATTTTTTCCGCTTACATTGCAAACGCAGGCTGAACCCTACGAGATTTATCAAAATAATGTACTAAGTATTGTACACATTGAAAAGGTCTACAGAAAAGTCCGCGATGGTATATGTCTATCTCTTATGGATATCCCACAATAACATTTTTTTGTCATTTACTTTTTACGACAAATAATGGCTAATTTTCGAAGCGATTTCAACCAATACAGCATTAATCCTTATCTAATTAAATACCTTAAATGCATTGTTGATTTTATATAAATCCATATGGTCCTTTACAGCATATGATTTAAATGAATACTTTCGAAGATATTACAGATTTAAAAATTGCGGCGGCGCGGGAGCGTGCCTATACGCGCGTCGGCGGCCGCGGTTCTCCCTATAGCCCATTGTCGATAATTTTTGAAACCAAAAAAAAAATCACAGTACGTAGGATGAAACCCATTGGAAAAGGAGGAGAATATTATAAAATACAAGGAAAAATAATTTACGGGCGATCTGAGCTCGGGAAAAAAGGGGGGGAGTTTTAAGGGTAAAAAACGGTTTATCTCGATTTCCGGCAAAACTAGAAGTCCTATGGAAAAAAATTAAATGGCAAAGTTGTAGGTAATAAAAAGATCTAAGTACAACTTTTATATTTACACTTTTTTCACATAACCTCAAAATTTATGTGAAAAGTTCAAAAAACCAAGTTTTTGGTTCTTTATTTTTATCTTTTAAAATAATTTTTTTTTTCACGGAATCTGGTGAAAACTTACTTTCTTATGTCCCAAATACACTAATTTATTTGATTTGAAATATTTAGTTTTTCTCCTTATTTTTGACTTAATATCGACTTAATTCTGACAGCTGTCATTTTCATTTACAGATGAGTTATTTATATGGAGAACAGGGTTAACATCTACGAAGTACGATTTTACCCCAAACTACTTTAATTCCCTGTCAACATATAAAGCTCTAAGCCGCTTAATAATATTAATTGTTTCGCCCTAAAATAGAAATTGCTAAGAATGGAAACTAGAAAGTCATATCTACATGCAGCAGTTGATTTGTATTTGCATAAGTTTTGAATTTTTCATCTTTTTTGTGGGAATTGTTTTATCTCTGGTAACATTATGAAACGTCAGAATTCCACGGAATTAGTAATTCGGGTATAAGGTGAGATATAGTAAGTTCATTGTGGAAAATATCGTAAAAAGTCGTAAAAGCCGCCTGGGAGCTTTCATCGAAAACGCTGCCTAATCCCTGAGCGGGTAGTACCTACGCATAAAATGCTCTACTACCCGTGCGAAGCCGGGGCGGGTCGCTAGTTTAATATAAAATAATAATTTAGTGTGCAGTAGAGTAGTAGTAGTAGTAGAGAGTAGAGCGCGGGGCAAGCAGCTAGTGGCGCCATCTATCTATCTATCGCTCGGACGTCGCTTCTCGATTTTTTCGTATATAAAATGTAGCCTATGTCATCTCATTCATAAAAATCGGCCCAGTAGTTTAGGTGCTACGGTGTAACACGCAGAATCTCATACAAAAACCGGCCACAAACATACATAGACTGCTAAAATCATAACCCTTCCTTTTGGCTTTTCCATAGTCGGGTAAAAATCGGTGTAGGTACCAATCAAAAATATTTGTAAGGGTTCATTTACGCGTTCAAGTTTGTACAATAAGAATGATAACGAGGTGTGATATATACTAAAACCTTCCTAAAAATATGAAGATTACGATCATGAAAAAAAAATCATGAAGTAAAATCGGTTAATGGCTCTAACATGCGGAGAATTTTCAGGTGTGCAGGTTTCCTCACAATGTTTTCCTTCACCGTTAAAGCGAGTGATATTTAACTGCATAAAACGCAAGTAACTCCGAAAAGTTAGAGCCGGGGAACGAACTCCGGTCCCAAAGGGAAGGGAGGTCGAAGTCTTAACCACTAGGCTATCACCCCTTTTACTATGAGGTAGTTATCTATACTTATTACTTATCTCAAAAAGCTGTGATAGCCTAGTGGTTAGGACGACCGACTTTTAATCGGAGGTCGTGGGTTCGATCCCGGGCACGCACCTCTAACTTTTCGGAGATAAGTGCGTTTTAAGTATTTAAATATCACTTGCTTTAACGGTGAAGGAAAACATCGTGAGGAAACCTGCACGCCTGAGAGTTCTCCATAACGTTCTCAAAGGTGTGTGAAGTCTGCCAATCCGCTTGGCCAGCGTGGTAGACTATGGCCAAAACCCTTCTCACTCTGAGAGGAGACCCGTGCTCTGTAGTGAGCCGGTAATGGGTTGATCATGATGATTACTTATCTATACTAATATAATAATCCATACTACTATAATAAAGCGGAAGAGTTTGTTTGTTTGAACGCGCTAATCTCAGGAACTACTGGACCGATTTAAAAAAAATCTTTCACCGTTGGATATGTAGGTACGTGATCATTAATTTTAATTTTAATTTAGCCGCCAGTTAATAATCAAATCATTTAACAAGACACTTACCACTGCCACTAGGAAGATAGTTGCGCTCTTCATGTTGAGGTTTGGAGTCGACTGAGTAGATTGCTATGGTGATGACTGACTTTATACTTCATTGGCGCAATATATCTAAAGAACAAATAACAAATAAAGTAAACAGTAAAAAGAAGTGCAATGTCAATAACGTTGTTTTTATTATGAATGAAATAAAATATATATTGTTATCTTGCGGTTTATATTTCTTAAACATGAAAAACTTGGAACAATTGCGTCATAATTTCGTAATATGATGATTCATGACATTTTTGGTTAGACAATGGTTTGACAGTTGACACTTGGCCACAGAGCAAAACAAAACACACGAACATGCCCCCGGCGTTGGAAGAGCTAACTTCCAAAAACAGGTCTCAATCCCTTGTAACCGGATCACACGTCACTGGTAGGGGGCAGATCTTCGAGAATGCCCGCCGAATCACATTGCCAGAAGCCGTACGTATCGCTGCAACCCTGGAGACTCCATCCTTTCCGGGAAATGTAGCGATGATGCGTCCCATGCTCCACTTTAGAGGAGGGCTATTGTCCTCCTTGATAAGCACAAGGGTGTCTTCTTTTAAAGTGTCGCCAGCCTGAATCCATTTCGTCCTCACTTGGAGCTCGGAGACGTATTCTTTAGCCCAACGGCGCCAGAAGTGCTGTCGGGCTTGTTCCACTCGTTGATAGCGCGTAAGACGATGGACTGGTACTTGCTCGTAATCTTCACACGCAGGCGACGTCAGCGGACGGCCAACCAAGAAATGTGCGGGTGTGAGTGGGGTGTAATCATTAGGATCAGTCGACATAGGAGATAAGGGACGGGAGTTAAGGACGGCTTCCACCTGGGCTAACACCGTGATAAACTCCTCAAATGTAAAGTTTGCGTTGCCTACTAGCCGTTTTATGTGATGCTTACATGACTTCACCCCTGCTTCCCACAAACCACCAAAGTGCGGAGAATATGGAGGAATAAATTTAAATTTAATATTATTGTTGACAGCAAAATCTTTTATGTTGTCTGCGCAATTAGCTAAAAATTTTGAAAATTCTGTCATTAGACCAGTAAAATTTCTTCCATTATCAGAGAAGATTTCAGCTGGTTTGCCACGTCTCGAGATGAAACGCTTTAATGCCAGCAAATAAGCATCAGTCGATAAATCTCCAACTAGCTCAAGGTGAATAGCTCGTGTTGTGAAGCAAACAAAAAGACTTACGTAGGCTTTAATTAGTTTAGCGCCTCTTCCTTTTCGATTCAGTACGAACACTGGCCCAAAATAGTCAACCCCACTAACTGCGAATGGAAAACTTGGAGCTAGACGCTCTGCTGGGAGGTTGCCCATTATTGGTGTAAGAGTTCTGCCGCTTAAACGTGTACAAATTACACATTCGTGTACAACCTTTTTGGCGAGATTCCTCCCGCCAATAGGCCACCACGACTCGCGAATAGTAGATAAAAGCAACTGTGGAGCTGCATGCAATTGCCGTTTATGTTCATAGCGGAACAACAGATAGGTAAAGAAGTGCTTTGCTGCTAAAAGAATAGGATGCTTTTTACCGTAGTCAAATTCAGCAGCGTTGGTTAGCCGACCGCCCACTCTAATCAATTGATTTTCATCGATGAATACATTTAATTTCATTAAATTACTTCGCTTTGATAACGGTTTTTTATTGCGTAAAATATTGTATTCGGCAAAAGATTCTTGTTGCGATAACCGAGCAAGAGCATTTACAGCCCCTCGCAACTCATCCACGCTCAACGTACCGGACAGTTTCTCATTGGATGATTGCGCATTTTGGACGAAACGTCTAACATACGCCATAGTACGCTGAAGGCGGTTGAATTGAGAGAACCTGGAAAACTCAATTACAGGATCAATGGGACGATCGTCTCGCGAAGTATCAGTGTGAGTATGTAAAACTTTGACCTCAGGCAGATCCTGGGTGACGGGAGGTGTCTGAATAACGTGTGGCGTAAAATTTGGATCATGCAAAAATTGTGGGCCTTCCCACCACAGACTCGACATTTGGAGTGATTTTAGATCAACACCTCTCGAAACCAAATCTGCTGGGTTATCTTGAGTCGCTACATGACGCCATGCATAATCACGCGTCATTTCTTGTACCTCGACTACTCTATTTTGTACGTATGTTTTTAGTTGATACGGTGGTGTACGGAGCCACGCTAGCACTATAGTCGAGTCAGTCCAGAGAGTGACGTCATCGAACTTACAACGCAGGGATTCGATTATTTTGATGCAAAGTTTGGCACCTGTCAGGGCACCACACAGTTCCAACCTAGGAACGGTTAAAGGTTTTAAAGGAGCTACCTTTCCTTTTGCGCATAGTAACCTTACCGTAACGTTATCGTTTTGCGTCAATGTGCGTATGTATGCACATGCACCATATGCCTTCTGTGAGGCGTCCGTGAAAACGTGTAATTCCGCGCGCGTTCGATCCCTAGCAAGGGAATGACGCGGTATTTGTAAAACACTTAGCGTGTCTAAATTACTAAGAAACCGGTTAAACTCGTTGGTCACATCCTCGGGTAATTGCGTATCCCAATCTATCTTTAACAGCCATAATTTTTGTAACAGAATCTTTACCGTCATGATAGTAGCGCTTAGTAAACCTAACGGGTCGAATATCTGCGATATTGTAGATAAAATCACGCGTTTCGTAATTTTATTGGAAGGTCGGTTAATTTTAGACTGATAATTAAGCATATCGGTTTGACTTATCCAGCTCAAACCCAGCGTTTTTGATTGAGGTGGATCCCCCAATGACAAATCCTTTAGCGTATGAGTCGACAGTGGTAAATCATCATGTTTAAAATTAAAGACCCACTTTCGAAGAGGGAAACAACCCGAGGCTAAAACGTTCGCTGTTTTTTCGCATAAGTTTAATAACTCGTCTTTACTGTCCGACCCCGTTATCATGTCATCTACATAAAAATCGTGGGTAATGATTCGCTTTACTTCTGCGTCGTCACACTCTATAGCTAACTGCTGTAAACATCGCACGCTAAGGAAAGGCGCTGATGCCGTTCCATAGGTAACCGTATTTAACCTATAGATTTCCAGTGGAGCTGTGGGATCTGAACGCCACAAGATAAGTTGAAGGTCGCGCTGACTGTCAGTTATTAAAACCTGCCTGTACATTTTCTCTATATCCGCGCACGCTATGTAGGCATTTTCGCGAAAACGCAATAAAATTGCAAATAAGTCACCTTGAATAGGTGGTCCAACCATTTGTAGATCGTTTAGGGATTTATCACTGGTTGATTTGGCACTAGCATCGAAAACGACGCGCAATTTAGTCGTGGAACTGTTTTCGTTGAATACACAAAAATGTGGCATAAAATAGTGAGGGGTAGGGTAATCGTAAATACGATCCATGTGACCCAGCCTTATGTACTCGTCGATAAACGCTTTATAAAGTTGTGCGCAATTCGTTGAGCGTGAAAGTTTCTTTTCGAGAGCAATTAAACGTTTGTATGCTTGTGCATATGTGTCTCCTAACAAGGAAGGAGAATCGCGAAGGGGTATTCTAACAATAAATCGTCCTTGAGGGTCGCGTTTCGTATTTTGAACGAAGTCTTCTTCGCAAGCACGCTCCATCTCAGACTGCGTATGAGCCCCAAGAGAAACTTCCTCGAACTCCCAGAACTTCAGTAACTGAGAGTCGATTGACTGTGTGTAATTGCAATATACTGTATTAGAATTAACTGATAATTTATTTATCGGTCCTGATATGACCCAACCCAACTTTGTATTTTGTAGGAAAGGACCACTATCAAGAGGAATTTTTCCTTCACTTAACAGGTCCCAAAAGTGATCAGCACCTATCAAGATATCTATCTCATAGCCGTCCAGGTATGAGGGATCAGCTAGTGTTATGTGTTGCGGGATTTTAATTTGGTTCAAATTGATAGGTATAGATGGCGCCACTGGCGTTATTTGAGATAGCACCAAACATTGTAAGTGGGTAGAATATTCTCCATTTAGAGAGCGAATGTTAATTTTACATGATTGAAAACTTTGTGTGATGGAGTTTCCTATTCCTTGTATTTTTTGTGTGGACTGTATTAATTGTGTACTAATTTGATCGCAAATAGCTTTTCGTATAAAGCAGCACTGACTCCCGCTATCAAGCAGAACGCGGCATATCATCGTTTTTCCTGAATCATCTGTTAATCTGACTAGCGCGGTCGATAACAAGACAGGTTGTGTGAGTGACGCCTGCGCGCATTGAACGTCTGTCCCACTAATAACCTGCGATGAATAGGTCTGAACTGATGTGCTTTGAGATGAGTCACTAGCGTCGGCCTGTGCTGATGCTAGTGGTAGTGCCACTTGACCTTCAGTAGCACTGCGGTCGCGATGGATGATCGTATTGTGCTTGAGGTTACACCGGCGGCAAGGGCCGAACCTGCATAAGCTGGGGCCATGACCACCTTTCAAACAATTCTCGCATAATTTATTTTTATTAATAAAGTTAATTTTATCATCTATGTTTAAGTCTAAAAATGTTTGACATGAATACAAGTTGTGATTTGCTTTGCAATACGGGCATGATCTTTTAAACTGCTTATCAGAGTTAGAAGTTGACATGTTGCAGCGAACCTTGTTACCTGAAATATCCTTATTACCCGAGTTTACATGTTTTGTAAACTTATTAGAATCTTGATTATTTTTAGTGTGCGACACATGTAATGTTTCCAACATATCAGCCCTTGCCTTTAGGAAATCCAACAAATCACTCACGTGTACTATCACTTTGCCTGTACTATCATTTTGTCGTTCACCTAATCCTAATTCACTTCTATGTTTTTCCCACGCTCGCTCCGTTGATTCGTCTAATTTTGAAACAACCATATAAATAATCAAGGTGTCCCAACTTTCCGTTGGTTCCCCGAGTAACTTGAGAGACCGTAGGTTTTTCAACACACTATCAATCAACTTGCGCAGAGATACGGGTGACTCCTTAGATATATGTTGCAGGCTAAACAACGCTTTGACATGATTTTGAACGAGTAATCTACTATTGTTATATCTATTCATAAGTAGTTCCCATGCAACAAAGTAGTTATCGGGTGTGAATTCAAGTGAATTTATGACTAATGCTGCCGGCCCCTTAAGCGATGACTTTAAGTAATGAAATTTTTGTATATTACTTATAGTATTTGACACATGAACGAGGGACACATATGTATTCTTAAATTCAAGCCACTGTTCGTACGAACCATCAAATGTAGGTAGATTAATAATTGGCAGCTTTACCGCCTGATGCACATTTCCCAAGCACTCATTCCGAACTGTAGGTGGCACAGTATCATTGCCTAAGAGACACTCAGCTTGAGCTATGATGGCATAATATTTGTTTTCAAAACTCTCACGCTCCTCCAGCTGATCTTCCCCATCTGAGTCTGGAAGAACCCCGTCCAACTTTGTCTGAATTTGATTGAACTCTGACAATAAACTAGATGCACCTTGTATTCTTAAGGTGAATTCTGCCCGCTTACTGCGATCTAAGAATTGGTTTTCATAGGAACTAACATATGCCGATAATTTGGTTAATCTGCCCTTCAAAACACCCCTTTGTTTGACTAACTCTTTAATTAACTGCGCACTTGGGTCCAACAAAGGAGATTTAGGTAAAGTAAGATCAGTTTTAGACATTTTTTTAACATTTAACACCACACTTTTTGGTTAAATAAATTAAGTAACTAAATAAATAATTAACCCAGGAATTGGGAAGCAACAATAGGGAATTAGATTGGAATTAGATGGGATAAGTCTTGGCCGGCACGTCTCACCGTCTTGCTGCAGTGATGCGAAGTCGCGCCGTCTTGTTCCGTCGTACTGGTATCTTTCTGAATATTCGGTTCGAAGATCCAATGTTTTTATTATGAATGAAATAAAATATATATTGTTATCTTGCGGTTTATATTTCTTAAACATGAAAAACTTGGAACAATTGCGTCATAATTTCGTAATATGATGATTCATGACATTTTTGGTTAGACAATGGTTTGACAGTTGACACTTGGCCACAGAGCAAAACAAAACACACGAACAAACGTCTATACTGATATTATATTACAGAGTTAATGTTTGTTAGGTAATCTCGAGAAAACTATTGATCCGATTTCAAAAATTCTTTCACCAAAAAAATGAAAATATCACCTGTATTTTTTTTTTAAGTTAGCAATGTAACGCAATCAGCTGACAACGCTAGCTAGAGGTCAACGAACTTTGGGTACATACCTAAAGTTATCGCTGCGTTTTGCACACGATATATCGCAGGTTTGAAAAATACTACAATTCTACAAGTTTACGACAAATGATTATTGGTATTGGAAGTATAGTAATAGCGCTAAGTTTTCGATAGCGGTCCCCACCCTATGTATGTCGCTGCCATAAACCCGCTTCATTTTAACTCTGTATCAAGTCTTATCTCATCCTACACTGCATTACCTCTATTTAAGTGAGATCGCAGTGAAGCCTTGAGGCTTTACTTGTAGAAGAAGACTTAAAAACAAGTATAAACTAAAAAATTTAAAAACCCCTGACATTTGCCACTTTGGGTGGCGGCCATCTTGAATTTAGTAGTGTGCTCATAGTGCTATTCTACTAGTCAATCGCTTTCATTTGATACCCATATTAAGGGAGTGTAGTGTATTGTGGTGGCGGCCATCTTGGACCGATTTTCATCAAACATAGCTAAGAACACTTCCGACTAATTCAACTTTCAAACAAAAAAAACGCATTCAAATCGGTTCACCAGTTTGAGCACTATAGGAGAACAAACAGACAGACACACACACATACACACACACAAACACGTCAAAATTATAACACCCCGTCGTTTTTGCGTCGGGGGTTAAAAATACTACCTCATTATATACATAGGTAGGTTATTCACATCTCGAGAAAATCCTAATACAAACAAAGGTTATGTTGCAGTTAGTTGGCAGGCAGTAAAAATGTAAAAAAACTTATCTCGTGAAAATAAAACACTGTACAAACATGCATTATCAATTTCGAGACATTACTTATTATATAATTACTACATAATGTTATCGTTACCTCGTTGATCTCATGGTTAGCATATTCGATTGTAGATCACGAGGTCCCGGATTCGATTCCCGAGGCCTATAATTAGGCCTCTAAATTGTATGAGCGGCCATACAAGTGCTCTTAAGATAGACCTCTGTCTATCTTAACCCTAGGTCGGTCGCGCTAGTTTTTGTAACTTCGTCGGTCGCATGGGGTCTTTGAAAGCCCTGTTTTATTTTATATTTTTTTATATAATTGCTTTGTATATTCTAATTTTTTATTTAATATGTATTAATAAAGTACTAAGATGTATTTTAAAATAAAAGTATAATAATCTTTTAAATCTTTATAAGATTACGTCAGTCTCAGTCCCACTAGAGAAAAACATTTTTGACTCATTTTCAGCAACTTTAGTTAAAATTAATATAAAACCAATCATTATTGTCTTTTCTTTCTGAAATAAACACAAACTATCAAAATAAGAGTTATTTTAACGAAATCACATAAAAAAGCATGGATGAATTAATATACATTAGTAAATTTTTACACCTCAATGCAATGCAATTTCGAACAGCTTGCGCAAATTGAAGCTGCATGTCTTGGGTATATATTCTGACGACATGAAAAGCATCCTGTCGAATATTTTCTATTAATATGTCATGGACAATATGCGCATCTCTTTCTGGACATTTGTGGCTGATTTTCAGATCGATTTTGCAGGACATCAAGACTAAAAAGCGCTTCATGTGCTACCACGGCGGAGCGTTCTCGGGAGGGTGTTTATAATCGTCAATAAGATGAAATGCATGTGTTTTGAAATAGTCTTTGCTTATCTTGGTCCTATTTGGCTAATTGCATTCCAATATTACCTTTTACTGAAGGATTAGGAGCAGTTTTCGTCCAGCTATAATATATCGTTTCAGTATTTCCATGGCGTAGTTTTCCGACTAACAAAATATGTGGTTGATGTTATTTATCGGGCGAGTGGTCAATGATGAAGATATCATCGTCGTTTGAGTGCAGTTCTTCGGGCAGCTCAGTATTCAATATGCCGTCTTCCTCAGAATCAGTTTCAAGAGAACTATTTTCAATTACGTCAGTTTACGCCAAAATCAAAATATTTACCAATGTTTCATCGATCGTAACATCTACATCATCTTCGGACTGTTCATCTAGCCATCGAAAAATCTGATGTTTTTTTAAATATTCCATTTTCGGCTAAATTTAACATAGTGTAAGTGTCTGCCTTCTAACAAAAAATGTTACACGTTTAGTCGCGTGGGGTCTTTTGAAGCCCGAGCGCAAAACAAACGTTTATCATGCGCAAACGCAGTGCGCCAACTCAGTGATAACTGCTCAATTTTATACTTAAGTATATTTTAGGAAGCTACTATAAAGCACAAGTTTGTACCATAAGTATTAAAAAAAATATGACGTTTTTTGCAAACCCCGGGCTTTCAAAGACCCCATGCGACCGACCTAGGGTTAATTGGACTTAATTATGCATTTATTTTTGTGGAGCTTTAAAACGTCTGATAAAAGTTCTGGTCCATGAAAAGTGTCTGATACTGTTGGTAGTGGTTCGGAGTGATATCTATACCTACTTACTAATAAATAAAATTGAAGTGTCTGTCTGTAATTTCGAAATAACTACCTCATATTAAACCCGCTCATAACCCGCTCATAGGGTTATGGTACAACTCGACCGCAATAAAATCGACCGAATCGAATCGAGTTGTCCACATTCAATTTTATTACATTGAATATTATGTAGGTACTAGAACAGACAACGCTAACGAAATCTGTGTACCGCGAGCAGCAGCCCTCCTCCCGCGCGCCCCGCTCCTTGAGACATAGATGGGACTACTACAATACAGAGGCGACACATTGAGTATATTCTACCTATTGAGAAATCGCATCTGAGAGTTTGATTTACAATGTTTATTTTATAGCACTATGTGCCCCAAACTCGCACTTAAGCAACGTTTATCCGGGACTTGGGTATTCTATTATCTATTAAACCTCGAAAAAATAATAAAACTGCCTCGTTGGTCTACCATTGATATGCTTGACTGCGAATTTTTAGGTCATGGGTTTAATACCTGGCATTGGAAGTTAGCGGTGCTTTACCCCCGTACCTCGGAGAGCACGTTTAAAGCTGTCGGTCCCTGTACTTATCACTAATTTGTGATAATAGTTGTTAAAAACATAGCTAATTCATTCCCAACTAATTCACCTTTCAAACAAAAAAACCCGCATTCAAATCGGTTGCACCCATTTGAGCGCTAAGGTGGAACAGACAGACACACACACACACACACACACACACACACACAAACACGTCATACTTATAACACCCCATCGTTTTTGTATCGGAGGTTAAAAATAAAGTGTCTCATCTGCGTAGTTTCTTAGTCTATGAATTTCAGCGAAACATGGCAGCAAGCGCGGTGACGTACCGTAAAACGGGGTGAATAGGGACAAATTTCAACTTCACATAATTAAATTACATGTTTTACCAATAATTCAGTGAACTTACGAGTGAAAAGTAACTCCTTGGCCTTTACTTGTATTTCTTGAGTGGTTGGCACAGTATTGCAGTACACACCCAGGCATATTTAATTGATTTTAAATAGATCTCAAACACGTCACGCTCCGACAGACGCTTCGCGCAGACTAAGTGAGCTAAGGTACGTTTACCATAACTCTTGTTACAAAAAACCAAGTCTCGGCGTCGACTCTATATAATAATTCCTCAAAGTTTTATTAATATTTTTTGATGGTCAACTCGACCGCACGTATAGGTAGAGGTATAAAAAGTACAGTACAGATATAAAAAGAAAGAGATAACAAATCTCATTCTCGTTTAGAGACGTATTATCTTTTGTATTACAGGGAAAGAGACGACTAAGGTGACATTAAAAAAATCGCCTCGTGGGAATGCCATATTACCCGCAACGTGTTTTTAACCCCCGACGCAAAAACGACGGGGTGTTATAAGTTTGACGTGTCTGTGTGTGTGTGTGTATGTGTGTGTGTGTGTGCGTGTGTATATGTGTGTGTGTGTGTCTGTCTGTTCCCCTGTAGCGCTCAAACGGATGAACCGATTTGAATGCAGTTTTTTTTGTTTGAAAGGTGAAAAAGTCGAAAGTGTTGATAGCTATGTTTGATGAAAATCGATCCAAGATGGCCACCGCTACAAAATGGCGGATTACATATTTTTTTACAACTCCCTTAATATGGGTATCAAATGAAAGGGTTTGACTACTCTAGCGGCACGCTATGATGGCCGGTTTGACGTTTGTCCGCTCATGAAGTTCCGTATTAATTGATAACGAATTTGAAGGAAATAATTGTATTACTTTATTGACGATAGTGATGTGCAGAGATTCATAAATTTTATCGAATGTAGTTTTAGGTTTAGGACTCAAAATTTATTTATTAAATTGATTTCTTAAATGTATACAAGTGTAGAAAAATCAGTTTGCACCATTTAAGGGGTGAATGTACTTGTGAATATGAACAATTTTCACTATGTGGACAAACCTCTGAAATCGCAAAAAAATATCAATAAATTTTTAAAAATGGAATCTAATACGATCGTCACATAGGATCGCTGGCTAGCACAACTACTACCTCCGGCAAACTCGCGTCAATGCTCAATGCAAAACAAAGCAGTTTCGAATTGACGTTGCTTCGAAAAGTATAAACTGTCAGTGCAATGCGATTGTGATATAGTTTTGACCTGGCTTTGGATTTCAAATATTGATACTGCATTACTGTTGACCCTTGCTCGTTAATTTGGACTCTGTTCAAGCCCTTTGTTGTGGATTTCGTCGATATGACCGAACGTACGCAGAGAACTGTTCTAAATAGTCAGACACGTGAGTTCGTAATACGCCTTCGTAACTATTTCGATCGTGAAGCTCAAAA
This sequence comes from Melanargia galathea, assembly GCA_920104075.1. Lineage (NCBI taxonomy): Eukaryota > Metazoa > Arthropoda > Insecta > Lepidoptera > Nymphalidae > Melanargia > Melanargia galathea. The sequence continues at coordinate 1,824,134 of OV049857.1, read as the reverse complement.
TGGAGGGCCAAGTTTACTGAATGGTTTACCTCAATGTTGTGTAGCCTCCCTGAACCATCTATTATAATTATGGACAACGCCCCATACCACTCGATGCAAATTGACAAGCCACCTGCCCAATCCCAAAAGAAAGCTGATATCGTCGCATGGCTTCGTAAAAATGGCGTAGATGCAAACATGAATATGTTAAAAGCGGAATTAGTACGTCTTTTAAAAGAAAACAAACCAACCAAGATCCGATACGTCATTGACGAAATAGCATTAGAACATGGGCACAGAGTTATACGGTTACCGCCTTACCATTGTGAGTATAATGCGATTGAGTTGGTGTGGGCTCAAATTAAGGGATATGCTGCAAGACACAATACAGAACCCCCATTTACCACAAAAAAAATGCTAAAATTATTAGAAGAAGCTTGTGAACATGTGACTAAAGGAGACTGGGAAAAGGTTGTGAATAGAACTGTTAAATTAATAAGGGAAGATTATGAAAGAGATGTGAAAATAGATAATATTATAGAAAACGAACATATAATTATTAATGTATGTGATGATAGCAGTGACGACAGTGAAAATAGTAGTATGGACGAATCTGATTAATTATGGCCTTTTGTGGCACCTTTTTTGGTATCTTTTGTATTCATATGTTTCTTGTGTGCATATAAAGTATGTATATTCATTTTCGTTCAAATATTCAGTTCGTTCAAATAAATTAAATAAACATATACATTTTTGTTTTATTAAACCTATTTAATCAGGTACAAAAACAAAACTTAATTGTTTTTTGTTCGAGAATAAATTGACATTCCACATCACTATTGTAATGTGTCAAACCGGCCATCATAGCGTGCCGCTAGTGTAGTAGAATAGCACTATGCGAATACAAAATGGCCGCCGTCACAAAATGGCAAATGTCGGGAGTTTTTTAAATTTTAAATTTATACTTGTAGTTGTTTAAAACTCTCAGTTTGCTGGTGAAGTGACGTGATGAATGAAGTGTAAAGTGTAGTATTTTTTAGACTGACTGACTGACTGATATAATCCATGGAAACAGAGATTGTTAAGGTTTTTAATATATATAATAATATACATATTATGTATAACTATTTTAACATATTATGTATAACTAAAAGCTGTGATAGCCTAGTGATTAGGACGACCAACTTCTAATCGGAGGTCGTGGGTTCGATCCCGTGCACGCACCTCTAACTTTTCGGAGTTATGTGCGTTTTAAGTATTTAAATATCACTTGCTTTAACGGTGAAGGAAAACATCGTGAGGAAGCCTGCATGCCTGAGAGTTCTCCATAACGTTCTCAAAGGTGTGTGAAGTCTGCCAATCCGCTTGGCCAGCGTGGTAGACTATGGCCAAACCCTTCTCACTCTGAGAGGAGACCCGTGGTCTGTAGTGAGCCGGTAATGGGTTGATCATGATAACTATTTTATTTTTCGTAGGACCTTGCTTTTAACCAAAATTGTCAATTCTAGGTCAACTGGAAGTACCCTATAGGTTTTGGGTCGTAACCTGAATGGTAGTTCATGTTGACCTAGAATTACGAAATTTGGCAAAAAGTCAGGTCTTACAGCACAAATAAAGGAAAAAGTCCAAAAAATAAAAAAAAGTTGGAAATTAAAGGGTGTCCCCATACATACATAGTTGACGCCAATTAAGATAGACATCTGAGTTGTATGAGCGCTCATACAATTTAGAGGCCTTTTTTTTTTTTTTTCGTGGTGGAAACCTTTTATAGGTACCCCCGTTCTTTGGGCAGAACGGGGGTTATGTGGGACTCCCCCTATGGGTATACCCGAACTAAAACCACCACGGCTGTTCCCTCTCGCTGACTATGCTGGACGCCTGGGGAACCCGTTGTATACGTCCCAGGCGTCTGTCAGCCGCCCCGGCCGCCTGCCGGGGCTCCCGCGCTAAAGAGGAGGGGATCGGGACAGCGTGATCCCCCCCTCAGACAGTGAGGAGACTGTTAGTGGCGGATAGCTAGCCCAATAGCTACCCGCCGTCTCCCGAGGGAAGCTGGCGAGCGGCGAATAACCGCCGCCTTCTTCCCCCCCCGTCTGCGCCGGAGCGGATGCGCGTCGAGAGCCTCTTCGTGCGCCCGCTCCGCGGCCTCCTTCTGCGAGATAACGTCCTCGCAGAAGTCGGCCACAGCATCCCAAGACCACTCGCTGCTCAGCATGGCGCATACGACGCCGGGCAGCGAGAGGTCTCCGCCAATTGTCGCCACCAGAGTGCGGCGCTGGGGATCCCACCGGCCACACTCCTCCAGAGTGTGTTGAGCCGTGTCGTCCCCAGCGCCGCACTCATGGCACGACGGGGTCGGTTCCCTCCTCGCGACCTTGTGCAGGTAATGCCCGAAGCAACCGTGTCCGGTCATCACCTGCACCAGCCGGAAGGAGAGCGACCCGTGCCTTCGCTGGCACCATTGGTCCAGCACCGGGCGGATGGCGTCTATGGTGCGTTTGCCATAGACGGCCTCCGCCAGGCTGGCTTTCCACCTATCCCGCATCCTTCGGGCAGCCATGCGCTGCGCTCGGCCGACCACTTCGGGAGCCGGGCGTTCCCCCCTTGCCCGGCTCTCCGCTCTAACGCGGTGCACCTCGGCGAGCACCCCGGCCTCTAGCTCCCATGGGGGAGTGCCTGCCAAGGCGCAGGCGGCCGCAAAGGCTACGGTGGCGTAGGCCCGACAAATGCGGTTCGCCACTACCCTCTGCGGCCTCCGCAGAAGGGCCCTGGTAGATGGACGGAGTGCATCGTACCAAATGGGAGCCCCATACGTCGCCATGCTTCTCACGACCCCCGCGAATAGGCGACGGCATGAGGCTCCAGGGCCCCCTACGTTTGGGAGCAGTCGGCCGAGCGCAGCAGCCGCCCCCACCACCCGAGGAGCGAGCTGGCGAAAGTGCTCCTCGAAATTCCACCTGCGGTCCAAAACAAGGCCCAGGTACCTCATGTGGGCCCTGATTTGGACCGCTTCCCCCGACACCGAGATGCTGGCGCGTGCCGGGGGCCTCCAGCCCGCTCCGCCGAAGAGGACGGCCTCAGTTTTTGGGAGGGCCACTTTCAATCCCAACATCTCGATTCTTGTGACCACCAATTCGGTGGCCACCGTGGCCCTCCTCGCCGTCTCCCCGTAGCTGCTTCCCCGGACGGCAACCAAGGTGTCGTCCGCGTAACACACAATTGCCATCCGGGGAAGCAGAACCGGACGGATGGCCCAGTCAAACCCCAGGTTCCACAGCAGGGGTCGGAGGACTGACCCCTGCGGAACCCCGCAGGCCATCCGTCTCTCCACCCTCCTCCCATCCCTCCCCTGATAGAGCACTACCCTCTCCTCCAGGTAGTGCCCTATCATTCAGCGCAGATAGAGGGGCACCCCATGATAGCGGAGCGCCTCCTCTATCACGCCAAAAGGAAAGGTGCCGAAAGCATTGGCGATGTCTAATGACACCGCCAATACCCCTTCCCCCCTCTTCTCGGCACCCTCTACGAAGCCCTTCAGAGCACCAATCGCGTCCAGGGTCGACTTGCCGACCCTAAACCCGTATTGGCGCTCTGACAGATTGGGGCCCCGCCAAGCAATATGCTGGTTTATCCGAGAGGCCAGAACTCTCTCCAGCATCTTGCTTGTTTCGTCGATCAGGACGACTGGTCTGTAAGCCGAAGGAGAGTCCGGGGATCTACCCTCCTTCCGCAGCAGCACCAGTCGTCCCTCCTTCCATACCCTTGGGAACCGTCCCGCCGCCAGGCAGTCATTAAACAACTGCCTGAGACGGCTCCCAAGGTGCCCCAAGGCCAGCGCCAGTACTTTTGCCGGGACTCCATCCGGTCCCGGCGCCTTCCTACACTGTCGCAGACGACTCAGAGCCTCCCCCATCTCGTCATCCGTGACTGGGGGAGCTCCAACCGGCCCTTCGCGCTCCGCGGACGGGGACGCCATGACCGGGGGCGCAATTGCTGGCGGTCGGGGAAAGAGCCCCGACACCACCCGGTCGAGGAGCTCCGGCTCCATGGAATCCATGGGGGCGGCGCTCCGCATCTTGCCTCTTACGATGCGGTATGGCCGGCCCCACGGATCCCTGTCCAGGGTTGCCAAGAACTCCTTATGAGCGGAGTCCTTGGCTTTGGCGATGGCCACCTGGAAGGCCGTTTTCGGGCCTTCTGCGGCGACTTCGGGTGTAGGCCCGGCGCGCTCGGTTACTGGTGGCGCGGAGGGCTGCAATCTCCTGCGACCACCAATAGACAGACCTTCGAGCGGGCAGCCGCCTCGTCGCATCAGCGCGATGCGGAAATTTGTCGCTCTCTCCTCTACCCCCGACGAGGCCAGGGGAGCAGTGTTCCAGGCCTCGACGATGGCGCCCTCCTCCGCCATGTCTCGGTCTAGGCGGGTCAGTGCCCACCTCGGGAACACCCCTCCCCCTCTCCCGTTCCGGCCTTGGGGCGGCGGGAGCGACGCGGAAACCCTCCACCGAATATACCGGTGGTCATACAATTTAGAGGCCTAGCTTACTTAGCACATTATCTTTTAAGACAAAGTAATGAAAAACAGATTGTAGTTATACTTCTGGAGTACGGAACCCTCGGTGCGCGAGTCTGACTTGTTTGTTGTTTTTTTATACAATATACTTACCTATTTTATTGATTACATTTTGTTTTATTTTATAGTCAAAATTCAAAGAATACCTAAATATTGCTCTTTCAAAAATACCATTCATCACTACATAGTATAAAACAAAGTCGCTTTCTCTGTCCCTATATCCCTATGTCCCTATGTCCCTATGTCCCTATGTATGCTTAAATCTTTAAAACTACGCAACGGATTTTGATGCGGTTTTTTTAACCCCCGACGAAAAAACGACGGGGTGTTATAAGTTTGACGTGTCTGTGTGTGTGTGTGTGTGTGTGTGTGTGTGTGTGTGTCTGTCTGTTCCCCTGTGGCGCTCAAACGGGTGGACCGATTTGAATGCGGTTTTTTTTGTTTGAAAGGTGAATTAGTCGAGAGTGTTCTTAGCTATGTTTGATGAAAATCGGTCCAAGATGGCCGCCGCTACAAAATGGCGGATGATATATTTTTTCACAACTCCCTTGATATGGGTATCAAATGAAAGGGCTTGACTAGTAGAATAGCACTATTGCAAATTCAAGATGGCCGCCGCCACTAAATGGCGAATGTCGGGGGTTTTTTAAATTTTCAATTTACACTTGTTTAATAGATAGAGTGATTCAAGAGGAAGGTTTATAAGTAGGTTTTCTTGGCTATTTTTAAAAGTAAAACTTGCATATTATGTACAGCTATCGGTAAAGTTTATAACCTACATGCAAGATGTACGGTACCAAATAGCATTTAGGTATTTTGGAGAAACCGATTTTGGTTCTCGGCATGCAACTCCAATCTTTCGGAGTTATGTGTGTTTCATAAGCAATTAAACTTCACTAGCTTTAATGATGACAGAAACAGCGTGAGGCATGCCGAGTTTATTATAATGATGCTCAAGACATGTGAAGTCCCCTGATCCGCATTTGGTCAACGTGGTTGACTATAGCCTAAAGACTTCACATTCTGAGAGGAGACCCGTGTCCTGTGTTGGGCCGGCTAGGTGGCTCATCATGATGATGACAACAACCCAGGATCTGAGCGCGCGACAACCAATTTCGTTATTTTTTTAATACAAAATGTGCAGTGTTCAAGCTGAACGAAAAAGAAAAGATTTACACCACCAAGTTTTATTAAATTTGAATCTTAGATATTTTTTATTACTTATTACGAGTTTTAATTATAAATTAAGGATCTTTTAAGTTTATTGTTTCCCTGAAAATTTTCACTGAAACAAGCTTAGTTGTTGAAATGTTGCTTATATAATTTTCTTAAGAATTTAAGTTTCAAATTAAGAATTTTGGCGCGAGCGCTGGCGCATCTACTAGCGGCTGTGGCGTGCAATTACTAGGAAATAGGTATTTTACCGTAACTCCTTGCATAGTTCATCTGGTACGCCCTTTGTTGTAAACAATTAGCGAGGCCTTGAATTTCCCTTGGGTTGGATTCGATATCCTTTGGCAGGAGTTTGAGGGAGAAAGATATTGTATTTGGTAGAGGTTTGGTCCCTGATTAAAACAATACCACTCGCGTTAAAAGGTAATGCACAGTTTTCGAGAAAATAAATAAAACTATTCTAACCTATAAATCGATGAAACATAGAAAAACGAATGCAATATTACTGTGAGAGCAAGATAGCATACGTTATTTTGTTTAAGTGCGATAAGGACATAAGATCCTGTCAAAGACTAATGTCACAATCTATGGTATTTTTATACTAGGTGGTCTATACTTCGTTGTTATTTCTTTTTAAACCACCCAGAAAAAAGGAGCCCCGCTTGGCGGGGCTCCGTCGACCGGACCACCGCGCCGTCGCATAGTATGGGGTCTCTTCATTCACTGCCATTCCCACCATCAAGAGCGAGCGAAGCGAGCTCGGGACTTTAGGGCACTCCGACTCGGATGGGTTAGGTTAGAAGGGGATGGCGGGGTCTGCAAGACCCCGCCATCACGCATAGTGGAGGGGAGGGGGCTCCTCCTTTCCTCCTCTCCCACCTTAAATGACGCTCATGATATCAAAAAATATACAAAAACATAACCTCAAAATGAGATTTTTAAAAATTCATAAAAAAAAACGGTGCATTACCTTTCCATGGGAGTAGTGTAGGGGGGTAGGGGACACCCCCCTCCCCCTCCCCTCTCCCCCTCAACCCCCTACTCCTGCCAAACGATTGTGAATTTTTACCTTTCCCTTTCGTATAGTTTTCTACTGATGGGTCATCTCCAAATCTCCATAAGTTCTCAGAGTCCAGCTCGATAATCGGAGGTACGTCATCATTTGGAACCAGGGCCTCTGTTACCACGGTTGTGACCTGTGGTCGTGCATCGTGATGAGCTAATAAACACATTTGGTTCTGATTGAGTGCTTCTTAGAAAGGATTGTTTATTTATTTATTTTTCTTTAATAACGGTTAAATCGTTGTTTGACGTTGTCATTACAGCGACAGTAAAAATATCAATGCCAGTGTGCCGGCATATTAACTTATTGTATGGTCTCACGTATACTAATAAGGTAACAATCCTTGTCGGGTATTCCATGTATACAGTGAAGTGACAATCCCACAGACTACCCGCATCACTAGTATAGCTTCATGTCTAATAATAAAGTAACAATCCTTGTAATTGCTCGCAGTATTAGTCTTACACGTGAAGTTTTAATGCGATATGGCCTCTTCTGGCTTCGCGTATACTTTAAAGTGATAACACTTGTCGGGTGGTATATCGCGTTTACGGTGAAGTGAGAGTCCCACAGACTGCCCGCATCACTCGTATGGGTTCACGTCATATACTAATAAAGTAACAGTCCCATAAACTGCTCGCAGTATTAGCCCAGCCCGTGAAAAAACGCGCTTACCTATAGCTTGTGTTTGAAGTGTTAACCCCAAAAGTTAACCGCATCAAAGCTAGTAGGTAAGTAATTTCATCTGTATACATATTATTGATAAACACTTGACTAACCTCTGAAACTCGATGTTGATCGACGATTTTTCTCTCCAATTTTCTTAAGTTGTCATGATTACTTCCGTTCTCCGTGACACTAAACACTTTTAAATTTATAATTTAATAATTTACGATATTATTTGAAATTACTTTAAAATACGTGCGCTCCGGCAGAGCACTGAAATGTGAATGTGAGCAACGGTTCACGTTGGTCTTCGCGCACTTCCCGTAGGGGAGGTGGGGAAATCTGTTCGGGGCAAATTTGCCCCCTGCAGATGGAAATCTACCGCGCACCGTAAAGACGGTGCGGTCCTTGGAGAGTCCCTCAATGGGACGTTTTATGGTTGCGTTTTAGATGAGTGGCTTTATTCTGTTCTACCCCGTGTCCTGACTCGAGACGAGGTCACGGGGCAGAGCCCTCTTGTCTGGAGGGCGAGTGTGCCATGGTGCAATGTTCCGGAGGTGGGAGTGCTGTGATTTATCGGCTCTTTCAAACAGCTTGGCCGTTAGCCGTTTGATGAAATCATCGACCGCCTCGATACGCAAGTCTCTCATGATGGTGGAGTTCCTCACGTATCGAGGGGCGTTCACTACTTTCCTTAGCGCTCTTGACTGTTGGGCTCTTATGGTGTTTCTGTTAGACTCACTCACTAGCGCATACCAAGCCGGGGCGGCGTACGTAAGGTGGGGACGGATGTATGTCTTGTACACCCCGGCTTTGGTTCGTAGTGGGAGTCGCGATGAGAGGACTGGTCCTAGTGATCGTATGGCGGCGCGGGTTTGCGCAGTGATCTTTCTGATATGCGGCTTCATTGTCAGGTTGCTGTCGATCGTCACTCCTAGGTATTTGACGGTTGTGCTCCAGTCAATTGGCTCCCCTAGGAGTGAGAGTTTTTGCAGGTCTTTTGGGTGCGGTCCAAAGAGGATGGCCTGAGTTTTCTTTGGGTTGGCGTTCATTCTCCATTTTTCGAGCCACGGCGGGAGGAGATCAAGTGCCCTCTGGATTTTCCGCGCGGCGTGAGCGTGGTTCAAAGACGTGGCCACGTACGCCGCGTCATCCGCGTATAGTGCCAGGGTGGTTTCTTTTGGAGCTGGGATGTCATCAGTGTATAGGGCGTACAGCACTGGCGAGAGGCAGCTGCCTTGTGGAACGCCCGCCTTAATCGTCTTCACGCTTGAGAGCTCCGAGTCCACCTTTACTCGGAACCTTCTGTCCTCCAGGAAAGAGCGTATGATCTTAGTGATCTGGAGAGGCGTCTGTGAGGTGGCGATCTTGTACAGCAATCCGGAGTGCCATACGCGGTCAAAAGCCTTCTCCATGTCCAAGAAGGCTGCTACTGCTTTCTCCTTCTTGTTCAGGGCCGACGTCAAGAGATGCAGCACCCGTGCCAGTTGCTGGGTGGTACTGTGTTCTGCCCGGAAACCAAACTGTTCCGGGCGTGGGGGGATATAGGGCTCCAGCTTCTGGAGCAGCAGCTTCTCGAATATCTTAGAGATGGTCGGTAAGAGGGTTATAGGTCTGTAACTCTCCGGTTTGAGGATATTCTTCCCTGGTTTTGGAATCATAATCACGTGGCCCAATTTCCACGTGCTGGGGAAGTGGCCCGTTCTTAATATCCCATTAAAGAGACGGGTGACTGCTACAATAGTGGGACGTGGCAAGTGACGGAGCGCAGAGTTTGTAACTCCATCTGCGCCCGGGGCTTTCCTTGGCTTGGATTTTTGGATTGCACTTTTGATCATATTGGGAGAGAAGAATATCCGTTCTGCTGTGTCCGTGAAGGAGGCGGTGAAGTATTCTTCAAGGTATTTTTCGATCGTCTCAATATGAGCGGCATTCTGTATTGGGAACGGAGTAAATTGGCGTTCTAGGTGTGTTGCCAGTATCTCCGCTCTGTCAATAGCCCGGTATCTCAAATTACCGTCTTCATGGTAGAGCGGGCGTATTGGTTCGGCCGTCTTAGTGAACTGTCTACATAGTCGGTGGAGCGATTGGGTGTTGTCCGAGGCAGCTTCAATTCTACTGTCCCACTCTTCTGCAGCTATGTTTCTCAGCTCGTTTTGGACCTTACTGACGAGCTGGTTTAGTTGCCTTTTGAGTTGCGGGCAGCGTGAAGTTTGCCACTGGCGTCTGATCCTTCGCTTCCTTTCAATGAGGGCTCTTAATTTACTAGGAAGCGGAGGTTTTTTCTCTGGGGTAAATTCGGAGGTGGCTGATTTTGTTGCTGCACTGATACATACAGACAATTCATCAGCTAGGGACTCAACCTCTTCTTTTGTATTGACGGGCTTATTTGGGGTAGTGTTGCTCATGCTGTCCTCGAAGGTCTGCCAGTTGATGGTCCTTCGGGGTGTGCACTGCGGCAAGCGGCCGAGGTCTGTACGGTAGATGGCCAGTACCGGCAGATGATCCGATCCTAATTGGTCGCAAAGGACCTCCAGTAAGGGTTGCCACTGGAAGCCCTTTAGGACCACGATGTCCAGGACGTCCGGCGCGTGATTCGCAACAAATGGGTAGTGCGTGGGTACCTCCGGCCCGATGATATCGTACCCGTGAGTGTCCGCGTCGTGCAGGAGACTTCTTCCATTTAAGCAGGTTCTGCTGGAGTTCCAGGCAGGATTCTTTGCGTTCCAGTCTCCTGCTAGAGCCGTGGGAACTTGTGTGTCCAGGAGCCTGTGAACGTCCGTGATATCTAGACGCGGTTTTGGGGGGCGATAAATGGCGAAGAGTCTGTGTGTATGTCCGGCAATTGGGAGCTCTATACCTAGGGCCTGTATAGAGCTCAGCTTTGGTGTCGGGAGCAGTTGGTGGACCAATCTCCGGCGCACCAGGACTGCCAGTCCTCGTTTTGGTACCGGTTGCGGAGGGTCCTGATCCAGGCGGTAGATGATGTACCCTGGAAAGTACAGTTTGTCGTTGGGCCTTAAGTGGGTCTCACAGAGCAGGGCCACGTCTATGTCCTGTTCTTGCAGGATGGATCGGAAAACGGTCTTCTTCTTGAGCAAGCCGTGGGCGTTCCAATAGATGGTTCTCAGGGGACTAGCGAAGGTTGAGAATTTCGCTCATCCCTCTGAGAACCACAACGGCGGGGTCGTCTCCCGCACGTAGGGCCAAAAGAACGTCGGACAGGACTTGAATGGCCGATTCAATAGCTGCCATCCGTCCGTCCGACGCTCCTGTGCTTGTTTGCCTGTGTTGTTGCTGTGACCCCTGTTCCTGTAGAGGGGCACGGGTTGTCGTCTGTGCGGGAGGGGGCTGGGTTTTCCCCTTCCTGGCATTCCTCTTCTTCTTCTTCTTTCTGGGCTCAGCGCCTCTGGGCGTGGGGTCGTTTGCGGGTGTTCTTATTGTGGCACCTCCAGGCTGTGAGGGAGCGGAGACCTCCTCACTAGTTTGGGGGTGGGGTTTGGAGTCCTTGCCCACTGTGGTGGCTACTGTGCCCGCGCGTTTATTTCTTGCTTCGCGGCGGAACACAGGGCAGGAGGTGAGGTTGGCCGGGTGTGGGCCACCACAGTTGGCACAGGTGGCTGGCTCTTCCCGTGGACGAGGGCATTCGTGCGCGCTGTGCTCCCCACCACAGCGCACACAGGCCTGCCGCCGGTGGCAATTGTGGCTCGAGTGCCGAAATTGTTGGCATCGGTGGCACTGGGCGGGGCCTTTCTTGCCTCGCCACTGTTCTATTTTTACCCCTGGCATACAGAGGAGCTCCTTGACTCCCCAGATGGCCGGGGTGAGTTCGGGAGTCCTTTTCAAGACCCCGAAGAATATGCAGCCTGGGCGACCCTTCCGGGCTTTAATCGGGCGTATGAGCTCCGGCTCAAAGCCCAGGCTGCGGAGTTCCTCTTCAATGTCTTGAGGGTCGGTCTCTACCGGGATGCCGCGGATGGCCACCTTAAGACTCCGCTCCTGCGGCAGGCTGTAGGAGAACCAGGAGATCCGTTCTTCCTTCTCTAGTTCGGTCAGATACCGTTGGATTAGTCGGTACTCCTGGTCCTCCTGCGGGGTAAACTTGATGCCCTTGCCGAAAGGGCGAGCATTTGGAGATCTTCCGAGTTTGCTTTTGATAGTCTTGAAATGGTGAGCCCAGTTCGGCAAGGACTCCACGATCAAGGGCGGGTATCTGGGGGTAGCGGTCTTAGCTGTATTCCCCGAGGGCGGTGGCTGAGAATCCTGGGTAGACTCGGGCTGAGGTGGTGCGGTCGGCTGAGCCACGGTCGCATACGTTGCGACAGGTGGATCCTCCATGACCTCCTGGTCTTCCTCAATTGAGATCAGGGAGAGCAGCGAGGGGAAATCCTGGGTGTCATGGCTTTCAGTTGGGACAATAGCCAGTCTTTGGCGTTTGCCCTCAACCATCGACTCGTCGTCTGAGTCGTCGTGTCTGGGTCGTCGGCTAGCCTGGGGTGGCAGGAGAGCGACCGTCCCTGCAATAATTTGGGCTGCTAGCGCCTCCTCGTGCTCGTTACCCGGCTCTTCCGGGTCGTCGGGCCCGTCAGCGGTGTTGAGCGCCGCCTGGACATATGGCGCGATTGTCCGGAAGAATTTCGGGGATAGTTGGATTGCCTCCGGAGTTATTTCTTCGAGGTCAGTTCCCTCTAGAAGAGGCATGGAGCGGGCTTCAATGTCCGCGGCTGCGGGTGTGGTGGCAAATGTATGATACGCGGGCGCAGCATCGGGCGCGCGGGGCACGGACGTCGCGGCGGACGCGGCTGTGCTATCGCGCGAGGCGGGCGCGGTAGCGTACGCGCGGGACGCGGGCGCGGCGGCGGGCGCGCGGGGCGCGGGCGCGGCGGCGGGCGCGCGAGACGCGGGCGCGGTGGCGGTCGCGCGGGGCGCGGTGGCGGACGCGCGAGACGCGGGCGCGGCGGCGGGCGCGCGAGGCGCGGGCGCGGCGGCGGTCACGCGTGCGGCGGGCGCCGGCGGCGGGGCGGTCGCGGGGTGCGTGGCGAAGCGCACATGAGCACTAGCGGCGCGGGAGGTGCGCGGGGCGGAGTCAGACACGGCCGTGTCGACATCACGCGGCGGTGCGCGAACAGTGAAACTACCTGCACTATCCTGACGTCCTGGTCCAGCTAGTGTAGTCCTAGGGCGTCTGGGGTCGCGCGGTGGTTGAGGGTGGCCCTGATAAGGGCCTTTGGAAGCGGCTGGTGGCTGCGGCTGGCCCTGAGAAGGGCCTTTGCTGGTCGATGGGCCCGCAGTGGGGTCCATGACGTCGCGGCGGTAATCGCACGGAGCAGTCGACGCGCTGCCGTCGGTCACTCACGGACTCGTGAAGTGACCGGGCATCTTGGGTTTAAGGCGGGCTACTCCGCGCGGTTCGCACGCAGGCGAAACTTAGCACTTTTTCAAAGGAAAAACTGGGAAGTTCCAAAACTAGTACAAGGCACGTGCGCATAAGTCGACTGCAGCAGTCCGTGAGCAACGGAACACAATACCGATGTATATATAGACCGGAGGTGTGTGTACCCTCACCTAATAAATATAAAAAACTTTTATTTTTTAGTTTAGGGCTTTCAACTTTCAGTGCGCGATGGCAACACCGTATGTGTGTTATGCTGATCTCGAGGACAAAGCATTAAGTACCTATAATCGATATTCATCGACAGACCGACATCTGCACTTTCTGGTGAGAGCTGTTGGACCATTATTTCTAGCTTTTTGGGGCTCTCTTCAAAGAGCACCAGGCCATCGGCGAACCTAAGATGGTTGAGGTTCACTTCATAGTTCATCTATTCTCAAGCCAAAGGCTGCTTTCGGAATACGTGTTCGAGGACTGCTGAAAATATCTTTGGAGAGACTGGGTCACCTTGATGAACTCCTCTTTTTACCAGAAACTTTCGAAGACTTTCAAGTTGGATATTAAATAAGTTATGTCAGATCGCTCTGGGATCTTACTCCAATAGGTCAAATAAGACTTTTGAAATTTTGAAAAAAAAAAAACATAGAACTTAAACTTAATACTAACTTTTATGTGATGCGCACACAAACATACAGACAAACAGATAAACAGACAAACAGACAACCTTTTTCTTAGATTCTTTCTTCCTGTCCCAAAACCGCCGAGTTTCTTGCTGGTTCTTCTCGGTTGGACCGGCATTCCGAACCAGTGGTAGATTCAATTGACGATTCAAAAAAGGATTATGTTTGGCACATGTACACGACGATTAGTTTAAACTCGTAAAATAATTAGGTATATACATAAGTAAGCTTAGGTTAAGATATTTTGTACATATACATGTAACTATTAGCATTCTAATAAGAGAATAAAAAGTAAAGTCCCTGATTCCTATTAGAAATAAGGCTAAAAATTGTAAGTAATGAGTATGACATACGAAAATAGTTTAAACGATATAATTAATTGTCACTATAATAAGTGCGAAAGAGACGATTGTGTAATAGAGACGAATAAACACGCCTCCGCCCACTCGCTGAATCACCCGTACTAAATTTATGTATAAATACAAGGCCCAAGGGCGACGCATTCATTCTCGTAGCGGCAGTGAAACAGCGAGGACCACCTCTCCTCGGCAGACTACATCCAGCGGAAACGGGCTACACAGCGACAGGGCGGCGGGAACTCTACGGCACCGTGGTCTTTTATTTTCACCTCTCCACCGACTACCTGGTCGATAGGATCCGCGCAAGTCCAGGCTTTGTCCTGAACATTGGTCCTAATTCGAGCCGGATCAAACGTCGATCAGAGGTGTGGGCATGGTGAAAACTAGATCCCGATCTGTGGTGCCGGAAGAGTCTCCTATTGCGTCGGGCGATCACATAGCCCCTGGCATCATGCCGCGCACCGCCAACGATCACACGTCGCTGCCGCTGGATGGTCGCTTCGCGTCGGACAGTCTAGCAACTGCCCCGGGCCCCGCGCCGCGCGTCGCCGACATCACGCCGCGAGAATCACCGGAGTCTCCGAGTCCGTCTCCGTCTCCAGTACCCTCGTCGGGTCCAACGTCGGGCAGCCATGAAGAGGCATCGCAGACATCAACATGCCGCGACTCGTCGCCTCTGCCCGCCGCCGCGAAACCCCGCGCGCCGCACACCGAGTGCGCCCCCGCGCCCGCGCACCCCAGTGCCGCCCGCGCGCCGCACACCGCGATCTCCCGCGCGCCGCACCTCACGTGCGGAAACGCGCCCGCGTACGTCAGTGCCGCTCACGCGCCGTTCCCGGTTGGCGCCTATCCACCGTATCCGAGTGCAAGTGAAGTCGCTCCTGCCACCACAGTGTCACCGCGCGTCGCGCCTGCAAATGCGCACGTCGATACACCGTCGTGGGCGCCGAACGCGACCGTGCCAGTCAGCACGCACATTCACGTACCGCCAGGGTCGGCGCCTTCCACCACGTCCGTCAACACCGAGCCACGTCCGAAGCCCAACGCACACGAACTGCGCGCCTCTAAGATACGACTGCTCGAGCTCCAGCAAGAGTTAACTCGGCGGGACATCGAGCTACAGAAGCTGCGCATCGAGGAGGCAGAGAGCAACGCGCTCGACGTGCAGCTTACGTGCAACGCCGACCAACGGGTCGACAACTGGCTTCAAAGACGTGAGGTTCAAAGTGACGACGCGCAATTGGCGATGAACGCGCCACCTCACGTGAGTAAATTTACATATTTTGGTGATAAGTGTCAACAGGGTGCGAGCTTTCCGCGAGCGCCACCCGCTCTGTGTCTTGATAGTGCTACGTCCGGTGACTATGCCTGCCTCGAGCGGACCTCGGGGGTTAGAGACACAGAGCGCGGACATCCCGCTTCGATGCCGGAGTCCGCCACAGTGTTTAACGATAAGTCACGGCAAGCCGCCGTGAGTAAATTTACATATTTTAATGACAAGTGTCAACAGGGTGCGAGCGTTCCACGAGCTCCACCCGCTCTGTGTCTTGATAGTGCTACGTCCGGTGACTATGCCTGCCTCGAGCGGACCTCGGGGGTTAGAGACACAGAGCGCGGACATCCCGCTTCGATACCAGAGTCCGCCACAGTGTTTAATGATATGTCACAGCAAGTCGTCTCGGGGCCCAGGTTCATCGGGTATCCCGCGGCTTGGCCAACGTCCGACGACCCTCTAGTCAAAGAGGCTACGTCTATAGCCCAGCCTACCCTATCGGAGGCAGACCCAGGGCTCGCGCCGCGGCCGCCGGCGAGCGCCGCCGCCGCGCCACCTTATGTAAATAATAATAATAATAATGATTTGTTAGGTATGTTCGAACGTCAACAACAGTTGTTTTTGCAAGGTCTAACGCAGCTTTCCCAGGCAGTCGCGACGCCCGGCCAGCGCAACACGGCGAGGTCGCTGGTCGAGTTACCGACCTACGCAGGTGCTTACGACGAATGGTACGCCTGGCGAGACACGTTCAACGCTACTTCACGGCACTTCGAGGACGCCGAGAACAAGGCTCGGCTCCGACGAAGCCTGCGTGGCCCGGCGAGGGACCTAGTCGACGGTCTGCTCAAAACCACGGCGTCATCGGCCGAGATCGTCGCGGCCCTGGAGAGCGTATACGGCCGACCCGACTGCATTGTCTACGCGGAGCTAGAGAAGTTAAAGGCGCTGCCGCGCCTCACGGATTCAGGCAAGGAACTTCCGGTTTTCGCATGCAAAGTAGACTCTGTAGTGTCAACGATCGTAGCTCTTAAGCAAGAAGCTTATCTCGTCAGTCCACAAACATTACATACTATAGAGGAAAAAATGTCAGCTCTTTACAGAACGAGGTGGTTCGACTTCGAAGCGAGGCAGCCCGACACCGAGCCCGGCCTGCTGAAATTACGCCGCTTCCTGACCACCGAGATGAAGCTGCAAGTGCGACACATCCGGCCCGAGACTGCAGCGGCTCCGAGGCCGCATGAGCAGCCGCGCCGAGTGCAGCGAACCCACGCGGCGAGCGACGCACGCTCACCGACCAAAGACGATGACAAAAGGTACGATGATACACATTCTCCGAAGCGGGCCGACAAGAGGTGCGCGTACTGCGCGCGCGGTGGCCACGTCGTCCAGGAGTGTTGTACCTTCAGAGGCCTGTCCCTGGACAAGCGCTGGGAAGCCTGCCGACAGAAGAAGCTGTGCTTCCGTTGCCTGGGCTCCAGGTCCTACCGTCACCGCTGCGTGGGAAAGAAGTGCGGGCTAGACGACTGCACGTACTTCCACCATCGACTACTTCATCAATCGCCGAACGGCGAGAAAACAGCAGCATGCGAGGGCGACGAGAGAGCCATGCGGGCCGTCTGCTCCTCGACGGGAATACCGGCGCTGCTTAACATTATACCGGTAACTATTTCCGGTCCCAGAGGGAAAGCCGAAGTCTTCGCGCTACTCGACAGCGGGTCCACGATCACGCTGGTCAAGGAGGACATAGCACGAGACATCGGAGCGCAAGGGCCTTCGCACGAGTTGAACATCGAAGGTATTGCAGGCTCTAAGTTCAAAAACGCGTCACAACTAGTGACATTCGCTATTAAAGGGAAACATTGTCCAGAAGAGCACTTCATCGACGCGCGCACCATACCGGACTTAGGCATCTCCGGCCAGGCGATCCCGCGCGCTGTTATACAGAAGTGCGCTCACCTCAAGGACATAGCCGATCAGCTGCTGCAGTACGACTATGCGGTACCATCCGTACTGATCGGCCAGGACAACTGGGAACTGCTGCTAACGAGCGACTGCCGCACGGGTACACACGAGGAGCCGGTCGCTTCGCTCACCGGGCTGGGCTGGGTGATCCACGGCCTGTACAACGACGAGAACGCGGCGTCTGCAGGCAAGGAGCAGGTGGGCGTACACCGAGTCACGAAGGTACGCTCGGTGGACGACGACAACTTGGACCAGCTCCTCAAGGAACACTTCTCCCTGGAATCGCTCGGAGTCGAGCCACGCCGCCCTCAGTCAGACCCGGAACTGCGCGCACTGAACATCCTCGACGCTACTACTCGCCGGCGGGAGGACGGGAGCTTCGAAGTCGGCTTATTATGGAAAAATGAAGCAGCCGTCATACCCGACAACTACGAAGCCGCCCTGCGCCGCCTCGAGGGAGTCGAGAAGAAACTGGACAAGGATCCCAGCTTGAAAGCGCGATACGAAGAACAAATGAAGCGCATGGTGGAGAACGGCTACGCAGAGATCGCCGTCAACAAACCCGCCCCGGGAAGAACGTGGTACCTGCCGCATTTCGCAGTAACAAACCCAGCGAAACCAGGCAAGACTCGTATAGTACATGACGCGGCGGCCACGACTAAGGGGGTGAGTTTGAACAGCCTATTGTTAACAGGACCAGATCTGCTGCAGTCTCTACTGGGCGTACTCATGCGCTTCCGTCAAAAAAGGATAGCCGTAACGGCTGACATCAAAGACATGTTTTTACGTATCGGAATACGCGAGGAAGATCGCGACGCATTACGTTTCCTATGGCGAGGCGACGCCCGGGATAAGAAGCCCTGCGAATATCGTATGAAGTTGGTTATTTTTGGCGCTACGTCATCGCCGACTGCGGCCATATACGTAAAAAATAAAAACGCGGAAGAATTCCGAGACAACTATCCCGATGCGGCCGACGCTATAATAAGAAATCACTATATGGATGATTATTTGCAATCTTTCAGTTCTATCGAAGAGGCCCAGCGGATCGCCAGCGAGGTGGACTACGTGCACAAGAAAGGCCATTTCGAGCTGTGCAAATGGGCATCGAATGAAAAGGCGGCCATCGAGCAGTTCACTCCCGCGCCGAGCGAGTCCAGCCGCGACATGGACACCGGCGGGAGCGAGAAGATACTCGGGCTCGTCTGGCGACCGCAGGCAGATACTTTAGGATTCAATTTAAATATGGCGCGAGTAGCGCCCAACGTCATCAACGGAGAAAAGGTACCAACAAAAAGAGATCTCTTACGCACCGCAATGTCGCTTTTTGACCCTCTAGGTCTCGCCACGCCAGTCACGATCCAGGCGAAGCACATCCTACAAGACACCTGGCGCATGGGCATCGGTTGGGACGACCAGCTGCCGCCAGACCTGGTCGAGAGATGGCAGAGCTGGCTGCGAGACCTGCGAGACCTGGGCCACATCGCGCTACCACGCTGCTACCCCGCCTACGACGACGCTGACGAACGAGAGCTGCACACATTCACGGACGCGAGTGAGATAACCTACGCGGCCGTCGTCTACTGGAGGGTCAAGCGACCCGACGGCCAGGTGACGGTCAGCCTCGTCGCAGCTAAGGCGCGGGTAACCCCTTTAAAAACTGTTTCTGTCCCGCGGTTGGAGCTTCAAGCTGCCGTGCTAGGCTGTCGCTTGGCTAGCACCATACAACAGGAACACGACGAAAAACCGATTCGTCGCGTTTTTTGGACTGACAGTAAAACGGTGCTGGCCTGGCTACGAGCCGGTCCACGGGTATTTAAACCGTTTGTTGCCCACAGAATAGCGGAAATAGAAGAATCGACACGAGTACTAGAATGGCGTTGGGTACCTACCAAGGACAACGTCGCAGACGACGCGACACGTAAAACCCCAGTCGCGTTTGGCAACGATCACCGTTGGTACAGGGGACCGTCGTTCCTATACAACGACGAAGCGGCCTGGCCAACCGAGCCAATCCTTCCCGCCACAGTCACGGGGGAAGAGAAAACTTTAGTAACAAGGAAAACAATAATCATCGACGAGTCGTTGCCCGATCCAGCACGCTTCTCGTCCTGGCTTAGGTTGCTAAGGGCAACGGGTAGGGTAATACAGTTCATTAGATTGATCCACAGGTACACGCGCGCTAAGGCCGCGCACGCGCGAACACGACACAACGCAGAGGCGGATCCCGAGTGGACCCCACGACCGAAGACCCAGCCGCCGCCGCGCTCTGCGCGACACACGGCTGCCGCCGCGCCTGACCGCTTCATTCCTCTGGGAGCGGAGGCCCTGCAGGCGGCGGAGCGCATCTGGCTACGGGCGATGCAGCAGCGAGCTTTCTCCGCCGAACTCGCCTGTGCCACCAACGGCACGGCTCTCCCGCCAGACAGCCGCATCCGCAACCTGGGTGTCTTCATTGACGACGACGGCATCATGCGAGTGAAGTCCCGCATCGACGAAGCCGAAGACACCACGCCGGAGCTGCGCACGCCGCCGATCGCCGACGGCAGCCACCCCTACACGCGGCTGTACATCGACTGGGTCCATCGCGAGCTGCATCACGGCGGCATCGAGACCGTCGCTAACGAAGTCCAACAACGGCTCTGGGTCATCCGCTTGCGCCCCACGGTCAAGGGCGTAATCCGCGACTGCCAGCCCTGCCGTCTGCGCCGCGCCAAGCCGTCGTCACCGCCCACTGGGAACCTGCCGCGCTGCCGCCTAGCGCACCACCAGCGGCCGTTCTCCTACACCGGCCTGGACTTCTTCGGGCCGCTCTCCGTCACCGTGGGCCGACAACGTCAGAAACGCTACGTGGCGCTCTTCACCTGCCTCACTACGCGCGCCGTGCACCTGGAGATGACGGCGCACATGACGACCGACAGCTGCATCATGGCCATCCGGCGCATGATGGCTCGCCGTGGCCGGCCCATCGAGTTCTGGTCTGACAACGGATCGAATCTCCGGGGAAGCGATGCAGAGCTGCGTCAGGCCCTCGACGAACAGCGCCTGACAGACGCCGCAGCCAACCTCCTCATCAAGTGGCGCTTCATCGTCCCGGGCGCGCCATTCTGGGGCGGAGCCTGGGAGCGACTCGTACGGAGCGTGAAGACAGCCCTTCGAGTCGTACTGCACGAGCAGCACCCGCACGAAGAGACCTTAGCGACGCTACTCGCTGAGGTCGAAAACACCGTCAACAGCCGACCGCTCACTCATCTGCCTGACGACGAGCGCCAGGGGGCGCTAACACCGAATCACTTCCTGCTCGGCGGGCCATCTCGAGTACCGCAGCCGGGAGCGTTCGACGACTCCGACCTCACACTGAAGAAGACCTGGAGGAACAGCCAGCGCCTCGCCGATCTCTTCTGGGCGCGATGGCTGCGAGAGTATCTCCCCACGCTTCAGCACCGGCGGGAGCCACATGGGAGAGGCCCAGCAGTCCGAGTCGGCGACCTGGTCCTCATCGTCGACGCTTCGCTTCCACGCAACACCTGGCTACGAGGCATTGTGGAGGTCATCTACCCCGGCGCAGACGGCATCACAAGGGCGGCGGACGTGCGAACCACGCGAGGCATCCTTCGGCGGCCAGTCAAAAAACTCGTCGTGCTACCAACAAACAATGAAGCTGGAGCTTCACGGCGGGAGAATGTACACGACGATTAGTTTAAACTCGTAAAATAATTAGGTATATACATAAGTAAGCTTAGGTTAAGATATTTTGTACATATACATGTAACTATTAGCATTCTAATAAGAGAATAAAAAGTCAAGTCCCTGATTCCTATTAGAAATAAGGCTAAAAATTGTAAGTAATGAGTATGACATACGAAAATAGTTTAAACGATATAATTAATTGTCACTATAATAAGTGCGAAAGAGACGATTGTGTAATAGAGACGAATAAACACGCCTCCGCCCACTCGCTGAATCACCCGTACTAAATTTATGTATAATTGGGAAAGGCGACCATTTTTATCACGCTACCGCACCCCGCCACTCATCAAGTCTATAAAAGCCAATATGTACCCGCGTTGAGCGTGGCCAGTGTCATATTTTTGTCACACATTTAATATTTGTGTAAACGTCATGTTGAATTACCACGTACGACTGTGATTGTATTGTTCGGTACTTATGCTAAGCAGCTGAACCCTATTCATTACTAAACATTCGCAGTACATATTTGAAATGCCTTTCTTGACTAAACAGCTATTGTCGAAGTGGTTAAGTTGATTTTGAACCCTTTTCGTAAACTGTGATCTGTCTGTTCCGTAGTCGTAGTTGTGTTGAGCGTATGCTCCACTGGGTTAAGCGAACTCTGTGCCTCTGTCCCGTATTAGTTGTGTTGAGCGTATGCTCCACTGGGTTAAGCGAACTCTGTGCCTCTGTCCCGTAGTAGTTGTGTTGAGCGTATGCTCCACTGGGTTAAGCGAACTCTGTGCCTCTGTCCCGCAGTTTGTTGTGTTGAGCATATGCTCCACTGGGTTAAGCGAACTCTGTGCCTCTGTCCCGCAGTTGTTGTTGTGTTGAGCGTATGCTCCACTGGGTTAAGCGAACTCTGTGCCTCTGTCCCGCAGTTGTTGTTGTGGTGAGCGTATGCTCCACTGGGTTAAGCGAACTCTGTGCCTCTGTCCCGCAGTTGTTGTTGTGGTGAGCGTATGCTCCACTGGGTTAAGCGAACTCTGTACCTCTGTCCCGCAGTTTTTGTTGTGTTGAGCATATGCTCCACTGGGTTAAGCGAACTCTGTGCCTCTGTCCCGCAGTTGTTGTTGAGTTGAGCGTATGCTCCACTGGGTTAAGCGAACTCTGTGCCTCTGTCCCGCAGTTGTTGTTGTGGTGAGCGTATGCTCCACTGGGTTAAGCGAACTCTGTGCCTCTGTCCCGTAGTAGTAGTAGTAGTAGTGTTGAGCGTGTGCTCCGCTGGTTTATGCGAACTTCTATGTCCAGTAATTGTGTTGAGCTGATGCTCCACAATTGACATTCGACCTCGGTATCTATGTTCTGTGTTTGTTGTGTTGAGCTGACGCTCCACAATGGATATGCGAACTTGATGCCTATTCCAGCATATGTTGTGAGTGCAGAGTCCCGTGTTTGTTGTGTTGAGCTGACGCTCCACAATGAATATGCGAACTTGATGCCTATTCCCAACGTATGTTACGAATGCAGAGCTAAAAGCACCGCTATTTTACTGCTAAAAAGAAGTGTTTTATTAACATTTTGTTTCTCTTCACATTTTTTAGTCGAAGAGGAAGCTCATGAAGATTCGTCTGCTGGCAGCCAGGCTTTGGTAGCCCCTCTTCAGGATGCTGAGGGAGGTCATGGTCCATAACCTCTCTGAAATTGCAGCAGCGGTAATAACATGTGGTCGGGACGACCACGTGTCAGGAGAGGCCGAATTGGGAAAGGCGGCCATTTTTATCACGCTACCGCACCCCGCCACTCATCAAGTCTATAAAAGCCAATATGTACCCGCTCCAGCATTCATTCTGTGCCTTGTCTTCGCGGTGTTCATACCTAGTGTTCTTACCTAGTGCTTTTTGTTTATTTGTTTGAATTATTTAATTTTTGAGTAAAGTTTGAATACTTGTTCAATTAAATTAATTGTTGATTGGAATAATTCTTACTTTGTGTTTTTATTTTGTAAAAATAATGCAAATCCGCTTAAAGTATAAATACAAGGCCCAAGGGCGACGCATTCATTCTCGTAGCGACAGTGAAACAGCGAGGACCACCTCTCCTCGGCAGACTACATCCAGCGGAAACGGGCTACACAGCGACAGGGCGGCGGGAACTCTACGGCACCGTGGTCTTTTATTTTCACCTCTCCACCGACTACCTGGTCGATAGGATCCGCGCAAGTCCAGGCTTTGTCCTGAACAGCACATGTACCTATGTATTCACGTTCACAGATCACTCTCCTGGCCAGGATTTATAGTGTCCTTTGTTGATATTTTTAACTAGCTGACCCCCGCGACTTCGTTCGCGTGTTTAAAGGTTTTATATAGGATCGAATCGGATCGCATAATTCTTTTATGTACCTAAACTAAATGTAACTAAACCGGGTCCCAAGTTATTTGAACCCAATACTGAGGGTTGTAATGTCTGTCATTTCTGAACCAAAAAACCTATGACCTTGAAATATTTACGGGACAATATATAAAGTAGTACCTTTCTAACAAAAAAGAATGAGTGAAATCGAACAACGCGTTAATGAATTACAGCTAAATAGGGTAAGCCGTAGTAATCTTGGCCACCCCTCAATCATTGGCCTTTTGACTTTATAATTGATTTATTAAGAGTTTTATTCGCGCACAAGGTTTATAAAAATTACTACATTTTTCTATGTTGACAACACTCCTAAATAAAACTGATAGTTTTTAATAATATCAGCTAGAAACACTTGGAAAAAAATAATTTTGTGACGTGCATGATGACGGACGGCGTGAATTATTACGAAAATCATAAGAAGTAAGTACTTCTACATTGTCAATTACCTGTTTTCTTCGAATCTAAATTAGGAGGTATGCCTTCTTATAGGTTATTTAACATTCAATTTAGATTTATATGTCTTAATTAGAGAGAAAAGACACGAAATAACCAAAAAAAGTGTAGGCCAAAGTTAGTACCGTCCGCTTATATAGAAGATGAATTGATTAGCATGGGTGCCAATTAAAGTAGTCACTGCTTAAAAATATTTACCCTATTTTATACTTGTAATGAATGTTACTGTAGACTCCTTTTAAAATAATTTAAGTTAAAATATCATAGGACTGCAGTAACTAGATTTTAGCAGGGTCAATCTTTATACTTTTACGTATTTGGCCGTGCTAATCGTTGTATTTTTACGTATGCCAATTTTTGTACAAAGAAACATAATATTTGTAGTGATGTACCGAGGTCGATACTGAACAATTAGATATACCTACCTATGTACAAGTCTGTTTATTATTTTTACGGCTAAACGAGATCCTACCTAATGACCAATCAATTCATGTCAAGTTTTGACTTATTAAACATGTTGACGAGTAATGTTTTCCTACCCTATTAATATTAAAAATGCGAAAGTATGATGATGAAGTGGTATTGAAGATGTATGTTGGTTTATTCGTCAAACGGATAAAGTAATAGCTCCTTCGTAACTTCATATGATATTGAAAGTGCTGAATGTAAGATTTATAATAATACCTACCTATCTATATCGAATTATCGGTAATAGTTTTGAAGTGGCATGTGGCTATTCCTGACACAAAAAGTACTCCTTTTTCTTTTATAATAACTACTTGATTTCCGTGACTTCATCCGCGTGGATTTTGTTTTTAGATTCCCGCGGGAGCTCTTTGATTTTACGGGCTATATAGAAGCCTATGTTACTTTCGAGGTCCTTCACTATACCCATGCAAAAATCACGATGATCCGTAGTACTGTTGCAGTGTGATTGAAGGATAAATCAACAAACAAACATACCTTCGTATTTATAGTATTAGGGTATGTAACTTGCGCTTTTCCCGCAACTTCATTGACGCAGAGATCGGACATTATCCGATAAGTTTTTTCTGGATATGGATTGTTTGACGAATTTCATCCGAATCATTTCAGCCGTTTCAGCATAATTAATATAAAAAACCAATAAACAAACAAGCATACAACGTTACTTTCGCATTTATAATATTAGGTACTAACTGACGCTCGAGATGCAAGCAATCACTGGTGACAACTCATAATAGTTAGGTAGGTAATACTATAGTATTACAAAATTTCCGATGTATAATTAATGTTTAATTCAATAGGCAAATAACGAGTTTTATTAAAAAACAAATGTATTATATTTAATTGTTTAGTTTGCTTTGTTGCAGATAAAATGCCAAAACCTACCAAAGGAGGCATTTATGCAAGTACCCACCTACCAACTTATATATCGACTTAGGGCTAAATGTCCTATACCTGCACGTCACTATCGTATATTTTATTAAAATTCTAATAAATTTTACTAGTGATTGGCATAACACATTATAAAAATTAGCAGTGCTAATATATACAAAAGTATAACGATTAACATGCTAATCATTATACTTTTGGTATGGCATTCACTATGCTCAAAGGCTAATGATTGTACTTTTGGCTCCATTTTTAAATTTATGGCGTTTAAGTTCATAAAGATGTCGCGTTATTTTTTAGAGCTTTTTAGAAGTCTAAATCACGAACAAGTAGTAGGTAGGGGTTAGAAAAAAAGTCCACGGTTTGGTGATGGTAGGTGACAATTTAATTATTAAGGCGATATTAAAGTTACAGTCTCCAATGCAAAATAAGTTAAGTCAGTTCACGTTAGGTCTTAGAAGTTAAGTTAAGTTACCTTAATATTTATATAGGACCCTCACAAGAATGCTGGGAAATTTACTACGTGCCGCATGCTATGCACTAGAGTGGGTCTTCTAATTGTAAATAATTGGTAAAATAGTTGGTAATTCCAATAATAAATTTTCCTAGGTTCTTGTGAGAGTTGGTAAACAACGGAAGGTTGAAAAGTTACTCAGAATAATTACAATTGTTATTGACTAGTTAACGTAGACCGAATGCAGTTAATTTGGACACAAGTGCGCTAGTTCACTAAGTTTAGAGTCTCAGGGAGAGCGGGGTCGTGTTCACTTAGTTACGGTCCGTCCTATTAGTTTCCGGTTTGATGTAACAGGATAGTGTATACTAGGGAGTCTCTGGATTGGCGAGCTCTAGCGGGCAGCTAAGGTACTCAACTGGCGGTGGTGTGAGCTCGTGGTCCGTTCCCGTCCGTCATCCATATGTAATTCAGTCGGCTTGGAACGCTCGCATCAGCGCAGTTGCTCCGCTTGAAGGCTTGAGAGTAATTGTCGAACCCGGAGAATCCTGACGGTCACCTTGCCAGTTAGTGTTAGTGGTAGCTGGGTCGCAACCAGGTCATTCGTTGTAGATAAGTGCAGGCCGTAAACAAGACTGACTGTAGGTAGAACTGGCTGTAGGTAGAACTGGCTGTAGGTAGAACTGGCTGTAGGTAGAACTGGCTGTAGGTAGAACTGGCTGTAGGTAGAACTGGCTGTAGGTAGAACTGGCTGTAGGTAGAACTGGCTGTAGGTAGAACTGGCTGTAGGTAGAACTCATTTCGGGTCAATTTACGATGTAATCCATTTATTTAGAGGCTAGTTGTATTAAGAAGGCCTTAACAATTATATTATCCCATCACAACACGGGTCGATTAATTACGCAGTTGGTTCACATCTCTCACTGTGTCACGTATCAGCCAAGGTTACAGTAAAAATATGGCCGAATCCACCGAGCTGTCAAAAAAAAAATGACCTCTCCTTATCAGCATCTTCGGAGGCGGTTCGCTGTCACTGTATTACATAGTTTATTTTTTTTTTTTTTTAATTAGTTTTATTATTATTAGCAATTATTATTTTTTTTTAATAGGGTTAGTTATATGTAGTTTTATTAGTTATTTTTAATTATTAGATATTAATTAAATTTATAGTCTACCAAGGAGTGCCATCTGTTGAGATAATTGTTGCTTATCGGAACTCTTCGGCATTTAGTGCCAACGAGCGCCGTTAGATGTCGGCAGTCGTTACATATCCCCCCTCCTCGTTTAGGGATTTTGCCTGAGAAATCCCCCTGCTACTCTCTAACTACTAGTACAGGGTACACATATATTCATCACAACTATCCTTCATTCATACATACTTCATCTGTTAGTCCTCAGCATTTAGAATTAAGCCTTCGCTCTTTTAGGTCGAGTGAAGCTTCCTAGCAGACAGAGTTATAGGTTTAGAGCCTATCACTCGCCTGTAATAGTAAGTGATGTTAGATTAATGTCAAAATAGATGATGTCCAAAGAATATAGGGCCTCATTCGCCTTTTAGGTCAGCGAACAAGAATTAGCACCCGTCTACTGTGTAGGGCAGTAGACAAGTATATAGATCTAATTCACCTTTTAGGTCAGTGAACCAGAATGTAGAAAATACCTCAACTTTTAGGTCATCGAGATATTGTAATTTAGTAGAAACTAATACCTACTAATATTTCCCCACTGTTTAGAGCAGTAGTTAAATATGACAAGTGCCTTAGACTCTTAGTCAGTCAAGCCACCAGTCGTAGAATAATTGTAGGCAGTTCCATCATCATATTAGACATTAGGTAGATTAGTATTGGGTAGCAGCTAAGTATATTAGGGAATGTGTTTTTAGTTAGCGACTGTAGGTATACTAGAATAATTTTGTTTTAGACAAAATTTAGAATTATTCAGGTATACAGGTAGGCATATATGGGTAGACATACATGTAGTTTAGTTATGGTGTAGGGCCATAATTGTATTTTTAACTTAGGTAAGTAGTAGCAACAATAGTTTATTTTTATGTTTTAGCTTAGGATTGTAGTAGCCATAACAATTAATTTTTAGATTTTAATTAGGTTAGTAGTAGGTTAATTTATTTATTTTTAGAATTTATTTTAAGTTTATAGTAGTATAATAACAATTTATATTTAGCATTTAGTTTATTTAATAGATAGTAACAATTTATTTTTGTATTTTGTTTTATGTAGTAGATAATAATAAATTATTTTTAGTTTTAATTTTAGGAGTTGGCTGGAAACCATTTTGAATTTAATAATTTAGTTTAGTTCGTAGATAGTGGTAGACTTAATTTTATATTTTAGGTTAGGATAATGGCAGGATGCTATTATTGCTGTTTAGTATTTAGTTATGTAGTAACTACAGTAAATTTATTATTTAGATTTTAATTTAGAATGATAGCGGAGAGCCATGATTGAATTTTTAAAATTTAGTAAAAGTTTTTATAGCAAGAGGCATTTTACTGTAGGTATAAAATTAACTGGAGTTAATTAATTTTAGATATTTAAATGTAATGGATTTGACTCGAAACGGGTTTAGCATTGACTAGCTATGGTTAGAATAAGCATTCTTAGATGAATTTCCTTCAAAAGATTAGGTTATCTAGAATTAGTTTCAAAATGTATTGTAGTTAATTAAGTTTATGTAATAAATTTAAAATTTGTAACACCAAAACGGGTTTTAATAATAACTAGATTTAACTAGGAAGCAGCCTTCTTAGATGAATTTAATTCAGCAACTAAAATCAGTTAAATTTAAAATAATTGATTAATTAAGTAAGGTTAGGTATTTATATTTGAAACTAGATAAAGTAGTTAATTTTAATTTGATATTTAGTTAAATGAATGTAGGTTTTTAATTATAATCGAGTTTCAAGAGAAAAAAATTTTAACCGGAAACGGTGAGTGGCTGTGACATTTTTCCTAGTTCTATACTTAATGTCTAACTTATGCTATTCCGTTTATCGCTAGCCAAAAGCTAACAGCACCGCTAGCCCTGACCTCCCAAGAACTCCCTAGTCACACTAGTTGTAGGTAGTTGTTGACATATAGTCTAATATAAGGTAAATAAATTTTATAATTTAGTTATATAGGTGGTATACTGTCTGGTCAAGTCGAAATTAGTTAAATTTAGTTAATAGTTGGGCGCCATTGGCGCGTTATTTTTTAGAGCTTTTTAGAAGTCTAAATCACGAACAAGTAGTAGGTAGGGGTTAGAAAAAAAGTCCACGGTTTGGTGATGGTAGGTGACAATTTAATTATTAAGGCGATATTAAAGTTACAGTCTCCAATGCAAAATAAGTTAAGTCAGTTCACGTTAGGTCTTAGAAGTTAAGTTAAGTTACCTTAATATTTATATAGGACCCTCACAAGAATGCTGGGAAATTTACTACGTGCCGCATGCTATGCACTAGAGTGGGTCTTCTAATTGTAAATAATTGGTAAAATAGTTGGTAATTCCAATAATAAATTTTCCTAGGTTCTTGTGAGAGTTGGTAAACAACGGAAGGTTGAAAAGTTACTCAGAATAATTACAATTGTTATTGACTAGTTAACGTAGACCGAATGCAGTTAATTTGGACACAAGTGCGCTAGTTCACTAAGTTTAGAGTCTCAGGGAGAGCGGGGTCGTGTTCACTTAGTTACGGTCCGTCCTATTAGTTTCCGGTTTGATGTAACAGGATAGTGTATACTAGGGAGTCTCTGGATTGGCGAGCTCTAGCGGGCAGCTAAGGTACTCAACTGGCGGTGGTGTGAGCTCGTGGTCCGTTCCCGTCCGTCATCCATATGTAATTCAGTCGGCTTGGAACGCTCGCATCAGCGCAGTTGCTCCGCTTGAAGGCTTGAGAGTAATTGTCGAACCCGGAGAATCCTGACGGTCACCTTGCCAGTTAGTGTTAGTGGTAGCTGGGTCGCAACCAGGTCATTCGTTGTAGATAAGTGCAGGCCGTAAACAAGACTGACTGTAGGTAGAACTGGCTGTAGGTAGAACTGGCTGTAGGTAGAACTGGCTGTAGGTAGAACTGGCTGTAGGTAGAACTGGCTGTAGGTAGAACTGGCTGTAGGTAGAACTGGCTGTAGGTAGAACTGGCTGTAGGTAGAACTGGCTGTAGGTAGAACTCATTTCGGGTCAATTTACGATGTAATCCATTTATTTAGAGGCTAGTTGTATTAAGAAGGCCTTAACAATTATATTATCCCATCACAACACGGGTCGATTAATTACGCAGTTGGTTCACATCTCTCACTGTGTCACGTATCAGCCAAGGTTACAGTAAAAATATGGCCGAATCCACCTATTTATTAATTAGTTCTCCCAGTAGTAATCCACCCATTTTTTAATTAGTTTTATTATTATTAGCAATTATTATTTTTTTTTAATAGGGTTAGTTATATGTAGTTTTATTAGTTATTTTTAATTATTAGATATTAATTAAATTTATAGTCTACCAAGGAGTGCCATCTGTTGAGATAATTGTTGCTTATCGGAACTCTTCGGCATTTAGTGCCAACGAGCGCCGTTAGATGTCGGCAGTCGTTACAAAGAGATGAAATACAATTACACTTGTGGTTTATTCGAATTCTCAGATTCATACTCAACAACTTGAGAACAAATGCTATTTGGTTTTGAGCCTTAACTCGACGGAATAAATGTTTACAGTCAATGTTCACCTTAAACGGCCAATCACTATATCGCTTACCCTACACGTTTTAACTTTCATCCCCTCTCCCAAGGGAACCATGCTAAATTTCGGGATAAAAGGTATCCTATGTCCTACCTCGGAATATAAACTCAAATCGTACCAAGTTTCATTTGAATCCATTCAGTAGTTTCGGCGTGATGCGCGGCCAAGATACAGACAGACAGACAGACAGACAGACAGAAAGACAGACAGACAGACAAAAATGAAAAAAATTGCAGTTTTGGCTTCAGTATCGATTATAGAGTGCCCTCCAATAAAAATTTTCAAAATATCTTCAATGTACAGAATTGGATCTGTTACAGTTTTATTATATTACTAGCTGACCCCCGCGACTTCATTCGCCTGTTTATAGGTTTTATATAGGATCGGATCGGATCACATAATTATTTTATGTACCTAAACTAAATGTAGCCTAAGTTACTCCTTATTTAAACATTGAAAGTTCCATTAAAATCGATCCAGCCGTTTTGGAGATTAGCTGGAACAAATAGACAAACCGACAATCATAAATTTAAATGCACACCAGTTTAAACTAAGCCGTACGTTCAAAGATCCGGGTCCCAAGTTATTTGAACCCAATACTGAGGGTTGTAATGGCTGTCATTTCTGAACTAAAAAACCTATGACCTTGAAATATTTACGGGACAATGTATAAAGTACTACCTTTCTAACAAAAAAAGAATGAGTGAAATCAAGCAACGCGTTAATGAATTACAGCTAAATACACGTTTTAAATTTCATCCCCTCTCCCAAGGGAACCGTGCTGAATTTCGGGATAAAAAGTATCCTATGTCCTACCTCGGAGTATCTATATATATATTAGACAGACAAAAATGAAAAAAATTGCAGTTTTGGCTTCAGTATCGATTATATAGTGCCCTCCAATAAAAAATTTCAAAATATCTTCAATGTACAGAATTGGATCTGTTACAGTCTTATTATATTATAGATAGAAGATAGATGTTAAAGTTCTGTTTAGATTTTCACACCATAAATTAAAAATTAAAAAAAACCCCACATTCGCCATTTTGTATTGTTGGCCATCTTAGATTTGCATAGCGCTATTCTACTAATCAAGCCCTTTCATTCGATACCCATATCGAGGGAGTTGTGAAAAAATATAATATAATCCGCCATTTTGTGGCAGCCGCCATCTTGGACCGATTTTCATCAAACATAGCTAAGAACACTCCCGACTAATTCACCTTTTGCATTTATATTATGTATGGAAGTATGGATAAGTATTTGACGCTCTGATTAAATGACAAACACATAATTAATGAAAGGAATGTTTATTTCACCAAACTTTCGCCTTTATAATATTAGTGCAATGGCAGTGATGACGCGTACCACGCCTGCACTTAGGCTTGGGGGTAACCTCGGTCAGCGAGCATCTTGTTGATATCTTCTACATTCGCCTTCCCAAGTGCGAATATTTTGGGCGCATCACGCTGAACTCGCGCCGCGGCTGCAGCCGCCACTTCGCCGGGGGTAAGTTCCAGAGATGTGACTATTTCAGAATATAACACTTCACCCACACCAATCACTACCATGGAGATATCTGCACTGATCTTCATAGCTAAATTATTGCCAGATCTCACCGCGAGTCTTACACTTGGGTAAAGGACAGCGGCGACCCCTTGAAGACTCCTCAGCTGGACTAGGGTTTTGGTCATAACCACGTTTTCAACACCGAAAGTTTTAGCTACAGCCTCCTCAATAGACGCTATAAGGTTGGCGAGAATGATCTCAGCTCTGTTTAGGCGATAGTAGACTATATCTCTTAACGCTTCGTCAACGTCACTGGAGACTGTTTGGTTGATGGCCTCCGCTACTTTGTCGATGGCTTGTTCCAGAGATAAATTACCCAGTGCACCCTTCACAATATCACCAACTTTGCCGACAGCTGTACCAACACCGTCTACTACTTTGCCGGCAATATTATCAAGCGGCTGCCAGCCTAAACTTAGGGCAACAGGCGTGGTGGTAGACTCCGGAACCAGGGTGGTGAACACGGTCTGAAACAAGCTATATTTTAGGAAAACTTAAATCGACTTCGGTTCAGCAATCTCAGAGAAATCGGTGAATCAATCAAAAATATTAATGACGTATGGTTACATTTATGTGTGTAATTTCGTACATAAGAATAATAACTAGTTGTGTTATACACTAAAACCATCCCAAAATTATGCAGATTACGACAGTGAAAAAACCGGCCAAGTGCGAGTCGAGCCTCTCTCTTTTAGGGTTCCGTACATGATTATGAATAACAATATTTTGGGTGTAAGAAATATTTAATTTCCGAGCTAGACATTGCAACAAACAGTGAAAGATAAACCTGAAAATTTTTCTTTTGATTTCGTTATAGCTTACAAACTTCTTTATGAATCGTTGTTTTCAGTATTTGGTGTATACAGTATATATGGTAAATACATAATATAATGAAATTTCATATTTCTAACTGATTTAGTTTCTGCGACAGCCCCCGTCACAAAAACGATCTAAAACTGACAACTTTGATGACCCCCCATTTCTTTATTTTTTAAGCAAAAACTTAAAAAAATATATATTATATTTGTACGCAGAGTTCTAAACAATGATACCCCACAAGCTAGGATAAGAATTTTTTTTGAAACAAACCCTAAAAAAATCATCAAAATCGGTTAATTGCACTAACATTATGGAGAATTCTCAGGCGTGCAGGTATAATCGTGATGTTTTCCTTCGCACCTTGCCAAACACCTAAAAACGCTCTCGCTCTTTTTATTCCGTTATCTACACCCATGCTTTAAATCCTCTATAAAAGACTCTGAAACATTTATTTATTATTAACTAATGGTAAAATTATAATATGGTAGCTTATTGCCAACAATAAAACGCCCAATGTCCTAATAACCATAATATCATCCAAAGAAGTGTTATAATAAAATTCAATGCAACATTATATCATCCATTTTCATTATAACACTCCTTTGTATGATATGTTTGGTTAATAGGACTGGCTGATTTAATGTTAGCAGTAAGCTGACTGTTTTAGAATCTTTTATTATAGAGCATTCTTCACTATGGGTGTAGATAGTTTTGTATGCAATTTTTGTAGTTTTGTATGCAGTTTTGTATGCAACTGTTAATAATTAGGTATTAAAAAACACTAATCTTCTATAATAATAACTGAGGAATGTAGGAGATAAGGAGATAAGTAACGGACGAAGGAGATAAGTAATAAAAAGCTGTGATAGCCTAGTGGTTAGGACGACCGACTTTTAATCGGAGGTCGTGGGTTCGATCCCGGGCACGCACCTCTAACTTTTCGGAGTTATGTGCGTTTTAAGTATTTAAACATCACTTGCTTTAACGGTGAAGGAAAACATCGTGAAGAAACCTGCATGCCTGAGAGTTCTCCATAACGTTCTCAAAGGTGTGTGAAGTCTGCCAATCCGCTTGGCCAGCGTGGTAGACTATGGC
Source organism: Melanargia galathea (assembly GCA_920104075.1). Classification (NCBI taxonomy): domain Eukaryota; kingdom Metazoa; phylum Arthropoda; class Insecta; order Lepidoptera; family Nymphalidae; genus Melanargia; species Melanargia galathea. Next base: position 1,790,437 of record OV049857.1, on the reverse strand, counting down.
CAAAACCCTTCTCACTCTGAGAGGAGACCCGTGCTCTGTAGTGAGCCGGTAATGGGTTGATCATGATGATGATGATGATGATGATGAAGTAATGAAACGTAAAAAACTATTTTTGAAAATATTGTCTGTTTGTCTGTATGTTTGTGCGCACATCACGCGAAAATTACTGAATGGATTATGATAAAACTTGGCATGATTTAAGTTCATACTGCGGAATAACATATAGGATACTTTTTATCCCGAAATTCAGCACGGTTTCTTTGCGAGAGCCCAAGTAACACATGACAGCCGCATAGTGACTTGATTATAGAATTTGTGACTACTTAAGGCTGTTTTAGTTTCCTGCATAAGGGCTGTGTAGTTAGCTACTCAGACCTTGTAATTCTAATTTGGGCCCCAAATTAACCAGCTCTGAGCATTACAGTGGCTGGTTAACGGCAGTATAATCATTGAAACAGCTGAACAGGGCCTGTACAGTAGCTTATACAGCTATACAACAGCCATTGCAGCATAACATTCAGCTACTTAAATTCTCTTCAACAGCTTTTAGATGTTTTGATGCTTTGTAATAGCTTTTATTAAGATATAAATAACCAAAGAAATAGTTTTTTATTTATTTTGTGTATTATGTGACAGCTACATATTTATTGTTTGTTTAGAATGTGTAGGCGGACATATTTAATGTAAGATATAATATTTTTTATAGTTTTCTCGTTGGTTTTCAGTATCATATTGTAAGTAAATTGAGTTGTGTCACATTGTGATTTTTTTGGCTTTAGATATTACTAGAAAATGCCCGCGGCTTCGCCCGCGTGAATTTCGGTTTTAAACAAATCCCGAGGGAATCGTGGATTTCTGGTTCCCGTTCCCGCTCCCTTTTCCAACCTTTATACCTACTATCAAGGAAGTTGGCTATAGTAATCTACCTATAGCTTTAGCTATAGAATTCGGGTTTTTCAAAATCCCGTAGGAACTGTGCATTTTTCCAGGATAAAAAGTAGCCTATGTTTTAAGTCCGGGCATATTCTATCTCCATGCAAAATTTCAGCCAAATCGGTTCAGTAGTTGCGGCGTGAAAGCGGAACAAACATACAAACTCACTTTCCCATTTATAACTGTGCCTCCTGTGATGAGTGATCTAAGTCGAGTTGTACCCTTTTTGAGATTTTTACATAGAAATGATCAGAAAAAAATTAGCTTTTTTTTGGTCTAACCCATGTTCTTCTAACTATTATAGTTTCGGAGATAATTTTGTGCAAAGTGATATAAGTGGCAGCATTTTTGCAAAAATATCGTGCATATAGATATATTTCAAGTTGTAACCTCAATAAGTAATTTTCTGCATGCATTATTTTTTGTGCTTCGTGGTATAAGTGCGATTATATTAATTTTCACATTTTATTTTTAGTATATTTATCGTGAATATTGATATAATTAGAGTTATATCACTTTGAACAGATTTTTTTCAAAACTGATTAGGGTACAATTATACATATACCTAATAATCACAATCTAAATTTATGCCTAATTTATGATCAGTGATACATCTCGACTTGCATCATTGTGTACAAATCAACATTATCTGTGTAAACGAATATAAATTGAATTGTATCTAAAACTCAAACCAAATCTAGAAAAAATGTATGAAGAAGGAGACGTGCTAAATGATACAAGTGAAATCGTCAAGTCATACTCTTATGGAGATTGACACCAACCATGCGTTAATTGAGCGTAAGAAGAAGCACATGAGTATGGTTATTCACTTGCAAAGAGATTGGTACCAACTAGTGCGTACAGCTTCAAACAAAACAGCAAAGTTTAGGTAGGTACTGTTCTAATCTAAATGACTTGTAATTCAACATGTTTTCAAGCAATTTCTTACTCTTGTATTGGAAAGTTGATGTGGTGTGATGTTCGATCTGTTTTGCATACCAAAGAAAATATTCCCCGTTTTTCTTACACAAAATGAATTCAAGGATGATGAATACAAGACTATGGATTGTTTGAAACGAGGTAAAGCTTACGCTATTACGATTACAATAAAGACAGTACCAATAGCCTACCACTTCAAGATTACTGTTTCAACCGATAAGAAGTAATATCTGTTTTGCTATGCTTTATTCAGGAGCGCGATCACGAGTTTTACAGAGTTTTAAAATATTAGGACTTTGTTATTGAATTGTTTTCCTTGCAAGAAATTGACTAAATTCCGAAAGAAGTAGTAATCTGTTGAAGCAAACTCCCGGGGAGAGTGATGGGTGTTGGAGATATTTCAATCGCAGCACCTTTAATTTAGCGACTGTCTGTTGTGAAGTATGAGGTCTAGCGTTGGTCTAAGTTAACAGCATTGGGCAAGAGAAATGACCAGCTTCGGTTGTTTAACTGCTGACGTTTCCATCATGGTTTGAAATTGTTGATCTATCTTTATTGTCTGGCCAGATCTTAGGAAGCCATAGTGTATGATACCAGCACGGGTCCACCAAACACACACCAGTAGTTTTTTCTGAGTCAACTTTCGTTTGGGATAGTTTCACCAGTTGGGTTTCGCCAGTTCTCTTGGATTCAACCACTGTGATGAGCATTTCCGACTGTCGTACACCATTTTTCATCACTGATAACAATACGATTCAAAATTCCTTCGTTATTGTGACAATTGAGTAATGTAACGCAGCACTTAATGCGTGTTTGTTAGTGTGCTCCACTCAATTCATGCGGTAGGTACCTATTTCTCGAGTTTTTCACTTTTCAAATTTGTTTTAAGTGAATTAATATCATTATATCACTCACACCGAAGCCTGCCACTAACTCTAACATAGTTTGCGATAGATCCGCTACCACAATCATCTTTAATTCTTCATTGTCAACTAGGGTTTCCAGCCGTAAATTGTCCAGGTTTGTTTTTAGGTCAAAATTTCCAGAACAAAAACGTTGGAACAAAAATCGTACCATGCTTTCTTTTACAGTAAGGGTTTCCCCATACTCATCATTAATCCTTCGAATTGTTTTTGCAGTACTGGTGCCACTGTGGAACTCGTATTCGTAAATAATGCGATAAGTTTTCCATTTTTTTAACAGATCGATGTCAAAGAAAAATCAAATTGAGCGAAAACAAATGAATCACTAGATTCAAAAAACAAATACATAAACCACTTTTGAAATAAATTTAATACGCCAAGATATATGAGATCATAGTAGCCAGTTCGATAAAACGCCAGTTTCATAATATGTAAGGACTTAATATGTAAGGATTTTGATGAAATTTGGAACAGAGATAAATTAGACTTTGGAGACCAACATAAGTTATCTTTTGTTGCGAAATAAAGGCTTGAAGGGGTTGAAATAGGGGTTAAATCTTTGTGTGGGAGTCCATCATATTGAAGATAAAAACCTTTATATTTTTGCAGTTCACATCCTGGAAATCGATTTATGATACTTCTAAGAATACACCCGAAATGAAGTTGTGGGCATCAGCTAGTATTTTATTAGAGAATTATTGGTTTAGAAGAAGTTTCACAAACGTTGATTTATTTTTGTAAAACTTGTATTTATTTGCACCATACAAATGCATTTTAGTGAGGGGTATAACATGAGTTGTATTATTTAACACATTTTTCAGAAGACCAAAATTTTAGCAAACTGATACAATTCATCTAAATTGTTAAAATAGGGGACTGATAAGTAAAAAAAATCTCATCTTTGAGATATTACATTTATCCTTTGTTTGAGCACCATTGGGTTGGGAATATATTCTAATGAGTTATTAGATATTTTTACTTTATGTATATCAATTTACACGAAGACAATATATAGGTGTAAAGTAATTTAACTGTACTTGTATCATTTATCACGTAATTTTAGCATCGATTAGAAATTAAAAAAGGTACAACTCACAGGTTTTTCAAGAATTACTTTAAAACTATAATATTTACCGCAAAAATTTAAATACACAGTGAAAGTGAATGTTTTTATCTACAAAAGAAAGCACTCAAGTTTAACCTAGCCCAATTAGATCGCGAACTAGAATTTTTTTAATCTTGTTTTTGCTCTCCTGTAAAATGGTGATTTTTGACTTGTATCACCTGTCACAGGAGGCACAGAATTATTATAAGTAAGGATTATTTTCCTAAATTTCCTATTTCATTTTGTTATAACTTTTGGTGGCGCAGCGACATCTTGCGGCGCTTTCCAGCGCGACGATCCATGCGAGCCGTCGAAAGCTGTATAGGATCCGTCACTAAGTGCTGCCACTACGAACTCATAGATGGCGCTCTAATTATTTTTATCTGAGAGACAGCGTGACCACATGTGGTAGATTTCTACTTTTTTGGTAGATTTAAGGCTTGTTGTGGTAGTCAAAAATTGTTGGGTAGATTATGGTATAATTACACATTTTTGATTTTTTTCCCGGTAGATTTGGTAGATTTTGGATCAAGTATATGGAAACCTTCTGTTTAGTAAGATTTTCGGGGCGGGGTTTCCCCGTCTATAACAGGCTATAACTAGTCTTGTTTTGTTTATCTTCTTTGCCCGTTTGCAAGTAGGCACGTCTACGTAAACTTTTAACTTGATGTACCTATATATACGACTTAACACGAGATTACGAATATTACGAGCTGAAGAGCACATATCGAGAGCGATTTCTTTGTTTTGTAATTTAATTTATCACCATGAAAAGAAAATAAGAAGGCCAGTGGCATAGCGTACCTTGACGGGGGCCCGTATAAAAATTTGTTTGGGGGGTTTGGTAAATAGCTGATGATGACTTTAGTTTTTCTAAAGATTCTGCCTCTATGGACATTAATGACGCACATCGGGGGCCCCCGTGGCTTGGGAGCCCCGTGTAATTGATACGGCAGATACTGTGGTAGCTACGCCCCTGCAGAAGGCAATATCGTACGGAGTGGGAGCAAAACCCTTTATTTTCAAAGTGGTTGACTAAATCATCGGAAGGAGACAACGCCTTTTGTAAAGCCTACAATTGCAATATTCTTCCACGGATAGCGTCTCTTAAGGAACATGAAAATTCAGCTAAACACCAAAAAAACTTCAAAGTAATTTCTGGAACACCTAACTTCCTAAGGTATGTAGGTACTTGCCTACGTAAAATAATATTAACAATTGACAGTCACACATCTGACAGTAATGAGTGACAGTTATCAGAAGTTTGACATAAAATTGGTGCTGCCATTTAAAATTATCGACATTTTATGATTTTCTACTTTCGTTGGCCAGCCTGTAATGAAATATAGTTTTATTTCATCTCTATTTTATCATATTAGTGAGGTAGATTTGTGGTAGTTTTTACCAAGACTATGGTATATTTCGGTAGTTTTTTTAAGCTACAGAAGTAGATTGACCAATTTAAATGTGGTCACACTGCTGAGAGACGCGTGACTTTGATATTTCTTTTCTGTGCTGGTGTTCGTGAGAAAAGACAATGGGCTCCTGAAAGAAAAGCTTTTTAAAGTATTCTAATGGGTTTTGAGCCCCAAAATTTTATACAAATGTGGTAAGCCACATTTGGTGCAGCTAGTCACTACTATCGTTTCCAAAATGGTGAGTTTTTACCTGTTTTCAAAGAAAGTGGCTCGTGTACAAAGCCACGCGGCCTCCATTTTTATGTATGGTTCCATTTTCGTTTCAGTTTTACAAAAATTGATTAATTAATCACGGGAATTGGGATGGGAGCGTGCATTTTGCTTCGACACGCAGGTGAGTGAAAGAGTTAAATATTCCGGCCGTCGCGGTCGTGGAATTTAGCTTTTCCGAGCACGTGTACAACCTAAAATTTTCTTTTGTTGCAGGGTTATTATTCATTATTATTATTTTTTCTTTGCCTTATTTGTTTTCTCCTTTTGAGTATTTACTCCCTTTAAAAATTAACTTAAATACAACGTAGTAAATCTGGAGACTTAGATCCCGTACGAAACCATGGGACTTCAACCGGTCATGGCGGCAGGCTGCCTATATAACCTCGAGAGCGAAGATAGCCACCCGGAAGGTTCCATTTGGATGTGCGGGTGTATTTCTGTATTGCGAACCTGTGGATGAAGGTCAGATCAACACATTTTATGTAACCTTTGATTTTTTTTATCACAAGTAATCAGTGGCGGTTTCTCCATAGAAGCAGAAAAGCTGTGCTTACCCTGAGAATTTCGTAAATAAAAAGTAATTTCTCCACAAAGAAAAATTTCCATAAAAAAATATTAAAAAATAATAATGTGATATGTACCTAATTATTACTTACTAATTCATATTTTTAGTAAGTAATAAATAATAGTAGTAATAAGTAATATTATTATCATCAATATGCATACTTCTTCAATTAACTCGATAGGTATATTTTATAGCGCACGGACGCGGACGGAAGGAATCGCGTAGGTACAAATCGCGCGGAACTACAAGACTCGATAAATTAATAGGTATAACAGCGAAATAAGCAGCCGCGAGCTGAGCTTCCAGAATTCTATGTGTGCGTTAAACATACAGTAATATTACACAAAAAGGAGTCTAGATGTGTGCTCCATTTCTCCTAGAAATTTTGTTTATGTGTGCACGAGTATCGACCAGAATAATCAAAGCTTATTTAGTAAAACCAGCGTAACTGGCCAATCACAAACGATATAGCGGAATGCCAGGAGTGACGAGCACGGCGCGTGAGCAGGACATACGATTATAGACTGTTTTTATTTTGGAAATTAAAAGAATTAGAGCCAGACGTAATACATTGGAAATTAATAAATAAATATTAGAATTTCTTGCAAATAAATAATATCTTTTGTTAATACTTACCTATTCAAAATTTTAAAGCGATTTTTGACAAGTTTAACTGCGTTTATTTTGCTTTTACTCCATTTTGTTTTCGTTCAATGTGTATCCAATACCTACAAGTGTTTAACTATTATTTATTTGTTGTAAAAATAGTTTGAGTGCAAATAATTCTGTGAAATAATTAAAATTCAGTGAGTTTTGTGACTGTAAATGTTTGCGGAGATTTGTTTATATAGAACATACCTACATAGGTATTAGTAGAAGATGGAATATTCGTGTGGACTGTGGATAATTATTTGTGTTTACGCTTTGTTTGTTGTGTAAGTTACTTAGACAAAATTTTATTTCCTTTCCATTTAACGTAAAATCAGACATTATTCGAAAAGGTTCGATTTAATATGGTACCTACTCGAGTATTAGGTAGATATACTCGAGTATTAGGTAGATATAGGCGCGGCGAGCTGTTTCGAATACACAAATATCTACTATTATTAAGCTGTAAGTACGTACTTAGCTGCTTTGGTGCTAAGTGATAAATACTGATAACAACGAACGTGTTACAGGTAAGTGCTTTAATTTAATTCATCTCTAACCGACTTCAAAAAATGAAAAGTTTCTCAAGTCGGTCTTTGTCTCAAATCAAAATCAAAATACCTAATCACTTTCGAACGGTTATTATTACTCATTTTCGTCTCAACATCAGTTCTATATTTTTTCGCAAAAACTAAATAAATTCCATAATCTGTAAAGTTCAAAATATCTCGCAATGCAAATTGTTGTTTTACCGGTTGCTTGATAAGTAGGTAAACAATTTATTAGAAAATACGTAGTGTTATGTACCTATCTAGTTTGTTAAAATCTATCGTGATTTTCCAGATTCAGAGTTAAGGAATATTACTCATTTTTATTTCATACCTACACTAACGTTTGCCCTGTGAGTTTTTAACCAACTTCAAAAAAGGAGGAGGTTTCTCAATTCGTCCGTATATATGTTTTTTTTATGAGTGTTCGCGGATAACTTCGTCGTTTATGAACCGATTTTGATGATTTTTTTTTTGTTGGAAAGAAGATATTTCAAAAGTGGTCCCATGATAAGGAAATCATGGTTTGATGATGGAAGACCAGAGAAATCGAGGGGAACTTCCGAAAATCGTAAGGGCGACTAGTGCGGTTGTAAGTTTTATTAGCTTACAGCCTTACATTTACTTCAACATAGAGAACAGTGAAACTTTCATCAAAATCGGCTTATTAGTTTTCAAGATATGGACTTTTAAGTGCGTGGTGAAGTCGGCTTAACTTTCAATCTTTTAGATTATCACTTGTTTATTTTTTATTTTTGTGTATCTAATCAAAACATGTTTATTGCATACCCTGGCTAAAAACCCTGTGCGCGCCACTGCAAGTAATCGTATGGTGGTATATTCTTTGCTTTAACGTACTATTGTCCATACTCGATCGAACCCACTGCTGGGCTAAGCCGGATGTACTTCTACTAAAGTAATTATTATAGCATTGGACTAATCTAAAGGTTTAACACACAAATCATTTTCTGTCAGCGATGCGGGCTCAGTCTGCGGAGCATTTGTAAACCAAACTTGTATGCATTTATATTTATTATTTGTAAATTGAGGGTTGGTGAGCGCCCTTAAGGCGGATTAAACTGTACTTGAGAACGAGCTGTGTTTCACTTACCGCCACGGGGGCGTTCCTTTATTTGTTAAGACAGCATTTTGGAAACGATAGTAGTGACTAGCTGCACCAAATGTGGCTTACCACATTTGTATAAAATTTTGGGGCTCAAAACCCATTAGAATACTTTAAAATGCTTTTCTTTCAGGAGCCCATTGTCTTTTCTCACGAACACCAGCACAGAAAAGAAATGTCAAAGTCACGCGTCTCTCAGATAAAAATAATTAGAGCGCCATCTATGAGTTCGTAGTGGCAGCACTTAGTGACGGATCCTATACAGCTTTCGACGGCTCGCAAGGATCGTCGCGCTGGAAAGCGCCGCAAGATGTCGCTGCGCCACCAAAAGTTATAACAAAATGAAATAGGAAATTTAGGAAAATAATAATATCTAAAGCCAAAAAAATCACAATGTAACAGTTGGGAGTACCATTTTACTGTAAATGTGTATATGCAATTACATCAAATATTTCATGCGCCATCAAAATAGTATCGCGTTAATGAAAATATTTCACAAGAATAATTTTATAAGTATTAATTTATCACTCAAATGATTGCTTTCTAAATCATTGTTATTCTATTTAGGAAATAAGTGGAAAATATATATGTATTTTGAATTAAAAGCTATCAAGTACCCTGAAATCTATAAGATAAATCATTTGGATATTTAATAACAAATCGTTTATGTATTGCTAAAATGGTGTCCATTTCTTATCCAGCACAAATTCTTCATAAATGCATTTGAAAAGCTATTTGATGTGCAGTGGTGTAACCAAAGTCTATTTTCTAGCTTATAGCATTATGCTGGCTGGACAAAGGATTTTAATTATCTTTCTTACTGTGTACTGGTATAAAGAGAGAACATACAACAGCTTTCTAAGGATAAAGAAATCTCGACCGAAAACCATTTCATTATGTATGTACAATGTTTGGCATTCAAAATACCCTTGCAGGCTCAGAAGATATGATTTAAGTTTCTAAAAAGTAAACTTTCAAAGAGTTTTGCGCATGCTCCAGTGCATTGTTTGCAGTGTTATGCAAAAAAAAATCTGACGTAATTTGAACACCAATAATCTAGATCTACTCTTAAATAACGCTGAAAGCTGTAAAATAGCTGCCAGCTATACTTTATGCATTGTGATTAGAAAGGAGTACAACTACTCCAATTTACAACTCAGGGTGTTTAATGATGTTCTTATAAATGTAACTGCATTTTTAGAGATTACATATCCACTTTTAATCAGCCATTAACAAGCTCGTTGAAGTAGAATTAGAATTGAATTAGTGTACCTACACCAATTTAAAGCCAGAGGATACTTCAATGCAGCCCGCAGCATTACAAGAGAGGTGAATTTTCCGTATTAACCAGTCGTTAACAAGCTTTGGACTTCTAAATCAGCTAGTAGTATCACATGCAGCCAATAGCTGGACAAGATTTTAGTTAAATGCTTTTAGTTTAATTTTTCGCCATTATAAAGACCTTAGTCAGCTATGCTGTTTAATAGTGTATAATATTTCTTCAGTACAGCCTAAAGACTCATCCTATCCTTTAGTACATCTGCATAAAAGCAATAGACTGTAATGTAGCTTGTTTATAACGTAATGCATCGCTAATGTGCTACTTGGGAGGGGATGAATGTCAAAATGTGTACCTACTTAGCTGTAATTCATTTACGCGTGGTCTGATTTCGTTCATTCTTTTTTTGTAAGAAAGGAGATGCTTTCGACTAATCTCTTAAAGGCTGGATCGATTTTGATGGGACTTTCACTGGCGAATGTTTACATTTTAACCTCTACCTTAACATCCGCCAGTGAACTTTTAGCAAGCTCAAAGGTGCTTAGGAAAAACAAAATGATTTCCACGGGATTTTTAAATACCAATATCCATGCGAACGAAGTCGCGGGTAATACTATTATCATACTCAGCTTCGCCTCCTGTGATAAACTGCATTTGTATTTTAATACCCCTATTATACAACAGTTGCATAAATAACTATTATTGAATACTTCACTAGCGGACCCGGGAGACGTTATTCTGCCCGCTGACATACCGACATCAGCTCCACCTACCGGAACCCGGTAGGTTACCTGTACCTATCCGATAATTGTGTTTTCAAACAACCCAGGAACCCATTGAAATATTATTCACACAATTTCATCCAAATCGATCCAGCCAGGAGTTAGGTGACAAACACACGTACAGGAGAATTATATGTATTACCTATACGGGTGAGAAAGTTTACCGTATCGACGGGATAAACATTAAATATTTGACAGTTACGAAACCAATGAACATTTTGTATGGGAAAATGTTTTTTTTTCGTTAAGTTTCCAATGCTTTTAATAGTTATTCTGCTATTCGGACGGACAAAAACTACGAAAATCGGTCCAGCCGTTCTTGAGTTATAATTGATCGAACAAACCCGGCTTTGTTTTATATACTTACTAGCTGACCCCCGCGACTTCGTTCGCGTGTTTATAGGTTTTATATAGGATCGGATCGGATTCCATAATTCTTTTATGTACCTAAACTAAATGTAGCCTGTTAATCCTTATAACATTGAAAGTTACATTAAAATCGATCCAGCCGTTTCGGAGATTAGCTGGAACAAATAGACAGAACGACAAACATAAATTTAAACGCACGCCAGTTTAAAATAAGCCGTACGTACAAAGATCCGGGTCCCAAGTTATTTGAACCCAATACTGAGGGTTGTAATGGCTGTCATTTCTGAAGTGAAAAACCTATAAACCTATGTACCTATGAAATATTTACGGGATAATATATAAAGTACTACCTTTCTAACAAAAAAAGAATGAGTGAAATCGAGCAACGCGTTAATGAATTACAGCTAAATACACGTTTTAACTTTCATCCCCTCTCCCAAAGGAACCAAGTTGAATTTCGGGATAAAAAGTATCCTATGTCCTACCTCGGAGTATAAACTCAAATCGTACCAAGTTTTATTTGAATCCATTCAGTAGTTTCGGCGTGATGTGCGGCCAAGGTACAGACAGACAGACAGACAGACAGACAGACAAAAATGAAACAAATTGCAGTTTTGGCTTCAGTATCGATTATAGAGTGCCCTCCAATAAAAAATTTCAAAATATCTTCAATGTACAGAATTGGATCTGTTACAGTTTTATTATATTATAGATTAAAGAAGAAGAAGATTATTCATCTAGCAAGTCACTTACCACTGCCGCTAGAACGATGGTCGCGCTCTTCATATTGAGATTTGGAGTCGACTGGTAACAGTCCAATCGTGCCGACTCACTTTATACTTCAATGGTACACGTGGTAATGCAACACGTAACAAAAGTAAACAATAAAAAGTTAATATTAAAACAGTTGCGATTTCAATAACGCATTACAATTGACTAAATTAACGACGGAATTTTTTTAAATGTAAGTAAGTACATAATACAGTCGACTCTCGATAATTTGAAACTCAAGGAACCAGAGAAACATTTTAAATTACTGTCACAATACATAATCTATACTTATAATATAGTAAAGCGGAAGAGTTTGTTTGTTTGAACGCGCTAATCTCAGGAACTACTGGACCGATTTCAATAATTCTTTCACCGTTGGACATGTACGTAATCCTTGAGTGCTATAGGCTATATATGTACCACGGGCGAAGCCGGGGCGGACCGCTAGTAAATTAATAAATAAATAAAAAAAAAATAGCCTTTATTACCAGAAACATGCGATTGAAATATATACTATTGACTTATAAATATTATATTATTCTTAATTTTTTTTATAATGTCATTCTTTTAGTTAGTAATGTCTTAATATAAATCATTAAATTAATTTGAATTACTTAGTAAGTTAGTTAAATTATAGTCTATTAAATAATGTCACGTGTTTCGGTTTGCCTGTTGGCAAAGGCCTCCTCAAGCTCCCTCCACTGTTCTGTGCGCTCTCATGCGCTACTCTACGCCAGTTTTGGTCCCGCGGTCTGTCTAATTTCGTGTTCCCATCTTCTGTACAGTCAATCACATAAGCCAATGCAGTTAAAGTAAACATACCAAACTCGTCACGACATTTCACTTTTGCGTACAATATTTTCATTGTTGCTTATAACAAATCACTCACAATGATCTTTTTTCCTAAAGTAAAACTTGTTAAGTTTATATTACACACAAAACCAATTCAATTTTAGCAGTTTACGTAAATATTTTAACAAAAATCTAGTCCACAATCGTAAAATAAAACCACAGAGTATTGACCTACTATGGAGCTTGACATAAGATATAGACTAAATGCCTAGTGCTGAAAACGAAAAGTGAACCATAGAGTGAATGTTATGAACGAGTAAGAACGAGTTTAATCGATTCTAAAATTCGGGTAAAATCGGAAGTAATTTTTGTAAAGGTCAGTGTATTGTCTGTGTCTCTTTAATTTCTCTCGTTTAATTTTGTTATCGTTATTAAGTAAGGCGCATCCGATGCCGGCATCGTTTTTTTTAGCATCGATTCGACTGTGGAATTTGCCAAAATTAGGTACCAGCTGGAAGTCTGCGTATAGAGATACTCAGTAACGATGCCATAATGATAATATTTGCTGCCTATTTAACGAATCGACTTCTACTCATATAAATTTTTAACTAGTAGACGTCCGTGGCTTCGCTTGCGTGATACCTAAACTAAGTATAAATAAGCGTTGGGAAGGACATTGGCGTCCTTTCCAACGTTTAACTATCATCATATCAAATTTCACCGATACCAAGAGGGAGCGAGCGAGCGAACGATACTTTCGGTCTTCTTCGGTTTGTGGTGCCAGTGCCGTGTGCCGATGCGCCGCGCTGTCATTTCACCGCCGCTTTCCGTTGCGTGGTCAACTGTCTCGCTCGCACTGCACTGGTCTGATCGTTTGATGCGGGTGTCGCGGGGTCATTCGTTTCGCTGCTTCTTTTGATGTTGTACGTGTCGGGTGTTCTCTGGTGCTCTTTATTTTTATTTTCGACGACTTGGCTTGTTTATTGGCTTTTTGGATTTTTTTTGGATGAGCACTCCCCCTCCCTCAAATAAAACTATTTCTTACTCTTTAGGTAATTTTTGGCTATTGTCATCAATTCATATATATTTTTATAAAAAGCTTTATGTTATTTTAAATCAGATATAACCAGATAAAACATCATGTAACAAAACTTGCTACAAAGCTTAAATGTAGTATCTGATTTCAAAGGTGAAATAATATCGTTTTCAACGATAGAAGGTTGTTTTTAAAATCACTCTATTTCGATAATCGATTTAAGAATGTATTCATTCAATCGTCCATTCACAATCTACCTGCTTCTGCTTCCCATCACTATGAGTACAATGACAAATATGATCACGTGATCTGACGCCATTTCTGTTTACAAATACTGCATTGGGATATGGTATGGACTGTACGGTCTTCCTCTATTTCTTTTTCCGTCTCGCGGATACCAATTTGTTACAGTTTTGCTCCACTTTTCTTGCTTGTCCCTTTGCGAGTGTCCTGCCCATCTCCATTTTTGCTTGTCAATTTTACTTAGAATGTCGACTACTTTAGTTTTATTTCTTACTAGCCGACCCCCGCGACTTCGTTCGCATGGATATAGGTTTTTATATAGAATCGGATCGGACCCCATAATTCTTTTATGTACCTAAACTAAATGTATCCTAAGTTACTCCTTAACATCACCTATCTGCCATTGAAAGTTCCATCAAAATCGATCCAGCCGTTTCGGAGATTAGCTGGAACAAATAGACAGGCCGACAAACATAAATTTAAACGCACGCCAGTTTAAAATAAGCCGTACGTACAAATATCCGCGTCCCAAGTTATTTGAACTCAATAAATGTCTGTCATTTCTGAACTAATAAACCTATGACCTTGAAATATTTACGGGACAATACTTAAAGCTTTACTTAAAGTACTATATTTCTAACAAAAAAAGAATAAGTTAAATCGAACAACGCGTTAATGAATTATAGCTAAATACACGTTTTAACTTTCTTCCCTTCTCCCAAGGGAACCGTGCTGAATTTCGGGATAAAAAGTATCCTATGTCCTACCTCGGAGTATAAACTCAAATCGTACCAAGTTTCATTTGAATCCGTTCAGTAGTTTCGGCGTGATGCGCGGCCAAGATACAGACAGACAGACAGACAGACAGACAGACAGACAGACAGACAGACAGACAGACAGACAGACAAAAATGAAAAAAATTGCAGTTTTGGCTTCAGTATCGATTATATAGTGCCCTCCAATAAAAATTTTCAAAATATCTTCAATGTACAGAATTGGATCTGTTACAGTCTTATTATATTATATATAGATATAGATGTACTGGCTATTGTATCGATCTTTAATCTTCACTCCTATCATATTTGGGTGAATTTCCCAAGTGCATTTTTGACACGGCGAGGTTGAAAATTATGTAAAGTTAAACTACAATAACGTATAATTTTATATGGGTAGTTTAAATAGTGGTCTACATGATAATAAAGTATAATTAAGGTATTTAATATATTAAATTCTTAATAAAAAATAATCTAAGGCCTAAAATCTAATTTCGGTGGACTGTCCGGACTCCATTTGTTTACATATTTTTTTAATTAATTTTTTTTGGTGAAGTAATTTTATTGAAAGGGAATGTGTTTTTATAAATACTTTAAATAAGTCAGCTAATATATATTTAAGGACTAATTTAAGTAAGTACAATAAGCCTTAAAACGTCTTTTAAAAATGTCCTACAAAAAAGGCAATTTCGGTGGCGCTTTTTGAATACTTCAGTGCTTCTTACGATACGATTTTGAAGATACCTTACTGTCCAACCCCGCACCGCTTGGTTGTGCTCTTGCAAACGGCGTGTGAGGACAACCGACATGCTGTATAATTTTCCCACAAAAATTTTTTTACTTGCTGTGGTGGCGCAGGAATACAAAATTATCTAATTCCGGTGTCACGTGTATTAGTAAAAGTTTAAAGCAGATTAAAAAGAAATTTTATGGAAGCTTATATTAAAGGTATTCAGTCATAATTGTAAAATAAAAACTAACGTGTGAATAATAGTTTTTTTTTTTTAATTTTATTTTGGACGCTGATTCTAAGTCCGGTGGCGCAATTTCGGTGGCTCCGGTGGCAAAACAAAGCGCCACCGTAATTGAACAGAGCCACCGGAATTGATATTAAGGAATCAAGGAGACCATTGGAGAGCAGAATAAGGGCTCAAATGTATTCGCGAGAGGTCTGTCTATCAGTCAGAGGCAGCTGACGCAACTGAAGACCGATAACGCTAGGTTAATTTCATCAAAACCTGACATTTTGAGAGCAGTCGAGAAGTTCTATGGACAGTTGTACACCTGAACGCAGAAACCTACACCTATACCGAAGATATCCCGGATTTCATTCTATATGACATTAGTATGGCTCACAAGCAGCTTACAAACAAGGCGATGATAGGATCACTGCAGAACTTCTGAAGATGGGTGGAAGACCAATACTTAAAGTTCTCCACCGATTGTTCAATTCTGTCATTGATGAGGGCGCAATGCCAGAATAATTTCTTCAATATCCTATTGAAGAACTACATACCCATCTCAATGCTGAGCCATGTTTATAAGTTGTTTTCGAGTCTCATTACTAATCGTCTCGCCAATAGGTTTAAAGATTTCCAGCCTCCTGAACAAGCTGGATTCCGAAAAGGCTTTAGTACCATATATTATACATAAGCTCTGGCAGATTATACAGAAGACCGAAGAGTATAATCGGTCAATTTGCTTAGCGTTTGTAGACTATGAAAAGCTTTCGATTCGATGGAAACTTGGGCTGTGTTAAGGTCGCTGCAGAGATGCCAAATTGATTACAAGTACCTGTATCCAAGCCAAGCTAAGCAAGAAGACGTCTTTAAGCTTCTGGATTTGGAATCAACATAAACGGCGAGAACATTACTCAGTTACCCAGTTTGCCGATGACATGGTCATTATGGCAAAGACTTTGGGAGACCTTAATATGACGCTCAATGATCTTAGCAGAGTTTCTCAACAGGTGGGCCTAAAAATATCCATGAGTAAGATGAAAACAACAATGCTCATGTTTCATTTCGCCCAGTAATCTTTGAGACTCGGCACTCGAAATTGTAGACGGGTATATATGTATACCTGGAATATACGGTCCAGCTAGGTAAGTCCAATTTTAAGAAAGAGATCAACCGCTGAATCCAACTCGGCTGGGTATCGTTCGGGAAACGTTGACCTGTCTTCTCGTCCAATACTCCTCAGTGTCTGAAGACGAAAGTCTTCGAACAGTGCGTGTTGCTAGTGATGACTTACAGATCTGAGACATAGTGGCTGACTAGCTCGTAGCTGAAGTGGCAATGGGCGGGCCACATTGCTTGAAGAACCGATAGACGTTGGGGTCCCAAGGTGCTTGAGTGGCGATCTCGCACCAGCAAACAAAGCGTGGGAAGACCCCCCCCACTAGATGGACGGATGATATCAAGCAAGTCGCTGGCAGATGCTGGAAACAAGCGGCGCAAGTTCATGTTCTGGCGATCCTTGCAGAAAACCAGCAGTAGACGTATATTGGTTGAAACGATGACGGTGACGTATGTTCTAATAATCACCAAATTGAGGGTAATCTTGTGAGAATTAGATTACTGCCAGCTTAAAATATCTACCGTCTTTTTTGTTGTTAAAAATACTACCAAAGTTTATTTTTTGTAGATAAAATATAAGAACTATAATTGTGATACTTAAATTGTTGGTATTCTACAAGTTTTTTACTATGAATCTTAAGTCTAAAGAAATAAGATCTTGCCTTTATTATTTCTAATTCAATAGTTAATCAATTTCGGTGGACCGGATTTCAATTTCGGTGGCGCTTACATAATTTCGGTGGCATTTGATAAATTCAAATAGAAATATCTCATGAACTATTAATTATTTTTCTATCTCTACTATATGACTAATTATTAGTACTATTTAACTATTATTTAGGCTAAAAAAATATATTAGAAACAGAAAGTTTAAATTCGCCACCGTAATTAGGCAAAATTCGTGTTCGTTGAAATTTACCCATTTCTTTCCATGGCTCTCTGGCATTTTACTAATTTCATTCTGTGATTTACATTTAGAGCCCACGTTTCACAGCCATAGGTTAAGCAGGGTAACACACAAGAATTAAATACTCTGCTCTTTAGCGACAATCCAAGAACTTTGCTTTTCATAACTCCTTCAGCACCCAATATCCATTTGCAATTCTTCTGTCAATTTCTATTGTCGTTAAGTCTATGTTTGATATTAATTGTCCTAAATAAATATATACTTATTCGTCTACGTAGTCAATAATTTCCCCGTCAACAGTCATATGTATTTTTGTAGAGTTTGTCATTACTTTAGTTTTATCGATATTCATCGACAGACCGACATCTGCACTTTCTGGTGAGAGCTGTTGGACCATTATTTCTAGCTTTTTGGGGCTCTCTTCAAAGAGCACCAGGTCATCGGCGAACCTAAGATGGTTGAGGTTCACTTCATCTATTCTCAAGCCAAAGGCTGCTTTCAGAATACGTGTTCGAGGACTGCTGAAAATATCTTTGGAGAGACTGGGTCACCTTGATGAACTCCTCTTTTTACCGGAAACTTTCGAAGACTTTCAAGTTGGATATTAAATAAGTTATGTCAGATCGCTCTGGGATCTTACTCTAATAGGTCAAATAAGACTTTTGAAATTAAAAAAAAAAACATAGAACTTAAACTTAGTATTAACTGTTATGTGATGCGCGCACAAACATACAGACAAACAGACAAACAGACAACCTTCTTCTTAGATTCTTTCTTCTTGTCCCAAAACCGCCGAGTTTCTTGCTGGTTCTTCTCGGTTGGACCAGCATTCGAACCAGTGGTAGATTCAATTGACGATTCAAAAGTAGGTATGTATTTGTAAAAGTTTATTTGAATAGAAAAGCTTTTTTTGAATAGAAAAATTCTATTCTATTATGTTTGGCACATGTACCTATGTATTCACGTTCACAGATCACTCTCCTGACCAGGATTTATAATGTCCTTTGTTGATATTTTTAATGTTAAAGTTCTGCTTGGATTTTCGCACCTTGAATTAAAAATTAAAAAAAAACCCCACATTCGCCATTTTGTATTGTTGGCCATCTTAGATTTGCATAGCGCTATTCTACTAATCAAGCCCTTTCATTCGATACCCATATCGAGGGAGTTGTGAAAAAATGACTGGCCCGTTGGCGCGGTTGGCAGTGACCCTGCCTTCCGCTCCGGGGTCGCGGGTTCGATTCCCGCCCCGGGTCTGGGGTATTTATAATATGTATGTATGTATATCTTTATTAAAATATATATGTATTTGTATGTAAATATGTCTATCAGTCGGCTGTTACCTATAACACAGCTATTAAGTTGCCTACTTTAGGAACAGACGACCGCGTGTGTATGTGTATTTATAAAAAAAAATTAAAAAAAAACTGCCATTTTGTGGCGGCCGCCATCTTGGACCGATTTTCATCAAACATAGCTCACTCCTGACTAATTCACCTTTTGCATTTATAATATTACTAGCAGATGCTCGCGACTTCGCCCGCGTGGTTTCATACAAATCTCATCCCCTATTTTATCCACTTGGTGGTGGAATTTCCAAAATTCCTGAAACACGTAATTCTTTATTTTTAACCGACAGTACAAATACCGATTTTTATTGATATAACTTTAAAAATGACAGATTTTCATACAAACTTTCAACTCCGATTTAACCCACTTGTGGGTAGTTTTTCCGAAATTCCTTAAACTCGTAACTATCTATTTTTAACCGAAAACCTAGATACAAATTTTCATGGATATAACTTGAAAAATGACGGACTTTCATACAAAATTTAATCCCCTATTTAACCCCCTTTGGGATGGAATTCGCAAAAATCCTTTCTTAGTGTGCGCCTACGTTTTAAAAGGAAGCTACTGTGAAAATTTCAAGTTTCTAGCTTCAGTGGTTTTGGCTGTGCGTTGATTGTCAGTCAGGACAAGCTACTTTATATTATTATAGATAGATAGATAGATAGATAGATGTATGAAATGGACGCATTTTTATAAGGAAAAACGATCAGACACCAGCAAAACAGATAAAAAGCTACGAATCTTTAAATCACCTTTAATTTACAGTACCGCTACACCAGTCCGGATAATCTTACGTGAATAATAATGTTTAATATCTATTACCAAAACTTTCGTGGAATGAAGACAAAACTAGGCGACATTCGCTTGGCGACGCTGCAGTCAAACTATGATATGATCGTGGCTACTGAAACTTGGCTAGATAACTCTGTATTGGACAGCGAACTTTTCTCTAACAAGTTCAACATACACAGAAGAGATCGTCAAACCACTGTTTTATCATCTAAAGCAGGCGGCGGCGTATTGCTAGCAGTATCTAATAAATTTGAGTCACGCCGAATAGAACAATACGAAAGTATGTACGAAGATTTATGGATTAATATAAAGTTCAACTTCAACGGTTTCTTCAAAAACATCTTGGTCTGTGTACTATATCTACCACCGCCCGTCACTCCGGATACCTTAAACACAGTATTAGATAATATCAACTCAGTTATGCAGTCTCATCAGGGTGACGTCTTGATACTAGGTGACTTCAATTTAGGTTGTTTAAATTGGAATTATGACGTAAATAATGTTCATGGAACTACCCCTTCAAATTACAATAATACACTAGGTTTCTCATTAATTGACTTTCTCTCACTAAATAATCTTGTACAATACAATACGATAAAAAATCATAATGGACGGGTCTTAGATTTGGTGTTGGCGAACTTCACCACCATTAAAGTAACAAATTCTCTTGAACTACTAAGTAAATTGGATCCTCATCATCCCGTACTAGATATTGAAATATTATACGAATCCAAAACTCTCTTAAATGGTAAGATGTTCGCCACACACTGTTTTAAGAAAGCTGATTATAATATTGTAAATTCAGAATTAAGACGAGTTGATTGGAATCTTGAACTGCGTCCCTGTACTGATGTCAATGTCATGGTTGGTAAATTTTATAATATTCTTAGAAGAATTATCGATTCCTCAGTCCCCAAAACCAAACCAAAAAATCGAAGGCACCCGGTCTGGTTCACACAAAACTTAATAAGATTAATCGCGGAAAACGAGAAAATTAGACGAAGACTAAAAACTTACAATAATCCAAGGGATGCACTTGAGTTCTCACTAGCCAAAACCAGGGTTGAAACTTTAACTAAATCCTGCTATTCCGAATACATTAAGGGGACAGAGCAGTCTATAGTACACACACCCAAAAAGTTTTGGTCCTACTTAAAGGAACGTAAGGTTACCAAATCTGAAATTCCGTCTAACTAATAATAAATAACATACGCTACAGTAAATGCTCGATTTTTGCCGATGATCTCAAAATTTATAGGGAAATTAAAACATTGGAAGATAGTCTTTTGTTACAAGATGACCTCAACTCCATTCAAGACTGGTGTTCCGAAAATAGAATGATTCTTAACGTATCAAAGTGCGCACATATAAAATTCACCCGCAAAAAGAACCTAACAAGAACTCAGTATTTTATACACCAGCAGCAGCTCGAAGAGGTCTCAGTCATTAGGGACCTCGGTGTTATGGTCGATAGTAAATTAACTGTCATAGAACACATAAACCAAATTGTCTCTAGAGCGTGGAAATTGCTGGGATTCATCAAGCGTAACACAACTGATTTCAGGAGAACCGACTGCGTCATAAAAATATTTAATGCGTTGACTCGCAGTATCCTGGAATACGCAGTCCCGGTATGGAACCCGCATTACAAAACGCATATTACAAGAATAGAGCGAGTTCAGCGCTCCTTCACCAGGTACCTGGCCTTCAAAGACAACTCCTGTCCATATAGAGCTAGCTATGAAACACGTCTACATCACTTTAAAATCCAATCCCTCGAAAAACGAAGGCTTGTGGCTGATCTAATAACTCTTTATAAAATAGTCCACAATAAGTTAAATTGCCCCGACTTATTGAACCAAATAAACATAAATGTCCCTAGGCGACTTCCCAGACACCCTCTTAAAACCATCTTTTCGCGTAGCACTAAAACTTTTCTGAAAATATTAATTACGATACAAAAAAAACATCATGCATGTTTCCTCACGATTTTTTCCTTCACCGTTAAAGCGAGTTATATTTAATTGTTTAAAACGCACATCAGAAAACGTTGAAGTGCGTGCCGGGGACCGAACTCCGTCCCCCCGAAAGGGAGGCTGAAGTCTAACCACTAGACTATCACCACTTTTACTATGAGGTAATTCTTAATAGCTAATAAATAATCATTAATTAACAAGTCACTTACCACTGCCACTAGGAAGATGGCTGCACTCTTCATGTTGAGATTTGGAGTCGACTGAGAAGATTCTAATGAAGCAACATATTATCTAAACGCCGCTTTTATACTTCATTGAAGCAACATATTATTAAATCTATTATCTAAAGAATACGTAACAAAAAAAGTAAACAGTGAACAGTAAAAAGTTAATACTAAAACAGTGTAATGTCAATAACGTATTACACTTATAATAAAGAGTTACCTAATGTCTGTTATAGTTTGTAAGTCGGAGGTGATTTCTGAAACTACTGGTCCGATTTCAAAAATTCTTTCGTCAACATTTTTAGAATCGATTTTCAGGTGTATATAAACAGTATATTATTTACATATCTATTCATAGTAATCAACATCGTTCAAAATAATATAATTATGTATACTATACAGTTAATGTAGAAATGAACATTAAGGCTAAATAGATTACAAAGTAAAAAATAAGTAAAAAGTCGGCGCCAAACCACATTCAATTCATGTATGTAAGTAAAATCAGAAGTGGATACCTACATCCACTTTTGAATGCGAGCGCGGTGAATCACGATAGCCGCAGAGGGTGAGGCTGTCCGGGAAGCGGGAGGCACATTTTCGACTTGAAAAGTATGAAAGTCATTTGGCGTCGACTTTCCACTAAAATAAACTCGACGATCGTTTCACTCCGACACCGGAGCATCCTCAGGAGATGTAAACTCTACAATGCACAGTTGCAACTGTGCATTGGGTGGATTTGTGTGGTGTTACATGGTGGTGGTGCTTGGGGTCCGCTTGGTTGCTTGTTTTTTCCTGCATATTAAATAGCAGGAGGGCTGACAGGGCATAGCACATGCTGCTTGTTGTACCATACAAATTTGACTGTTTTGCGGATTATAGCAAAATAATTTTGACTTTTCATCATATATTATGGATTTCCGCAAAGTAACGCCTACTTCTATTCAATTCGAAGAAGACTTAAGAAAAAGTAGGTACTGCCGCATGATATACCTAGCTACGTATGTATATCACGCGGCAGTATTTTTGTTATTTACATTTCGAGAAAATCCTGTACTAACAAAGATTATGTTGTCGTTGACGGAGAGTAAAAATTAAAAAGAAAACTTATCTTAAGAATATAAAACTATTAAAATATTATATAATAACTGTACAAACATGCATATCAATTCGAGAAATTATTATATAATATACTAGTTTTTGCCCGCGGCTTCGTCCGCGTGAATTTCGATTTTTCACAAATCCTGGGGGAATCGTGGATTTCCGGTTCCCGTTCCCGCTCCCTTTTCCAACCTTTATACCTACTTTCAAGGGAGTTTGCTATAGTAATCTACCTATAGCTGTAGATTTCGGGTTTTTCAAAATCCCGCGGGAACTGTGAATTTTTCCAGGATAAAAAGCCTATGTTTTAAGTCAGGGCATAATCTATCTCCATTCAAAATTTCAGCCAAATCGGTTCAGTAGTTGCGGCGTGATTGAGTAACAAACATCCAAACACCCAAACATCTAAACATCCAAACATCCACACTTTCGCATTTATAATATTAGTAGGATTATATATTAAAGTGTGGCACCGGATTAAGAATAGTGCCACTCCATCTCTTCCCGTGGATGTCGTAAAAGGCGACTAAGGGATACCATCACCAGGAGACGGGCAGCAGCGTCTTCCTGAGATTCAACCAAAAAAACTGCGATCTCCAACCCGCCTGCCCAGCGTGGTGATTACGGGCAAAACCTCCCATGGACAAAACGCCGCAACAAAGGCCCCTTCCCGGTAGCTCCACTATTCCCGATTACGGCAGCGATCGTGGTAACGGTGGGGCAGGGGGTGCTAAGAATCTCCGGGTTACGGCAGGCTGCCACAAACGACGACTCCATCTGGCAACGTACAACGGACGAACGATGAGACTGGACCACCACCTTGCCGAACTCGAAGAAGAGTTAGATCAAATAAACTGGCACATTCTAGGGCTATCAGAAATCCGTAGACAGGGGGAGGATACGATTACCCTAGAATCTGGAAATCTACTGTACTTTCGAGAAGGCAGTCAGCTCTCCCAGGGTGGTGTCGGTTTTCTCATAAATAAGTGCCTTACTAACAACATTGTGGAAATCAGTAGCATATCGGAGAGGGTAGTGTACTTGGTTATTAAATTAACAAACAGGTACTCACTCAAAGTTGTGCAAGCCTATCTACCAACTTCGAGAGCTGCTGATGAAGAGGTTGAGGCCGTATATGAAGATATCTCCAAGGCCATTCAAAATACAACCAAGGCTAACTACAATGTTGTTATGGGGGACTTTAACGCCAAAGTGGGAGTACAAGTACATGCCGATGAAACTAAAGTAGGACCCTTCGGCCTGGGACGCCGAAATCTCAGGGGGCACATGCTGGTCAACTTTCTTGAGAAGCAGGGTCTCTTTATTATGTTCAATAAAGTCACAAACTACATATGGGTAAATAAAAATCCACGCCAAAGCTCACTGTAAGTATGTCATTCAGTTTAATATTAATATTTAATAATTAATATTTAATAGGTTACCTGAATCAATACAGGCCATGCCTCTTCAAACTTTTAAAGTAAAACTAAAGAACTGGGTCATGGAGAAATGTTTTTACAATTTAAAAGAATATAGGTATGACATAAATTCTATTTATTGCAATTAATTTTATATTTATATCTTTAGAACGTTGACATGTATGCTACTTACGTCATTTTGTTTAGTCTTAAAATCAATAATTCAATTTGCACACTAATTTATTAGTTAAATGTGTTGGAAGACAATAAGCTTTAAGATCCATAATATTTGTACCACATTTTTGCAAATAAAGACTCTTACTCTTTAGTTTGATGCAACTATACCGTTTTGTACCAGCTCCTTCTATAAGAAAAATGCGATCGCGCCCGCCAAAAAACCGAGCTTGAGCTCGCGGGCGCCCGCTGCCCGCCAGTTCTGCGGGAGCCGCGAGCAACCGCCAACTCTGCGGGAGTAAATCGCGTCGTGAGTTTTGCACTTGACATTTGTATGAATTTCGAGTATTGCGGGCCCGCAACCGCGGCGGGCGCGGGTGCGAACCGCTCCGTGAGCGCTCTCTCTTAGTATTCTGCTTTTATTTTATTTTTTTCTGATTGTAATTTTTTTTCTATTCTAACAGAATCTTCGAATAGTCTGCCAATCCGCACTTGGCCAGCGTGGTAGACTATGGTTAAAATCCTTCTCATTTTGAGAGAAAACCCGTATTCATGATAATATTATATTTTATGTTTATGGTTATATTGTAATAAAATACGAATATAGCAAAATATAAAAAGGAAAGAGAATTTTAATAAAAAAATATGTACATGCCTGTACATCCCGCGCATGCTTTGAAGTCATGGCGGTGCCTTTGGCAAAACACCGCGCGGCGAAGGCGGCGAGACACAAAAGGTGACCGTAAGAAAACGAACAGACTTTACGCGACTTGAGTCGACGCGGTGGCTCACGGAATAGCTATGGTTTAGTATACGCGGGAGACGCGGAGGTACGGAGTTCGGAGTGTCTTGCCCGAGCCGGGGCATGGACAAAATCTCCTGGAGTCAGGGTTCCACGCACCATGGTAATTTGCTACGGCCACGGGATTGATGGATAATATCACGACTCACGACACGACCGGGGAATACCCGGTCTGCCGTCCTTCCCCATCAGGCACTGCATTGAAGTTTTAACCGACTTCAAAAAAGGAGGGTCTGTATGTCTGTACCGCGGAACGTAGCGCGTAGCGCGTAGAACGTAGCGCATAGAACGTAGCGCGTAGAACGTAGCGCGTAGCGTGTAGCGCGGAACGTAGCACGTAGCGTGGAACTAAGCGTTCGGCTTGTGACGCATCTATCTCTTTGTTTTCTTGTGACGTCATCACGTAAACTCATCGTCCGTAAACCGACTGTACAGACAACCAATTTTTTTTATGTAGGTAATTAGGTTCCCCGATTACTCGAAGACGCCTGAACCGATTTGGAAAATTCTTTTTTTGTTTGAAAGGGTATACTTCCCGGGTGATCCCATGGTCAACAAATCAGGATCTGATGATGGAATCCTGGAGAAATCCGGGAGAAATTCGAGTATCGACACACAATGACTTCAGAGCAAAATGAACTCAAAAAACCCTTATTTTAAAGTCGTAATTCAATAGTTCGAATATTTATTTTACAACATTTCTAATCTATTGGCGAACTTCGAATGTATTGGCGAACTCAAATCTTAATATTATAAGCCATTTTAGGTCCATTTTACTCTGAAGTCATTGTGATTCGATCAATAGTCTATACTTATACTTATCTATACTATACTATCTATACTAATAAATAAAATTGAAGTGTCTGTCTGTAATATCGAAATAACTACCTCATATTAAGCTCATATGGTTATTTGAACGCTACCATAACCGAATCACACATTTTTAAAATTTTTGTCTGTCTGTCTGTCTGTCTGTCTGTCTGTCTGTCTGTCTGTCTGTCTGTCTGTCTGTCTGTCTGTTTGAACGGGCTAATCTTCGGAACGGCTGAACCGATTTTGACGGGACCTTCACATACAAGTAGAGAATTAACCAGGGAGTAACATAGGCTACTTTTTTAACCGACTTTCAAAAAAGGAGGAGTTGTGTTTTTGTACCTATGTACACCGATATCTCCGAGATTTCTGAACCGATTTGCGTAATTTTTTTTTTTAATCGATAGAGAAACATTGCGACCCTGTTTTATAAAAAATTTCGATTCCAACTCCTCAATCCTGATGCTGTAGGGGACCTAATCCCCAAAACTAATGGGTTTTAGAAACTTTCGGTTATTTAAATTGATATTGGGGGTACCAATTAAAGACTTTGAGGTTGAAGTTGAATGAACTCGAGTAGGTACATATCCAACTCCTCAACCCTGATGCTGTAAGGAATTGTATTCCGAAATCGTGGGGATCCCACGGGATTTTTCCGTTTTGGGGACGGGTTTCTACAGATAAGCTACTTTTTGTTCTGGAAACCAAAAGTTCCCACGGGATTTTTAAAAACCTAAATCCACACGGGCGAAGCCGTGGACATCATCTAGTAATATAATAAAGCGGAAGAGTTTGTTTGTTTGAACGCGCTAATCTCAGGAACAACTGGACCGATTTCAAAAATTCTTTCACCGTTGGATATGTACGTGATCCTTGAGTGCTATAGGCTATATTATATGTACCACGCGCGAAGCCGGGGTGGACCGCTAGTATACTATAAAGTTTTGGAGCGCTCTAAAGTGGCACTAAGCATACTGTATAATATGTCCCTGACATAAATCCGCTTCATTTTAACTCTGTCTCAAGTCTGATCTCATCCTACACTGCATCGTCACTTATATACTCTACATAAGTGAGATCACAGTCAAGACTTTACGTGTAGAAGACTTAAAAAAAACATTGTCTATAAAGTCGGTTTACGGATGATAATTTTACGTGATAACGTCATATGAAAATATTGCCTCTCCATCGCTTGTTCCGCGCTCTCGGTTGCATGCTCGGCTGGGCGTTAAGCGAAAATGAGGCTTTTATGATAAGATAGATAATTGAGGATTTAAAAGACGTTATCACGTCAAAATAAAACCGGCCAAGTGCGAGTCGGACTCGCGCACGAAGGGTTCCGTACCATTATCTATAAAAAGGGCAAATAAATCACGTTTGTTGTATTACTACGGGAGGTCGGAGTTCAACTTAAAAAGTCATTTTATACCGACTGGAAATTTTAACAACAATAGTTTAGACCTAACCCATCACAGCTCCGAACTTCAGCTGCCGCACCAGTGGTGGAGTTAAGAGTGAGAGCATGTGAAAGTGCTTGAAAATCAAAGCGCTCCGAGTGATTTTATCCCAGACAAAAATGGTCTTAAATAACCATGATCAAAGTACAAAATTTTATGTTAAAACTTTTTCCAGAAGTAATTGTAATGCTATTCGTAGAGATTTTCGAGATATGAGCAAAAAACCAAAAAAAGCACCTCAAATATTAACTTCAACACCCTATATCACTTAAAGTAATAAAGTTAGAGTAAAACTGCATGGAACCAAATTTGTAGAAAATTTTATACAAAAACTTTTGTCAGAAGTAATTATAATGCTATTCGTAGAGATTTTCGAGTTATGAGCAAAATAAACGAAAAAGGGACCTAAAATACCCTTAAACACCCAATAGCTCCTAAAGTAATAAACTTAGAGTAAAAATGCAAGAGACCACACTTGTGGCAAATTGTATATTAAAACTTTTGTCAGAAGTAATTATAATGCTATTCGTAGAGATTTTCGTGATATGAGAAAAAAACCGAAAAAAGGGACAAAATTAAAAATGGCGGCTGGTTCCGCACCCCCCATATGGGGTTTTCGGATATATTCAAGAGGAAAGCCCAAAGAATACATTTGGCCAATTTTTAAAACTATAGGATGTTTTTCCTAGATTTACTAGGCTAAATGCACTGAGCGCGCAAAATGAAAAATGAAAATCACGCTGACTGACGGTCTTTCCCCCACCAGAAGTGCAGCTGAAGATTTTCTTTATTATTTTATAAGTGTGAAAATTCTGCTGCATAAATTTCATAAGGTATAAAATAACTTTTTTTTTCAAAATTTTAATGCACTTCATGCGCGTAGCGGACGTATAACCCATCCTCGGCGGTGCAGCTGAATATTGTTTCTGTATCAAAAATGATTGAAACAATGATTTAAGACCATTTTTGTCCGGGATAAAATCACTCGGAGCGCTTTGATTTTCAAGCACTTTCACATGCTCTCACTCTTAACTCCACCACTGGTGCGGCAGCTGAAGTTCGGATCTGTGATGGGTTAGGTCTAAACTATTGTTGTTAAAATTTCCAATCGGTATAAAATGACTTTTTAAATTGAACCTTGACCTCCCGTAGTATAATGCTGCTGATATTAATTCCATTTTCGTGCTGCAGAAGAGGGCTGCCATACCTATATAATATGGGACCCAGAGAGTCACTGAGAAATAAGTTCAAAGACGTTAAAATTATGACAGTTTATAACCAATATATTTTTGAAAATTTAATATAAGTATGTGCACAAAAATATCGATAAATTTAAGAAAATAAAAACCGGCCAAGTGCGTGGCGGGCCACGCGCAGTGTAGGGTTCCGTAGTTACAATCCTCGAAAAACAGTATAACTCCTTAACCTGTGAACCCTACTTAGCCGTGATAGTTTTCTTTTAAAATTGATTATATACCCTACTGCTGTGAATTTTTTCAAGTTCCTATATACTGTCATTTGGCTGATAGAGGGGGGGACACTTGACTCTAATAAAAATACATTTGAAATGTTAGTAATGAGCATGTCATTAGTGGTTGTGGTGTTGGGTGAGAGGTGATTAGCGGCGAGTGATTAGTGATTAGTTAACGAACCTAGGAGTTCTGCTCCAAAAAAGCTATCTCCGAAAGTATGATGGATACGACTCTGGGAGTGGTCGCAAACGATTCAAATGGGGGGTTAAACCTTTTTTTTTTATTTTTTTTATTTTAGGTTTGCTAACTTAGCCAAGCAGTGGGAAGCGGGGCGCCGGTGAAGGGTTCGGAGGGCAGGCGAGTGGGGCAGAACCGGCGAATAACCAACTACTTGTGTTAAACTTTCGAGATTCATATATGCCCTCAGTATACTAAAAGCAAATACGAATTACGAAACTGCTTTGTCCGCGTACTACGCATATGCATACTCTTGGATACGCTATGGCATAATCCTCTGGGGTGAAAGTACAAATGCAGAAGACATCTTTATATTGCAGAAAAAATGTATTCGCATCCTCGTTAAGGTGTTACGTTTTCCATACTAACTTCATGTTACCATTCAAGAGCGAATGGATTATATATTTACACTGAAATTACATCGCACAGCCTTCATATAATTTTTAATTTGCGCGAAATTATATTTACATAAAGAAAACATTACATAGACAGCTTAATTATTATAATAGCCATCTATTAAACGCTGTTTTGGCTAGCTGACCGAGATGGCTTTACTTCACCTTTAGCTGTTTATGTAATGTTTTCTTTATGTAAATAAAATTTTCCGCAAATTAAACATTAAATTAAGGCTGCGCGATGTAATTTCAGTGTAAATATATAATCCATTCGTTTTTAAATTTATAATAATAAATTAGTATGGAAAACGTACCACCTTACCTAATATTAAACCGCGCGAAAGCTGCATACCCCACATTTTAAACAAAAAAATTCTAACTGTGCCCTCAATCTATTTAATGGAGACAGCTCTGTTTTTAAAAAGGCACTATAGCCTAGTTATATAAAATTAAACAAAATACAAACACACATGAAAGAAGCACCTGCAACAAAAACATTTTAACATACCCAAGTTACAAGCTCAAAATATCTGGCTGTAGTCCTTTGTTTAGATCAATCAAAATTTATAATAAAATCCCGCGTTATATTACCAGTGAAGCGAAGTCAATGAAATGGCCTTTAAGCGAAAACTCAAGCAATGGCTCACGCAAAATTGTTTTTATGAGATTGCCGAATTATTCTCCAATTAAATCGCATAATAAAATCTAAGATCTCAATAGCACGACAGATCATTTTAGACTATTTAAATTACTTTAGACTATACTGCACTTATGTATTTATCATAATATCTACCAATACTGCATATCTACACTGGTACTTAATTTTATCAATTCTAATCTACATACGTAATCACAATGCTTTATTTTCGTCTTTTATATCGCTTTGTACATAGGTATATCTCAATCTTGAAATGCTGTTTGTTATTCACGACTTTTTTTTAAATTTATATTAATTAACTATATATAAAGCTACTTGAAGTTACGGACTGATCACCTATCCTGAACAATTTTGTATGGGACTTTCTTTAAAATTTCGTCTCCATACAAAAATTTCCTAATTTTCAAGAGGCTCTCCAGAACAATTTTGTATGGAACTTTTTTCCTTTCACTATTTATGTGCGTAAAACTTCTATTTACGTCTACGTCTTTCTACAGGAAAATTATGACACATCATGAATGTGGAAAATTACCAGAGTACCTCATAGGTCCTCCAAAACTACCAGTCATACAGACATGGTCCGAAACAAATGTTATTAAAGACCTTGGGCCATGGGGTGAACCGGTAAAAAAAAGATGGCCGCCGAACAAAAAAATTCTCTCCATACAATTTTTTTGGGTTTTTTTAAGAGACTCTCTTAGACATTTTTATATGAAACTTTTTCTCCCCATTACATGTATAAATAGAACTTAAAGGTTTTTTTTAACAAAAAATACAAAACGTATGGAATGTGCAAAAATTACCAGAGTACCCTAACGGCCCTCAAAAACTATCAATCATAGAGGCATGGTGCTAAAACTAAAAATTTTCAAGACCTTAGGCCCTTTGGTAAGCCTGTAAAAAAAAGATAGCTACGCAACAAAAAAAAATTGTGACCATACAAAATTTCTTTTTAATTTTCAAGAAGCTCTCGAGAACATTTTTGTATAGATTTTTTTTTCCACTAAACGCATGCATAGAACTCATTAGTGTCCTTTCAGAAAAGATACGAAACGTGATACCAATATTTCTTTCTATCTTTCAAGAGGCTCTCCAGAATATTCTGGTATTTGGTATGGCGCCCCATTTCTTTATTTTTTATAAGATAAACATAGAAAATGTATGATGAATATTGAAGAGATTACAAGGCCCGCGAGCTGCTTGCAGCTCGCGCACCGAGCGCAACACTAGTTAACTATATTTGTACTTATTCAATTTAATTGTAATATTCGTGTTTCATATGTATATATTAATAAGGAAAATTACTTAGTTAAGAATAATGATTTGCAATGCCCTGCGGGGCCTATGTTGTCATATGCATGGACTTCAATGCAAATAAATCTATCTATCTATCTATAATATAATAAAACTGTAACAGATCCGATTCTGAAGATAACATAACATTGAAGATATTTTGAAAATTTTTATTGGAGGGCACTCTATAATCGATACTGAAGCCAAAACTGTCATTTTTTTCATTTTTGTCTGTCTGTCTGTCTGTCTGTCTGTCTGTCTGTCTGTATCTTGGCCGCGCATCACGCCGAAACTACTGAATGGATTCGAATGAAACTTGGTACGATTTGAGTTTATACTCCGAGGTAGGACATAGGATACTTTTTATCCCGAAATTCATCACGGTTCCCTTGGGAGAGGGGAAGAAAGTTACAACGTGTATTTAGCTGTAATTCATTAACGCGTTGTTCGATTTCACTCATTCTTTTTTTGTTAGAAAGGTAGTACTTTAAGTATTGTCCCGTAAATATTTCAAGGTCATTGGTTTTTTAGTTCAGAAATGACAGACATTTTTATTGGGTTCATATAACTTGGGACCCGGATCTTTGAACGTACGGCTTATTTTAAACTGGTGTGCGTTTAAATTTATGTTTGTCGATCTGTCTGTTTGTTCCATCTAATTTCCGAAACGGCTGGATCGATTTTGACGGAACTTTCAATGGCAGATAGGTGATGTTATAAGGTGTAACTTAGGCTACATTTAGTTTAGGTACATAAAAGAATTATGGGATCCGATCCGATCCTATATAAAACATATAAACACGCGGACGAAGTCGCGGGGGTCAGCTAGTAATATAATAAAACTGTAACAGATCCAATTCTGTACATTGAAGATATTTTGAAAATTTTTATTGGAGGGCACTCTATATTCGATACTGAAGCCAAAACTGCAATTTTTTTCATTTTTGTCTGTCTGTCTGTCTGTCTGTCTGTATCTTGGCCGCGCATCACGCCGAAACTACTGAATGGATTCAAATGAAACTTGGTACGATTTGAGTTTATACTCCGAGGTAAGACATAGGATACTTTTTATCCCGAAATTCAGCGCGGTTCCCTTGGGAGAGGGGATGAAAGGTAAAACGTGTATTTAGCTGTAATTCATTAACGCGTTGCTCGATTTCACTCATTCTTTTTTTGTCAAAAAGGTAGTACTTTATGTATTGTCCCGTAAATATTTCAAGGTCATAAGTTTTTTAGTTCAGAAATGACAGCCATTACAACCCTCAGTATTGGGTTCAAATAACGTGGGACCCGGATCTTTGAACGTACGGCTTATGTTAAACTGGTGTGCGTCTAAATTTATGTTTATCGGTTTGTCTATTTGTTCCAGCTAATCTCCGAAACGGCTGGATCGATTTTAATGGAACTTTCAATGTTATAAGGAGTAACAGGCTACATTTAGTTTAGGTACATAAAAGAATTATGGGATCCGATCCGATCCTATATAAAATCTATAAACACGCGAACGATGTCCCGGGGTCAGCTAGTAAATAAATAAAATAATTAATAGCAACAGGAAGGTATAGGAAAGCTTTTTTTTTTGGCTTTGCCGTAGTCGGGTAAAAAGCGCGGGATGACGGTACTCGCTTGATGCGCGTCGTTAGCTACCCGTGCCGCGAAGCCGGGGCGGGTCGCTAGTGTAAAGATAAAAGAATAAAAGCTTAAATAAACAAATAAATAGCTGCATGAGCCAACATTTGCATTGGCTCTTCAGTACAGTATATGCATATATGTAAAAGACATATCCGTCATTATATAAACCGGCAGTTGTGAGCGCAGTTCAGTTTCATACGTACCAGCCAACTGACAAACACACAACATGAAGTCTACACTCGCTTCCCTGTTCGTGGTGAGAACTTGTTCCTTCTTCTTCTTCGTCGGATAGTGTGGTGTAGGCTAGAAAGGGAAGCTCCCTTTCTACAGTATAAAATCTATATTGTGTTATTAGGTCTATATATCTATCTTCTATAATATAATAAAACTGTAACAGATCCAATTCTGTACATTGAAGATATTTTGAAAATTTTTATTGGAGGGCACTCTATAATCGATACTGAAGCAAAAACTGTAATTTTTTTCATTTTTGTCTGTCTGTCTGTCTGTCTGTCTGTCTGTCTGTCTGTCTGTCTGTCTGTATCTTGGCCGCGCATCACGCCGAAACTACTGAATGGATTCGAATGAAACTTGGTACGATTTGAGTTTATACTCCGAGGTAGGACATAGGATACTTTTTATCCTGAAATTCAGGACGGTTCCCTTGGGAGAGGGGAAGAAAGTTAAAACGTGTATTTAGCTGTAATTCATTAACGCGTAGTTCGATTTCACTCATTCTTTTTTTATTAGAAAGGTAGTACTTCAAGTATTGTCCCGTAAATATTTCAAGGTCATAGGTTTTTTAGTTCAGAAATGACAGATATTACAACCCTCAGTACTGGGTTCAAAAAACTTGGGACCCGGATCTTTGAACGTAGGGCTTATTTTAAACTGGTGTGCGTTTAGATTTATGTTTGTCGGTCTGTCTATTTGTTCCAACTAATCTCCGAAACGGCGAATGAAGTCGCGGGGGTCAGCTAGTTACTTAATAAAAGGATTACGTCAAATAAGTAAATAGGTACTCAATACCACCAAAAATTATTATTTAGTAACCAACTTCAAAAAATGATGTAGGAGGTGAGGTCAGGGGGCTAATTCCGTCGTACGGGGCAATTAAGTTTTTTTGTTAATACGTTCGCCAAAATTGAGCTGTGCCCTTGATTTTTATATCAGCAATCGAAGAAGCCCGCCAACCCGCATTGGAGCAGCGTGGTGGGTCTAAGCTCTAAATCTCTCTCTCCTATGAGAGAGGAGGCCTGTGCCCAGCAGTGGGACGTTAAAAAGCTGTAATGATGATGGATGACGAATCGAAGGGTCTTCTTCGATTCATGCACATTCATTCATGCACGAAGACGTGGATACAAAAATCGAAGGTGCAGCTTGATTGTAGCGAGCGTAATAACAAACAAACAAACAAAAAGACGGAATTGCCCCGTAGGACAGAATTAGCCCCCTGACTGAAAATATGTATGTAATATTATTGGAACTGCAAAATATTCACATATGATAATCTGTAAGGGCTTTCAAACAAATATACAAAATTTCATAAATGTTTGCATGTAGCATAAATGTTTGTATGGGGTTGTCCGCAGATTTTTCCGAAACTATTAATTGGATTTCGACCAGTGGCGTAGCTAGACAACCAAGGGCCCTGGGGCAAATTAAAAAATGGGGCCCCACTGCTATGTAAACTGATTAGGTATTATGCTGTGGTTTTATGTAACTCATATGTGACATATCATTATCCGTCAAATTGACAACACTGTCAACCTACAGAAAGAATTTAGGGGAATTCCCTAGGCATAACTTTTGAATTTCTCTCAACTGAGTTGTCATGATTAAAGTGGGGTTGCAACCTGTCATATTTATTTTGAAAATGGGAGAAATTTCCGAAAGTTCAGTTCGATCGAGATTTCTGGTAAGGATTCGAAGGCCCCCTGAGCTTGAGGGCCCCGGGGCACTGCCCCGCCTAGCCCCTAGGTAGCTACGTCACTGATTTCGACCATTGAGACCATTGTGACCATTAATTGCATTGCCTTCAACTTAGAGGGCAATGCAAGCTTTATCGAAAACGGTTCAGTAGTTTACAAGATATGGACTGTTAACTGAAACTGTGTGTGGCAAAGTCAGTTTAAATTTCAATGTTTTAGAATTTAGATTATCACTTATATATATTCCTAATATATTAAAGAATATAATTATATAAACGGAACATAAACGGCTGGACCGATTTGGTTGAAATTTTGAGTTCCTGGATGGTTTGAAAACACCACGATTCGGGAGAAGTGCCCTTAATGTGTGTGGTGAAATCGGTTTTACTTTCAATCTTTTAGATTTTGTTATATTAGCCATGATGAACATGAGTAATATTGCCCTTTCCCCTTCAAATGAGCGTATAGCTTGTGTTAGGAGTGGGTACGACAATATTGTAACGGGTGGGGTTTGAACCGATGACCTTTCGCTTTTCGATCCACGCCCGTCGACCGTTGCGCTATTAAGATCATACGACGATTATCACTTGTATATTAATCTACTTTTTTCAGACAATACTCATGGTGTCCTCAACCATGACACCCGTCGCATCTCAGCCCATAAGCAGCGCGAAAATCGAGGCTGTGAAACAATTGACCACGAAAATTTTCATAAACAGCAACGCGCTCTTAGACGACGCTGTAGCCGCTTCCAAGCAGGCCTTGGCTATAGCCGATAGCGGTAAAAAGGCCACGTTAACCACTCTAGTTAACTGGCTAACGTATCTACAAAGCCTCAGCGCGACAGCGGAGAACACTATAATGGTTGGACTCAACAAAGGCACGGTGACAGCTATAGAGCAGGCAATAGCTATTTTCGAGAAAGCTATCAAAGACACTGATGAGCAATTGGACGAATACATGAGACTTCTCGAATCTAATCCCGGAGAACCAGTGGACAGCATGAAGACTGTCGTCAAGAGAGCACTGGACCCAATCCTGGCTCGTGCAACTGATAATTTGAACGCGCTCAAGAATTTACAGTAGAAGGAATTTACTCTAGAAAGAATTCGCTCACTTTACTTCGGTTGAAAAAATATTGAGTCTTAAATAAAAGAAGAATTATTATTATTATTATTATATGCAATTTATTAATTACGGTGATTTTTTCCGATGTCAGTAATTATTTTACCTATGTAACAACATGATTATTATAAAAAACAAATTAACAATTTTTAAAATAAAACAATAACAACTTAACATCGAAATAGAACGTTGTACTTTTTTACTTTAAACTATAACAAAGAAAGCAAGTTAACGCAGACAACCGATGTTTATAGAACTTCATGCGATGGGACGCGGTGACAGCGCGCACTGACGACTTCGCTAGCGCGCCTTCACTTGCACACACGTACCATCTCTCTTCAGCTCCGTCAAAAATCGGATCGGTTCACCGATGGTCGAAGCGTGAACAATATCCTTCGATTTTCGTTATACGGTTCCTGGTAGAAAGAGTCCGTGTTGGGGCGACAAAAGTCCTGTGTGTATTCTCGCCGATTTCCGGCGAACTGACCGATGGTTATCGGTAGTCTGCGATGGGCGTTGGTCTGCGGTTAATGTAATATTTCTCTTCGATGTGGGATGAATGAGGGGTTGGTCTGAAACCTGAAATGAAAAGCGGTC
Source organism: Melanargia galathea (assembly GCA_920104075.1). NCBI lineage: Eukaryota > Metazoa > Arthropoda > Insecta > Lepidoptera > Nymphalidae > Melanargia > Melanargia galathea. The sequence goes on along the minus strand of OV049857.1, from coordinate 1,753,488 downwards.
TTATTGTGGGCTGTGTGTGGCCGAGCTGAGGATGCGATAGAATAGAAAAGTTTTTTATTCAAGTAAACTTTTACAGGTGCTTTTGAATCGTCAATTGAATCTACCACTGCTTCGGAATACCGTTCCTATTTTGAACAACTAGCGAGAAACTCGGCGGTTGCTCTTTTTCAAATAAAATACAAGTGTAAATTAAAACATTCGCTGTTTTTTGGTGGCAGCCATCTTGGATTTGCAATAGTGCTATTCTACTAGTCATTTGATACCCATATTAAGGTAGTTGTAAAAAATATGTAATCCGCCATTTTGTAGCGGCAGCCATCTTGGATTGGTTTTCATCAAACAAAGCTAACAACACTCTCGACTAATTCACTGTACAAACAAAAAAAAACCGCATTCAAATCGGTTCACCTGTTTGAGCGCTACAGGGGAACAGACAGACACAAACACACACACACAGACACGTCAAACTTATAACACCCCGTCGTTTTTGCGTCGGGGGTTAAGAAAAAACAACCATTTTAAGTTATGTAAGTACCTACACGAATGAATTGCCGTCTCGCGTATTGCTGGGACGTCAAATCCACGCTTCGATTGTGTAATATGCTTTTTTATGAGCATACTTTTAATAGAGTTCTCAAAGTGTAAAATACCATAGAAGTTCTTCCGCGCACTCAAAAATTGTGGAATCATCTCCCTTCGGAGGTGTTCCCACATAACTTTGACATAGGGTTATTCAAGGGGCGGATCAACAAAATCCTTAAAAGCCGGCAACGCATTAGTGGTTCCTCTGGTGCTGCAAATGTTCATGGGCGGCGGTAATCACTTAACATCAGGTGACCCGCTTGCTCGTTTGCCCGCGATTAATATTTAAAAAAAAAAGATAGATAGATACGTATGTACACGCACCTTAATTAGCAGTATAACCACGTTTGGCGAGTAACTCAACGATGGCTTTATCAACAGTCACAGCGTCTTCGATGACCAGATGCACTTTAGCTTCGATCAATTCCAGGACTTTGGTCAAAATTTTAGCGATGATTGGGTCGGCATTTTTGATGAGCTCCTCTATAGTTTTGACGATTTCAGCCAAATCCGCTTTGGTTTTCTCAACAATTCCTCTGATTGAAATAACAATTGCCTCCAGAAATAAATTGTTGCCAGTGTCAACCCCTAACTTGAGAGCCAAGTGAGCACTGAAGACAACGGTTTTAAAACTCAGAAGCTTCTCTAAGATCTTGCTTATGGCCTCTTTCTCGGCACCGCAAAGTTTAGCGAGGACAGCTTTCACAACGGTAATAAGTTTATCGACGGCTTCTTCACTAATTTGTATCTTTTCGTAGGTCAATTTTTGTAACGCTTCATCCCTAACACCGAGGACTGCGCCGACTAAGTCAAGCACCTTAGATATAGCGGTTTCGACGTCTTTGACAAGTTTAGCAACAAATGACTTAACAGTGGCAAGCAACGCGGCAACATCGGCTCCGACTTCCCCCAAGAGCTCTTCAATTATAGCTAAAAGTTCTTCAACTGCCTCTTTCAATTCTATTTGAGCTTCTAAAAGTTTTTCTTTAAGCTCTTCAACTTTTTGGACGGCTCCCACTTCGACCGCTGTGAGAATCTCTTTAGTCAACCCTTCTGCTTTTACTACAGCGGTTTCAACTTTGCCTAAAGCGATTTCGACCTTGTCTTTAACATCTCCCTCGAGAGCTGCTAGTTTTTCGAAAAGATTTTTGAGGGCAACTTTGACGCCACCAAGTAGTTTACCGATGCCTTGTGTAACAGTTTTAATATCTATAGCGGCTTTCTTCAAGATAATATCGACGATATCCTTGAAATTGCCGTCAAGTTTACTGAATAAGTCTTTAAGATCGCCAGTAACGTCTCTGACGATGTTCTTAACGCCTGCAACGGTATTTTGAGCGACTTTGCCAACATTCTCAGCAATTTTACCAAGTACCTGGCCGCCTGAATTCCAATCGATAGGCGTGCTGGAAGACTCCAGAAGTAGGGATGTGAGCATGGTCTGAAAAAAGATGAGAAGAATGTATAGATAAATAATATTATATTATTTTTAATTTCTATTATTATTTTATTATATTATTTTTATTTTCTATTATATTCTATTTGTCGCGAAGCGCGTATGCGTTCGCGAAATGCACAAGAGCAAAGTTAGCCGCACTGCTCTAAGGTTGGTGTTTAGTTTATGAATGTAATGTTATCTGTGATTTATCAAAGTTCGCTCGAAGTTCGCTCTATGCTCTATAGTCTGTGGCTATTACAAATCAGTCATTTCTCATTCACTATGAGTACATTTTGAAAATGGTTGCGGCACAAGCTGGAGGTGGCAGTCCAGTGTTTCCATTAGGCGCGTGTCGATAAGTAATCCGCTCGGATCATGTACCGTGCGCGTGTATTTAAATGTTATTATATAGTGGTTTGCTTAAATGGAATTTATAAAGTCATTTCACGGTTTATTTCCGTTATTTAAGAGTGGTATTTAAATAGCGCTGCCAACGCACGACCATCCCTTCCATTCCTGAGAACAGCTTGCGGGCAGAGGCGAAGTCGAAAGCTAAGTATCTAGACTAAGTACCTAGAGAATAGTCCTTTTATCTAATTCTATGAATATTATAATACTTGTATCTAAATCAGTGATAGGGAATTTATTCTACACGTGGTTGGCCAACCCAGATTTAAGCGGAGGCCTTTCCCACCATGCCCTTGATCTTGCGGGCGCATTAGATCAGCTAAGGAAGTAGTCGTGGACTGAGTACTTGGCTGCACCGATGGATCTACTACCCTGAGTAGGGCTCATAAGAGCTTGAGCGCTGAAAAGGAGGTACCGGAAGGTGCGCCGGAGGTCGTGGACTGTAATCCCTCCGGGTACCCCTACGGGTTTCCCAATAGTGGGAAACATAGCCCGGGTCATCGGGATGGTGTGGGATAGCCTACCGCACGTTTAAGAAATATAACATAATCATTCTCTCTAGAACTAGGGGCATCTTACAGTGATGTCATAGTTAACTTAACATATGCAGGTCGCCGAGGTAGGAGAGCTAGAGAGAGAGAGAGAGAGAAGGGGGAGCGGAAGACGCGAGGAGACCGGCTGGAGTCAGACTCGCGTCGCAGCATATTACGAAGGTATGACTCCAACAGATATAAGTTAACTCGGGGGGCATTCCTTTCCACTCGTAATCACTTACTCATTATTGTAAACCCTCTAAGGGCCCATAGGGGCTCTCAACGACTTAATAACGCGAAGCAGAACTAGGGAAAGGAAGGGCCTTCCCGACATGGTGGAGTCGTGCTGTGATTTTGTAAAAGAACCCGATATGGTGGAGTCGTGTTGTGATTTTGTAAAAGAATCCGATAATGGTGGATTGTATAGAGATTAGTAAAAGAGACTGGAACTTTCAGCACGTGGAGTCATACCAGATTTAAAAAATACCAAGTCGTTTCCGCTCCCCAAATTGTGTAAAAGATGGCGTCGAAGTATGTTTATTTTAAATGTGAGAAACAAGGTGCCAGGCTATAAAGATTGTTGCTACCTACCTATAGAGAAATCCAACAAATTTTATGTGAAAAACATAGTGGGTAGGGTGTGCGCCTTTTGTAGCATTTAGCCGTACGAGGTTACGCTGTTCGCCGCGAGGCGGCGCATGGTCGCAGTTTCAACTTTAAAAGCGAGGGAAAACGGCAAAAGGTACGTTGGCAGCATTGATTTTTACAAGTTAGGGTAGAGAAGTCAAATTGCCCGCGCAACTCTATGGTGTACCTATATGATACGAATTTTCAAGAGCGGATGTGATCTTTTTTCGACAGAATAACGGGTTAGTACCAACTTGATAAAGACGAAAGGGCCTGAGTTGCCAAAGGTAATATCCAGTGGGTATGAGCGAACTACGAACTAATTTTATTAATTTTGGATATAAGTTCAGTGAATAATAATAATAATAATAATATTAATTTTAATTTTAATTGTTATTTATTTAAAGGTGAAAATCCAATAGTTACAACGTAAAATTAAAACCGGATACAGAGAAAGTTCGCAGCGCCATAATTTCAAGGGTAACACTTAAAGATGGCGGAACTTTAAAATACAACGTGAAATTTTTTCTCGGCGCAACAAATTAAATACTAAATGTAGATGGAATAATTTGAGGCCTAAAAGTGAAGGCAAAGTGAAACGATACCTCGTAAAGTTAATTTAACGATAAACGATTCAACAATAGGTATTTATCCGATCTTTAAGTGTGGAAATATGAAGTGAGCTTCGTAAATTTAAGTGAAATATATTGCATAAATTCAGACCTTAAAGGGGAACTTGTAGTTTCTACATAGTGTCTAATTACTTTCAGAAGGGAAACAAAGGCTGCACTGATAATAGGAGTGACATAATCCTCCCAATATTTAGTTAACAACCTCTGAACCAAAGGGGTAAGTTCCACTTTTTTCGTAGTGAATAGACAAAGTTTCAAATATTAGACCCTCCTTATTAATAGTATCTAACTCCGAGAGTGATTGTTTAAAGATTTTAAGATTTAATTAGCTATACTAGACCTAATTAAAGGGTTAACATTTCCTTTACAAGTATACTGAATGTGGACAATTTTCTGTAGCATAAAGTATAACCTTTAGGTTATTATTTTTGTGAAATTATAAACCTTGGAAAGGAATATAGGTATACCTAGTTATTTAGTAGAGAAGTGAAGGGGGAACCTTAAGGAACTTTCCAAGTCCTTATGTCTATACTTTATATGCCAATCTTTGTACATACCTATACCTAGGGTCAGTGACCTTATCAGTGAATATAGCTAGCTAAGTTGATAATTTTGTTTGACTTGAATAAATTGATGAAATATAGTGGTGAATATACAAGTCTCCCTTTGGAGAAAGCAGTGAATGATGAATTCTAATTAATTATGAGGATAAATGAATTCTTTTTGTTATTTTGAATCAGTACTGAGTTTGATTCTAAATAAGCATGTATATAGAGACTAGTAAGAGAATTTTACTTTACTACTCGCCCAGATTTTACTTTTAATTGGTATCTTGATACGATTTGAATCTAAACAATAAACGTAGACAGTAGATTGATATCCTAGACATAATGGCAGAAGTTTAAGAGAATTAAAATTAGATATTGAGCGATAGAATTGAGTGTAGTGTTTGCGAAGCGAATAACAACTTTTTTCAAACGAACCCAAAGAGAGAATCATTCATATTTGTTTGTTCATATACCCCAACAGGTGTCTTGATGTTTTGACTTGTATATTAAGGGGCATATTCCCCTCATATACAAAAATAAATGATTAATTAAATATGTGGATTCATAGTACAGGAGCAGGTTATTTACATGTCAAGTGAATTAAATAATTGAATAATTTGAAATAATTTTTTTGTTTTGAGATTTTAACAAAGGGCTGGTCCAGACTTATATCTTTGGAAGATAGTATAATAGATTGAATAAGATAAAAACGTATAGGTCACAGTTTTTATTTTACTTTTTTAATGAAATTCAGATACAGCGGTTGCTAAGTGGAACGGGCACACTTCATGTCATTCACAGAGTGTGCTTTAACCTCAAAGTAAACATATCATAGACAAGGATAATAAGGTACGCGACTATGAAATATGGTATTTACCTATAAAATCAAAAGTGAATAATCGCATAAATTATTATAAGATACTTATATTTAGAATTTAATTTTAAATTTTATTTTAATTTTCATTTTTATTTTAATTTTTTTTTTCTTTTCTCTTTCTCTTTCTCTCTTCATAAGAGAGCAATGCCTATGCAAGTCAAACATCTGTTACAGAGGATTCATCATGGATGAACTATTACTAACACGTCTAAAGCTTCTGGCTACCCAAATGCAAACTCTCTCAAATCAAACTTCAGATCTCGGCTCTCTGAATACTGACTTGATCTTTAATGCGGAAGTACTTAAGACTAAATTACGAAGTCTCTTGACGAGGTTCAATAGCGATTTAACAAATTATTTTCGGATGGTCAATGTTCCAGCGGTTGATGAGATAAGCGAGATTAGCGAGATCCAACTTAAAGCAGAAGAAATTCTGGCGGAGCTAGAAGTCAAATTGAGATTATTTCAAAACAACACCAATACTCCAGCAGCAAGTAAAGCAGCGGAGACGACAACATCGTGCCGCTTACCTAAATTAAACTTACCGGAATTTGATGGGGATATATTGAGCTGGCACCAATTTTGGGATCAATTCCAATCGAACATCCACAACAGAAATATAGCAGACGTAGATAAGCTGTTATATCTTAAGGCTTCATTGAAAGGAGAAGCGAAGAAAGCTATTGAGGGCCTCGACACTACAAATAAGAACTATAGCATCGCTATTAATACTTTGAAGGAAAGATACGGGAAAGATTCCCATTTAATAGATGCGCATTACTCGGCATTATCAAGAGTGGTTACATCGAATTCAACAATAACGTCGTGTAGGAAAGCACTCAATGAAATAGAAAAACATCTAAGAGTTTTAGAATCACTAGGGGAAGATGTAAACCATAATCATCTACGCCATCTCATTTTTAGTAAATTTCCGGAAGACCTCATTTACGAACTAAAACTAAAAATTAAAGACGAATCTGTGAACGAGATAAGAGCAGAATTAGAGAAACTAATCACGGCCAGAGAGGACGCTAACCGAATTACCCATATAAGTAGTACACAGGCAACGGAAAATTACACCGTGGAAGCTTTACACATCACTCAGAATAAACGAAAGTATAGTCCACACATAACGGAAAAGGTACAATATAGAAATGATGATAGGAGAAATGAATGGAGTACACGACCAAGAAGGGCAGAACCTCAAAATTTGAAGAAGAGACGCTTTCAACCAAGAAAAGATGCCGAAGGTCAGACACGAAACACAACCTTTAAAAGAAGAAATAGGACGGAAGATGAAGTACCGAGGAAAATAATAAAACCATTCTGTACATTCTGTAAAGGAGATCACTTCAGCGACCGATGCGAAAAATATAAGACCGCTAACGAGCGGAAAGAGGTAATCAAAGATAAGTGCTACGGGTGTCTTATGTCTACGGGTGGTTATTTCGAAATGTCAAGATATTGGAGCTTGTTATCATTGTAAAAAACGGGGTCGACATCACAGGGCTTTGTGCCCAACGAAATTCTCATCCACAACTGAACTCGCAGCTGTCTCAGCGGTGGATAGAAGATGACATACAGTTCTTCAGACAGCTGTAGTAGCCGTCAGGAGAGAAGGAGATGAGTCTAGTCGAACACGATGCCGTATACTATTCGATACAGGATCTCAGAGGTCCTACATCACCCAACAGGTAGCGAAAGAATTAAATTTGTCAATAGAGAAGGAAGAAAGCTTATCAGTTTATACCTTTGGTTCCAGGAACCCACAAGAATTCAATAGTCCAGTTGTTCGACTAGAGTTAGAAACTAAATCTAAGGATAGGAAGATTATTTATGTAAATATCGTACCAGTGATTTCACAGGTAATTTCACAGTGATTTTCAGTACCCTACAGCGAAGAACTTAATAATTGGAAAAATAAATTAGAACTTGCAGATGATGGATCGTTAACAAATCAAGTTGATATTCTTATTGGGAGTGATTATTATTATTTATTTGTTCGTTCAAGGAGAATTAAAATAAAAGAGGATTTATATCTAGTAGATTCCGAGTTTGGATGGATACTGTCGGGTCAGGTTCCGTATGAGGAGATAGAGAGTGAACATATGTCGGTTGTTACCTATTTTCAAGCAGAGATAGATTTCGGACTGAACAAACCTGACATGCCTTTAGATCAAGGAAGTATAGCTTTCCTTTGGGAACTTGAATCGATCGGCATAACTGATTCACCTAAGATTACTAGAGAGGAAGAAGCTATTAGGAAATTTAATGAAACTACCAAATTAATTAACGATAGATATTATGTTAGCTGGCCATGGAATGAATATCCTCCAACGTTAACATCTAAATTATGGATTGGCATATGGTCGCTTAGTAAATCTGCCGTCCTAACGAAGAGTGCAATAAGTCGAGTTTTTGGTCAAATTGACTTAAGACCATATCCGTAATCAGGAAAATGAGCTCTATATTTTCGTCTTAGACGTCTTTTTTGTATCTTCAATAGTTTCGGTTCTGTTGGTTACCATAACTGCAATATCTAATATAACGATGTGTAAGGAGCTAATCATAACCGAAATATCTTGAGTTATGACTTGGATAGCTTTGATATTTTGTAATATTACATAAAATAATCGCAATAAGTCCAGTTATTGCACTTATGACTATAGTACGTTTTATAAATTTTTGGCACATTTACTAGTCATAAGCGCAAGAAGTAAGAGTTATTGCAGTTATCATAAGGAAACTTATTACTTAAAATGTCTAGCTTACTAAATGTATTATACTAAAGTAAAGTTAAAATAAACAAAAAGTTTTTGATTTTGACGATTTTGTGGATGTTGTAAAATTGTCAAATTCGTAGATTTTTACTTTTACAAGCACAAAATTAGAAACACAACCACTTAAAGAAAATTTTGGAAGTCAAAAGTCATTGGCTGAAAGGGGACAATTTTCATTGAAAGTCAAAGAAAAACATGCAGCTGATTGGAGAGAATTAGAATTAGACAAATGAAAATTATCAAAAATAAAAAAAAACTAGATATCTATACTAATATAATAAAGCGGAAGAGTTTGTCTGTTTGAACGCGCTAATCTCTGGAAGTACCAGTCGGATTTGAAAAATTATTTTTGCATTTGGTAGTACAGTTTTTCGGAAAGGTTATAGGCTATTTAACATTCCTAAAATCTTCCTCTAAGGGGGTAAAATGGGGGTAGAAAGTTTGTATGAAAGTCCTATGTTTTTAAAGTTACAGACCTGAAATCGGCATTTAGATTTATATAGTTTTAAATAATATAAACCTGTATATTTTATTCTGAAAAATCTTCCCTTAAGGGTGGTAAAATAGGGGTTGAAAGTTTTTATGTTAAGTTTTAATTATTGTTATTATCAACTTGTAATTTGGAAGGTAGGTTTATTCTAAGGCTTAGATATCAGCCTAGAAAAGATTTCACGAAAATCCTCCCCTAAGGGGGTAAAATGGGGGTAGGAAGGTTATATGAAAGTTCTATGTTTTTGAAGTTACAGATATGAAAATAGGCATTTAGATTATGAATTTTAAATAATAAAAACTTGTATAAGTTGTTCTGGAAAATCTCCCATTAAGGGTGGTAAAAAAGGGGATGAAAGTTTTTGTGAAGTTTTAATTATTGTTATTATTATCTTGAAATTTGGACGGTAGGTTCTTTCTAGGGCGTAGATATCAGCCTAGAAAATACTATAGGAAATTTCTCCCCTATGTAAAATATATAAGGGGGTAAAATGGGGGTAGGACGGTTATATGAAAGTTCTATGTTTTTGAATTCAGTTACAGATACGAAAATCGTCATGTAAGTTATTAGTTTTAAATAATAAAAACCTATTTAAATTATTTTGGTAAATCTCTTTTATTCTTATTATGTTCTTGCAATCACCTTATATCTAATTAAAATAATTCACTAAGGAAAACCGTACATATGGTTGGAAGAAACTATAGGGCATCATATAGTTTGTGCTACACAAATAAGTAGTATGTAGGTTTACTAACAAAAACTGCAATAAGTAGTGTAGTTATTGCAATTATGATTAGGAATGCTATATCAAAACAATTCATAAGTCCTAATGATAAATACATTATTGCGTTTTTAGTGTGTATATAAACTTATGTACAAATATAATATACTACATAAAATTAAGCATTATTTTATCTGTCGTTCAGTAAAAGTTTCAAACCAATAGCTTTTATAGTTACGAAGATACACGCAAAACAAAAATTAAATCTTTAACTGCAAATATCTCGAAAGTAGTCAAAACCTAGTTATTGCACTCTTCGTTAGGACGGCAGAAATTTAGTCAAGCGCTTAGATGAGGAAACTCTCAAATTTTATAATAATGCTATACAGGAACAAGTATCAAAGGGAATAGTCGAAGTAGTATCAAATAAAGAACAGGTAAATCATCCAGTACACTATTTGCCACATCACTGCATCGCTCAAAGGGGCAAACCCATTAGAATCGTTTATGATGCCTCATCGAAAGTTAAAGGTAATAAAAGTTTAAATGAATGTCTCTATTGTGGTCCGTTGATGTTAGAAGATTTGACGTGCATATTGATTAGATTTCGAAGACATAATATTGCTTTGTCAGCAGATGTAGAGAAAGCATTCCTCCAGATAGGATTATATGAACAAGATCGTGATGTAACTAGATTTATTTGGTTGAAAGATATTGAGAAACCACCGAGTAAAGAAAACATAGTATGTTTACGATTTTGTAGAGTACCCTTTGGAGTTATATCTAGTCCATTTCTACTAAATGCGACAATTAAACATCATCTTTGTAAAGGAAATGAACACCTACAATTAATTGCAAAGGATATCTATGTAGATAATTTAGTAACCGGAGTTCAAACGCAAGATGAAGCAATACAGTTATATGAAGAAGTGAAAAGTACTTTCCAACGAATATCTATGAACATTAGAGATTGGAGTTCAAATTCGAGACAGTTCTTAGAAAAGATACCCGATGGTGTTAAAGATAAAGTAGTGAAAATTTTGGGTTTAGAATGGGATTTAAAGAAGGATACTCTGCACCTAAGATTCAAGATAAATACAGAAGCGAATTCTAAGCGTGAAGTTTTAAAAGTAATAGCGTCGGTATACGATCCTTGTGGATTAGCAGTACCGCAACTTTTGTCAGCAAAACTATTTCTCCAAAAGCTTTGGCAGACCAAAGTCAAATGGGATACAACACTTTCAAAAGAAAACCAAGTTGAATGGTTGGAAATAAGGAAAGAATTGGAGACTATTAGAAAAATATCGATATCAAGATGCTATTTAAAAAATGTAAGAAGCGAAGAATATCATTTGCATTGTTTTACAGACGCATCCCTCAAAGCATATGCTGCTGTCATATATGTAACATATGGTTCAAAAAGAAGTTTTGTTATCGGCAAAACACGATTAGTCCCTATAAAGGATCAACAACACTTAAAAATCCCACGATTAGAGTTATTAGGAGTTCTAATCGGCTGCAGGCTTATTAAAACCGTTTTAAAAGCATTTTACATGAAAATAGGATTTCAAACGTTATGGACCGACAGCCAAATCGTCATAGAGTGGTGTCAATCTAACAAACTACTACCACCGTTCGTGGCTAGAAGAGTTGAGGAAATAAAAAGTAATAAAGAACTCGTGATTAAGTATGTTCCCTCAGAATTAAACCCGGCGGATGTTGCGACCAAACCAACGAGTTCCAACGAAGACAAAGAAAAGTGGCTTAAAGGTCCTCAGTTCTTATCGGAATCCAGCAATCGGACGTTCTCTATGAAAGATAAGACGCAATCTTTTTTTCTCTCGGCGCGGGAGGTTCTACCGAATACTTCCAGAAGAAGCGATAGTAATCGGGAAGCAGAGGACAATTTAGCAGAAGTTAACAGTAATAGTCACAATGAACCGCTTTGTATTACGGAAAAAATAAAGAAGCTCCAAGCAGAACATTTTGCCCATGAAGTAGCGGGGAAAGAAACTGATTTAAGCCGCAATCTCAAGTTATTTAAAGACGTGGATGGACTGCTACGTTGCAAAGGACGTCTTAAGAATGCAGATTTGTCATTTGACAAACGATATCCAATACTGATTCCTAAGGAATGTGATTTTACAAATAACTTAATAAAGAAGGTCCACAGTGATAATTACCATGTAGGGGTAAATCACACACTTAGTCTCATCAGACAGTCGTACTGGATACCGCGAGGCAAATCACAAGTGCAGAAAGTATTGAAGAAATGTCCAAGATGTGTTAAACACGGAGCTGGCCCGTTTAAGTTGCCAATTACCCCACCGCTACCTGCAGAAAGAGTAGGCTACAGCAAACCATTTACTTTTATCGGGATAGACTATATGGGTCCAGTGCTCGTCAAGAATGGCCAAAAAAGATGGATTTGTCTATTTACTTGTTTAGCAGTGAGAGCTGTTCATTTAGAACTAGTGCAAGATCTTACAGCCGAGGAAGGGTTATTAGCATTGAGAAGGATGATAGCAAGTAGAAAGATTCCAAAACTCATTACATCAGATAATGCGACACATTTCAAACTTATAGCAGAGATTCTCGCAAAACAATATTGTATTGACAACAAAATTCAATGGAAATTTATTCCTCAATTGGCGCCATGGTTTGGCGGATTCTATGAACGACTTATGGGAATAATTAAAAATTGTATGAAGCGTACGCTAGCAAAACACATGCTCTCCGATAGCCAGTTAGCTACGGTCGTCAAAGAAATTGAAGCAGTGCTGAATTCACGACCACTCACATGTGTAGATTCGGAATTGGATATAATTCTGAAACCAGTTGATTTTCTTACTCCTGGAAGTTGCATTACTATAGAAGAGTCAGTGGAGGTCGAAGTAGTGGGTCAAGGGATCAGAGAGTCTGCAGAAAATGTTGTTGGTTCAGAGAGATAAGAGTTAGAAGGAAACAGTGGTAGAATGTGTGCGAACTAGGACGTGGAGAGTTGCTGCCACGAAGGCTCTTGAGAAGATCAAAGAATGGACGAGTAACTTACTATGCCTATCTTAAATTTTTGTTCCGGCCGGGTGTGTCGCGAAGCGCGTATGCGTTCGCGAAATGCACAAGAGCAAAGTTTGGTGTTTAGTTTATGAATGTAATGTTATCTGTGATTTATCAAAGTTCGCTCGAAGTTCGCTCTATGCTCTATAGTCTGTGGCTATTACAAATCAGTCATTTCTCATTCACTATGAGTACATTTTGAAAATGGTTGCGGCACAAGCTGGAGGTGGCAGTCCAGTGTTTCCATTAGGCGCGTGTCGATAAGTAATCCGCTCGGATCATGTACCGTGCGCGTGTATTTAAATGTTATTATATAGTGGTTTGCTTAAATGGAATTTATAAAGTCATTTCACGGTTTATTTCCGTTATTTAAGAGTGGTATTTAAATAGCGCTGCCAACGCACGACCATCCCTTCCATTCCTGAGAACAGCTTGCGGGCAGAGGCGAAGTCGAAAGCTAAGTATCTAGACTAAGTACCTAGAGAATAGTCCTTTTATCTAATTCTATGAATATTATAATACTTGTATCTAAATCAGTGATAGGGAATTTATTCTACACGTGGTTGGCCAACCCAGATTTAAGCGGAGGCCTTTCCCACCATGCCCTTGATCTTGCGGGCGCATTAGATCAGCTAAGGAAGTAGTCGTGGACTGAGTACTTGGCTGCACCGATGGATCTACTACCCTGAGTAGGGCTCATAAGAGCTTGAGCGCTGAAAAGGAGGTACCGGAAGGTGCGCCGGAGGTCGTGGACTGTAATCCCTCCGGGTACCCCTACGGGTTTCCCAATAGTGGGAAACATAGCCCGGGTCATCGGGATGGTGTGGGATAGCCTACCGCACGTTTAAGAAATATAACATAATCATTCTCTCTAGAACTAGGGGCATCTTACAGTGATGTCATAGTTAACTTAACATATGCAGGTCGCCGAGGTAGGAGAGCTAGAGAGAGAGAGAGAGAGAAGGGGGAGCGGAAGACGCGAGGAGACCGGCTGGAGTCAGACTCGCGTCGCAGCATATTACGAAGGTATGACTCCAACAGATATAAGTTAACTCGGGGGGCATTCCTTTCCACTCGTAATCACTTACTCATTATTGTAAACCCTCTAAGGGCCCATAGGGGCTCTCAACGACTTAATAACGCGAAGCAGAACTAGGGAAAGGAAGGGCCTTCCCGACACTATTATAGAAGAATGTATAGATAAAATAACGGAGCGGCGCGTATCCATCTGGACCGATTGACTCTGGACGAAGTGAGGCAGGCGTTCAAACAACTTAAGCCCAAAAAATCTGCGGGCCCAGACGGAATATCACCCTACATATTTAGAGATTGCAGGGCAGTGCTTGCAAAGTAGTTGCAATATATCTATAATCAATGCCTGAAAGCAGCGGTGTTTCTCGAAATCTGGAAACTAACTCGGGTTGTACCAGTACCGAAGGGAGGATCCGGGACACAGTTGGATGGATACAGGCCCGTCGCCGTACTGTCAACCCCCGCAAAAGTGTTAGAGTCTGCTATCCAAAAAAACATCTACCATCAAGTAAGTGCGCAGCTCTCGGACGCTCAGCATGGGTTCCGTCCGGCGAGAAGTATGACAAGCAATCTGCTGAGCTATATGTCGTACGTAGTGCCAGTAATTGAGGGGGGGGGGGCCAAACTGATGCAGCATTATTCGATTTCCGCAAAGCCTTCGATGTTGTGGATAACGAGGTATTGCTTAAAAAGTTAGCAGCGGTTGGGTTCACCCCACATCTACTGCACTTTTTTGCCACTTATATGAGGGATGGAGGGAGGGATAGGGGTATGTGGAATATAAAGGGTACATGTCTGAACCGTATTTTACATGGTCTGGGGTAAGTCAGGGCAGCAACTTGGGACCCTTGCAGTTTATCTTAATGATTAATGATCTACCAAAAGTGGTCAAGGATGCTAACTGTTTGTTGTTTGCGGATGACCTTAAGCTCTCTTTAGCAGTAAACGACGAGTCTGACTGTACTAGGCTGCAGAGGGACATTGATAGAGTGGTGAGATGGAGCGCGGATAACCACTTGCGGTTTAACACCTCAAAATGCGCAGTGATCACTTTTTCTCGCTCTCGTGCTCATATTCATTATAAATATAAGATTGACGGGATACAGATGTCGAGAGTTACAGAGGTTAGGGATTTAGGAGTTACTTTGAACACTGAGCTAACGTTCCGTAATCATAATATACTTAGTTAGATGCTGTAAAAAAGCGTATAGAAGGACATGGCCGGAATTTGTATGGAGCTGTGCCCTTTGACATGGCCGGAATTTGCTCGAAATCGAAAAAAAAACTTACTTAAATAAACATAAATGGAGGTTAATTATTCATATGTGGAAATTGCTTTTAAAATAAACTAAAATATATCGCGGCAATTACATTTCTCCAGCGCAGGCGTGGAAAAAACACAAAGAATAAGAATGTTAACTGTTATTTGTTTTTCTAACTTTTCTAAGGTCATATCCAAGAAGGTTATATACTCTATATAGACACTGGAGAGTGCGCCTGAAACATTGTAGTTAAGATAAATTAGTCATTTTATTTCAAGGTTCTCTCTCGAGTAAAAATGTCTTATCTAAAAATATTATTTAGGTTACCTACGCACAACGCAGATTGCAAAAGCCAGCCAGAAACATCAAAATAAGGATGGCGATCTGAGACCGATTAATCGGAGAATCGATTTTTGTGTACGTAGTGCGTAGGTACCACAGAATACATTACTCCTACCGTAGAAAAATGAAAACTCCATAGTAAAAAAATGAGAACCATTCAGCGCCATCTAGATTCAGCCCCCAACAACTCTTTGACAGCGGGAGATTCAAATATGGACGTTCTATACTTAACCTAAATAATATTTTTATACCCTGATTTCTAATTCCGTGGAATTCTGACAGCTGTCATTGTCATTTACAGATGAGTTATTTGTATGGAGAACAGGGTTAACATCTACGAAGTACGATTTTACCCAAAACTACTTTAATTCCCAGTCATCATAAAAAGCCATATGCCGAACAATAATATTAGACGTTTCGCCCTAAAATAGAAAACGGCAAGAGTGGAAACTAGAAAGTGCACACTAACAGCAATAGAAAACAAAAGAAGCACATTGAAAAAATTCATTCAAAAATGGAAGTCAAATGACATTCTCACCATGAAGTGTCTGTTAGGCATTTGTCATTCTACATGCGGCAGTTGATTTTTATTTATATAAGTTTTGAATTTTTTATCTTTTTTGTGGGAATTGTTTTATCTCTGGTAACATTACGAAACGTCAGAATTCCACGGAATTAGAAATCAGGGTATAGATAAGGAATTTTGACTAGAGAGAGAACTGGTAAATAAAATGACTATTTTGTCTTAACTACAATGTTTCAGGCGCAGTCTCCAGTATCTACATAGAGTATATAAATAACCTTCTTGGATATGACCTTAAAAAAGTTAGAAAAACAAATATCAGTTAACATTCTTATTTTTTGTGTTTTTTTCCACGCCTGCGCTGGAGAAATGTAATTGCCACGATATATTTTAGTTTATTTTAAAAGCAATTTTCACATATGAATAATTAACCTCCATTTATGTTTATTTAAGTAAGTTTTTTTTCGACTAATCAGGGCAAATTCCGGCCATGTCTTTTGGGCTTTCTACTTCGTACGGTTCGAGGGTTCACCAATATGAAAGCGGTCGTAGCCTTGTATAATGCGCTAGTTAGGAGCCAATTGGAAGGGAATGCAGTCATTTGGGCTCCACATTAATCTAAATATAGTCTCATGTTGGAGCGAGTGCAGAACTAGTTTGTTAGGTACATGTTGTATATGAAGCTTTACGGGGTGTATCCATGTTATCTATTAATGTACCCAACATTATTTGTTCTAGGGATGGTAGGTTATAACGAGCTGAGGGTTAGGAGGGAGCTTACGCTCGTGACATAAATATTTAAAGTTATAAGAGGTAAGATTCTTCATGCGGACATATTAGCACAGGTATTTCTGTGTGCCCCGGTGAGATACGCGGAGCGCAGGCGCGTGCGCTCCGCACCCGCACATCTCTTAGCAGAGAGAATAGACTTGTTTTGTTGCTCTTTGAGTGAATTCGCAAGAGCAGCGGCATGGACAGTGTGTTATAATTAAATTAATATTAGTTATAGATATTATAGATAGTTAAATACTAGTCATAGTATTAATTTTTAACCCCCGACGCAAAAACGGCGGGGTGTTATAAGTTTGACGTGTCTGTGTGTGTGTGTGTGTGTGTGTGTGTGTGTGTGTCTGTTCCCCTGTGGCGCTCAAACGGATGGACCGATTTGAATGCGGTTTTTTTGGTTTGAAAGGTGGATTAGTCGAGAGTGTTGTTAGCTATGTTTGATGAAAATCGATCCAAGATGGCCGCCGCTACAAAATGGCGAATTACATATTTTTTCACAACTCCCTTAATATGGGTATCAAATGAAAGGGCTTGACTAATAGAATAACACTATGCAAATCCAAAATGGCCGCCGCCACAAAATGGCGAATGTCGGGGGTTTTTTAAATTTTCAATTTTTACTTGTTTAAACATAAGTATCTACACTGATCGAATAAGGGTAACCTGTAAAGTTAGCGTATGATGGTAAATAAATAAATTAAAAAATTAAAAATATTCAAAAATCCAATACCTAACAGTTATTTGCCCGATCCGGGAATCTACCGACCGGGAGTCGAGCCGGGACCTCGTGATCTGCGGTCGAATATGCTAACCACTAGACCAACGAGGTAGTTATTAATAATATTTTATATTTAATAATCGACTATAAATAATAGTTAATAATTCACTTACCACTGCCACGAGGAAGACTGTTGCGCTCTTCATGTTGAATGCTGGAGTTGACTGAGAAGCTTCCAATGATGCCAAATGAGCGTCGAAACGACGTTTTATACTTAATTGGAACAATGCATAGAAATACGTAACAAACAGCAAATAGTATTGAGTTAATATTAAAACAGTAATGTCAATAACTTCTTAAAAAACCGGCCAAGTGCGTGGCGGGCCACGCGCAGTGTAGGATTCCGTAGTCACAATCCTCGAAAAACAGATATAACTCCTTAACCTGTGAACCCTACTTAGCCATGATAGTTTTTTTTTCCTTTAAAATTGATTATATATACTACTGCTGTGAATTTTTTCAAGTTTTATACTACCGTTTGGTTGATAGAGGGGGGGGACACTTGACTCTAATAAAAATTACCACTTTAAAACATCATATTTTACAAACGGATCTAGAAATCGAAAAATGATGTTCCCACACCCACAATATTTTTAAAAGACCTATTCAACGATATCCCACACTATGGGGTAGACGAGAAAAAAAATATTCATCCTCACTTTACATGTAGGGGAGCTACCCTAAAAAAAATATTTATCAAAATTTTATTTCACCACTTTGTCGGCGTGATTAATATTTATACCCATGCCAAATTACAGATTTCTAGCACTATAATAGTCTCTGAGATTAACCGAGGACGGACGGACGGACGGACGGACGGACAGACAGACAGACAGACAGACAGACAGACAGACGGACGGACATGGCGAAACTATAAGGGTTCCTTGTTTACTTCGGAACCCTAAAAAGCTGTGATAGTGGTTAGGACGACTGACTTCTAGTCGGAGGTCGTGGGTTCGATCCCGGGGCACGCACCTCTAACTTTTCGGAGTTATGTGCGTTTGAAGTATTTAAATATCACTTGCTTTAACGGTGAAGGAAAACATCGTGAGGAAACCTGCATGCCTGAGAGTTCTCCATAACGTTCTCAAAGGTGTGTGAAGTCTGCCAATCCGCTTGGCCAGCGTGGTAGACTATGGCCAAAATCCTTCTCACTCTGAGAGGAGACCCGTGCTCTGTAGTGAGCCGGTAATGGGTTGATCATGATGATGATGAATAACTTCTTATGTACTTACTACAATCTAAGCCAGAATCTTACATCTCTCGCTGTGAAATTTTTATGCTTATTTATAATATTAATATTATAAATGCGAAAGTTTGTGTGTGTGTGTATGTTTGTTCCTCTTCTCCGCCGCAACTACTGAACCAATTTGGCTGAAATTTTGAATTTAGATACCTTATGCCCTGACTGACATAGGCTACTTTTTATCCCAGAAAAGTATTCCTGTGGGATTAAAATAGATATAAACTTCCAAAAACGCCATAGAGGGCGCTGATTGTTCTTAGGTAAATCACGCTCACATAACACATTATTGCAATAGTTTGCTGTGTTGCATGTATTGGCAACACATAGGCCACTTTTTATCCTGGAAAAATGCACAGTTCCCACGGGATTTTGAAAAACCCGAAATCTATAGCTACAGCTATAGGTAGATTACTATAGTGATATTTGGGAAAAACCGAAATTCACGCGGGCAGAATCTACTCAATCTAGGGAAAAAAAACTTGTTGTTGTTGTCAACACGCACTGTTCGAAGACTTTTGTCTTCAGGCACTGAGGGATGTTGGACGAAGACATCGCAAAGCTTCCCGAAGGCTCCCCAGCCGCGGGGTGATTACCGGGTATACGTTAGGGGATACCTCACTTTCATGTTCTCTTAAATTGCCGTTCAAAAAGTGTACAGTATTCCAATCTATATATTATTATCTATCTTAGATACATATAATATAATAAAATCGTAGACTTGCCGTATCTGTACATTAGGGATTATTGCAAAATAATAACTGGGGGATGTTAGGGATAAGTAGGTAATGGAACGTAAAAAAGCTATTTTTGAAATTTTTGTCTGTGTGTCTGTATGTTTGTCTGCATCACGTAAAAACCATTGAATGGATTGAAATGAAACTTAGCATGATTTAAGTCCATACTACAGAGTATGAGTCGATATAGGATAGGTACTTTTATACCAAAATTCAGCACGGTTCCCTTGGGAGGGGAGAGGGGATGAAAGTCAAAATGTGTAATGAGTTGTAATTCATTAAGGCTTAGTCCGATTTGATTCATTCTTTTTTTTTTTTTTTTTTGTTAGAAAGGAGATATTTCAAAGATTATCCCTAACTTACATATTTTGAATTCAACGGTTTTGTAGTTCAAATGCCAAGTTATATGGCATACATATGTATGCCATATAACTTGGAATCCAGATTATACAGGGACCTTTGAACATATGGATTGTCATCTCGTGGCGTGCGTTGTGTTTATTTGTTTGTCTATTTGTTTCGGCTAATCTCCGAAAGGCTGGTTCGATTTTGATGTGACTTTTACTGGTAGGTACCTATTCACATTTTGATGTGCCAATTTTAATCGTTTTTAGCAAGGTATGAGATCAAAGGAGCTTAGAAACAAAGAGATCCCGCGGGATTTTTAAATACCTAAATCCACGCGGACGAAGTCGCGGGCATCCTCTAGTTTAATATTAATTTTAGATAATATTAATATCTATTTGTACACCACTGTAGGCAATTACATCTGCCTATTCATGTATTAACACCTAATCCAATACGGTATTCAAAAATAAATATATGGAATTTAAACATAAAACGACATTAAAGAGTTTAAAAATGTTATAGCTCACAAGTACAGCTGTTTACATATAGCCAGTACGTAGTAACTGTCCTAAATCGAATTACTTAATTAACAAATGTAATAGTCTTGTGTAGTTCGCGAATGAACTAGGTTTTAAGACCGCTCTTTTATGCGAACTTCCCTAGTTCCCAGATCGGCAGAACCGCAGCTCCTTAGTTCGTAGTTCGTAGAGAAGCGAGCAAAGAGTATCTAAGTGGAAGCGATCGAGAGTGAGCGAGAGCGCGGCTTCGTCCTAACTGCACCACAGAATATATAATAGTACTACTGCACGTAGTTCATAATTCACATCGTTCGTTGCTGACTCTGTGGTTCGTTTAGTTGCTCGGTCCGTGGTGAGCGGCCAGCGGAGTGTCAGTGTGATCTGCCTTTCTCTGGTTCAAAACGGGAACTAGTGAACTAATAGAGCGACCTAGTTCACTAAGGAACTGGGAACTAAACTGACCGCTTCCGAACTACTATGGGCAAGAAATTAAAAACATGAAAGATGAATTTAAAAAAATGAGACTAAAATGTAACTAACTATCTCGGGCTAACTAAATTGCTGCAACTGGAGTCAAAACAGTGAGCACGTATGTAACACGTTAAGAATAGAAAAGAATAGAAAAGTTTTTTTATATAATTCAAGTAAACTTTTACAAGTACCTACTTTTGATGATGAACCGATTTTGATGATTTTTTTTACTATCATAATCTACACGCTTTCAGGAAGGTTTTAATTATAACATACCTAGTTATCATTCTTATTTTAAAGACAAGCTGATCCCCGCGACTCCGTTCGCGTGGATATAGGTTTTTATATCAGATCGAATCGGATCCCATCATTTTTTTTTTTGTAAAATTGTAAAATAAAAGTAGCTATCTGCCAGTCTGAAAGTTCCGTCAAAGTTCCGTTCCAGCCGTTTCAGAGATTAGTTGGAACAACTCTCCCTCTCCCAAGGGAACCGTGCTGAATTTCGGGATAAAAAGTATCCTGTGTCCTACTTCGGAGTATGAACTCAAATCGTGCCAAGTTTCATTCGAATCCATTCTGTAGTTTCGGCGTGATGCGCGGCCAAGATAAAGACAGACAGACATAAATGAAAAAAATTACTGTTTTGGTTTCAGTATCGATTATAGAGTGTCCTCCAAAAGAAAATTTCAAAATATCTTCAATGTACAGAATTGTATCTGTTACAGTTTAATTATAGGTATTAAAAGACTAGATGATGCCCACGGCTTCGCCCGTGTGGATTTAGGTTTTTAAAAATTCCGAGTTCATTCAACGACAAAGTCTTTAATTGGTACTCCCAATATCAATTTAAATAACCGAAAGTTTCTAAATCCTATTAGTTTTGGGGATCAGGTCCCTTACAGCATCAGGATTGAGGAGTTGGAATCCAAATTTTTTATAGAAAACGGTCGCAATGTTTCTCTATCGATTAAAAGAAAAATTACGCTGCAAATCGGTTCAGAAATCTCGGAGATATCGGTGTACATAGGTAGAAAAACACAACTCCTCCTTTTTTGAAAGTTGGTTAAAAAGTAGCCTATGGTACTCCCTGGTTAATTCACTACTTTCTTTCTATTTTTCTTTCTTTCTTCTTTCTTACTTGTGTGTGAAAGTCCCGTCAAAATCGGTTGAGCCGTTCCGAAGATTAGGCCGTTCAAACAGACAACGTACGTAACACATCGAGTTATCATTCTTACCTACGAAGTTATAAGCATAAATGTACACATATGTCACTAATATGTTCTCTGAGATTGCCAGACCTATTGCTGAAGTCTGATATAGCTATTCTGTCCAAAGACTACACTCTGCTACGTCTACGTAACATTAACCTTTTGCAAAAACTTTTGGGCCGAGGTCAATAACAGCTGTATATAGAGTGGTTCCTTGGAGTTAGTGCACGGTTACGCGTATTTCCATTCTATACAAGGCCAAATCGCATGATTGTGAAACTAGTCGCTTAAATAGAGTGTAAATTACTTTTTATCAAGGTCTTCCAAATTATACACGAGTAGTACGCATACAAACTAATCTTGTATAGATCGGAGGTTAGGTTAGGTTGGGTTAGAACATTATAAAACCATACATCTATAGTATGACACAATAAATGTATATGTCACGGGATAATTAATAATAATAATTAATAATATATAGATCATAATCTATTTTACATAGTTCTTATTTATATTATTATTATTATTAATCACTAAAAAGCATAAAATAATTTTTTTCAAAGAAAAATGAACCGACTTCACGTTTCGAACTAAAAAGTTTAAAATATTTTTTTATTCATTTAGATTGACGATTAACTACCTAACTCAAATGATATATAATTTTTTGAAGTCGGCGCCAAATGACTTTCATATTTTTCAAGTCGAAAATGTGCTCCCCGCGTCCCGGACAGCCTCACCCTCCGCGACTATTCACCGCGCTCGCATTCAAAAGTGGATACTATGATTTTACTCACACGAATTGAATGTGGTGAAAAGTCAGGATAGGTTGGGTCAGAACAATATAAAACCCAAGTATATAACTAGTGTGACACAAAAAATGTATATGTCACAGGATAATTAATCTATACATCTATACTCTATACATTTAAAATACATCTTAAATAAAATTGAAGTGTCTGTCTGTAATATCGAAATAACTACCTCATATTAAGCTCGTATGGTTATTTGAACGCTGCCATAACCGAATCACACGTTGTTAAAATTTTTGTCTGTCTGTCTGTCTGTCTGTCTGTCTGTTTGAACGGGCTAATCTTCGGAACGGCTGAACCGATTTTGACGGGACCTTCACATACAAGTAGAGAATTAACCAGGGAGTAACATAGGCTACTTTTTTAACCGACTTTCAAAAAAGGAGGAGTTGTGTTTTTCTACCTATGTATATCGATATCTCCGAGATTTCTGAACCGATTTGAGTAATTTTTTTTAATCGATAGAGAAACATTGCGACACTGTCCTACAAAAATTTGGATTCCAACTCCTCAATCATGATGCTGTAGGGGATCCTGATCCCCAAAACTAATGGGATTTAGGCACTGTCGGTTATTTAAATTGATATTGGGGATACCAATTAAAGACTTTATGGTTGAATGACCTCGAGTAGGTACATGTCCAACTCTTCAACCCTGATGTTGTAAGGAATTGCATTCCGAAATCGTAAGGATCCCACGGAATTTTTTCCGTTTTGTGGACGGGTTATTATTTACTACAGATAGGCTACTTTTTGTTCTGGAAAATCAAAGTTCCCACGAGATTTGTACAAACCTAAATACACACGGGCGAAGCCGTGGGCATCATCTAGTCTAGTCTAGTCTATCTAGTCTAGTCTAGTCTAGTCTAGTCTAGTCTAGTCTAGTCTAGTCTAGTCTAGTTTAAAATAAAATCGTAGAATTGCCGTGTCTGTACATTGAAGATTTTTGCAAAATAATAACTGGGGGATGTTAGGGATAAGTAATAGAACGTAAAAAAGCTATTTTTGAAATTTTCGTCTGTTTGTCTGTTTATCTGTTTGTCTGTTTATCTGTTTGTCTGTTTATCTGTTTGTCTGTTTGTCTGTATGTTTGTGCGCGCATCACGTAAAAACTACTGAATGGATTGAAATGAAACTCGGCATGATTTAAGTTCATACTATGGAGTAACATATAGGATACCTTTTATCCCGAAATTCAGCACGGTTCCCTTGGGAGAGGGGATGAAAGGCAAAATGTGTACTTAGCTGTAATTCGTTAACGGGTGGTCCGATTTCATTCATTCTTTTTTTGTTAGAAAGTAGATACTTTAAAGACTACTGGCTAATCTCTGAAAGGCTGGACCGATTTTGATGGGACTTTCACTGGCGGATGTTTACATTTTGATGTACCTAAACATCCGCCAGTGAACTTTTTACAGTTTTTAGCAAGGTTCAAGCAAAGCTCAAAGGAGCTTAGGAAAAACAAAATGATTCCCACGGGATTATTAAAATCAATATCCACGCGAACGAAGTCGCGGGTATCCGCTCGTAATTAATAAGTATTTAGGTCAACATCTATTTTGAATACTTAGGTTATATTGGTTACTAGATGATGCCCACGGCTTCGCCCGTGTGGATTTAGGTTTTTAAAAATCCCGTGGGAACTTGTGGGTAGGTTACCCGTATGGAACTTCGGAGCGTCGCTAGCTTAGGGTTTTTGCTTGCACTCAATAACACAACTCACCGGCTTAAGGTTTTTAATTATCCGTCATACACAGGTACATAGGAACTTTATAGAAAACGTTACTTTTATCACGTCTTAATCGTGTCGTAAACAAAGAACGAAGTCATGGCGGCTGAACAATTACGAATGCATTTTACCAATAAGATCGGTGTGAAGGTGTCAACGATCTCACTGCAGTTCGTAAGCGCATAGGCCGCCGGCGTGCGGCGACCGGGAGTGCAACTCACACCGGTCCGTCGTTCCTTCACTCGCCCGCTCACCGAGACGTCCGCGCCGGTGCGCCAAGCTATACTACCGGTTTCACCCGAGTCCGCTTGTGAATTAATTTTTATATATATTGAAAATGTTATGTTTGTTTTTTATGATTGTATTATGTATGTATGAGTGTTTGCCGTTTATGTAGTGTGTGTCTGAATGTTTATATATTTATAATAGATAATTATATATTTTATAAGTGTGTATATAGATATATATTTTATTATTCTATTTGTGTGATATAAATACTTAGATAAATATGAATATATATTGAAATATGTGTAAGCTGCCTACATCACTCCCCTCCAGAGGCCGTGTCTACGGACGATAATAATCCGGAAACCGTACTCGTCTTCCCGAACGTGTGGTGCGGAATCCTGTATTATCTCCAGCTTGTTGCTGGGGAGGGTCTGGAGGTTTGGATTGGGGAGGATCGGGTGGTTTAGGTAAGGGGATATTGTCGGACAATATGTAAGCAGGCTTCAAGCGGTCAATTGATACTTTGACGTCTTTGCCCTTAATATTTAACCTAAACGTTTTTGCGTCTCTTTTCAAAACCTCGTATGGTCCAGTGTAAGCTGGTTGAAGTGCACCGCGTAGTGTGTCTTCCCTCAGAAATACATGGCTACAGGTGTTCAGCTCCTTAAATACGAAGGTTTTAGACTTAGAATGATGCTGAGTTGGTACTGGTTTTAGCTTCTCGACAAAGGACTTCAAGCGAGCTGAGAAATCAGTGATATCGGTGGTGTAACCCGCAACATTGTGACCGAAGAATTCGCCCGGTAGGCGGATTGGTTCACCGTATACCAGTTCAGCTGATGAGGCTTTGAGGTCCTCTTTTATGGCGCTTCTTATGCCAAGAAGGACTAAAGGTAGGGACTCGGTCCAATTCTCGTCAGCGTGGCAAGCTATAGCTGCTTTTAGCTGTCGGTGGAAACGCTCAACTAAGCCGTTGCACTGTGGGTGATAAGCAGTTGTGCTGCGGTGTTCGAATCCGATAGATTTGGCCAACTGCTAGAAAAGCGCTGATTGAAATTGCTTTCCGCGGTCGGTTACGACATCTATCGGACTTCCAAAGCGTGACACCCAACAGGAAATAAACGTTTTGGCCACCGTCTCAGCAGTAATGTCGGTAATGGGGACAGCTTCCGGCCATCGCGTGAAGCGATCGACGGCTGTCAAGCAATACCGATAACCATTTGAATGTGGCAATGGGCCGATCAGGTCTATGTGGACATGTTTGAATCGCGCTGAAGGTAATGCAAGCGTACCCAAAGGTGACGACACGTGTCGGCTTACCTTCGTGCGCTGGCAGGCCAAACATGCCTTAGCCCATTCACGGCAGTTTTTGCGCATAAGGGGCCAAACAAAACGTTGTGCAACGAGCTTAGCTGTAGCATTAGGACCGGGATGGCTAAGAGAGTGGAGACAGTTGAAGATTTGCCTGCGACAGCTCTCGGGGACAAAAGGTCTAGGAGTCGGGGTACTGACGTCGCAGTACAATTCAGTACGACTACCAGGGATTGCCATTTTGGTAAGGTGAAGGGACGTTTCATTGTTCAGACAATCTGCAAGTTCGTGGTCTGTGGCTTGGGACTTGGCGAGGACTTCTAGATCGACAGGCATCTGTAGCTCGTATACACGGGAGAGTGTGTCAGCTACGACATTGTCTTTGCCCGCGATATGTTGGATGTCTGTCGTGAACTGCGAGATGAAGTCCAAGTGTCGCCAACAGAAGCCTATAGTATTTTAAAGGGCAATGTTTCTGAGTGCAATGTATTATTTCGATTTAAATACGTAACCCCATATGATGTTATTAAAACATTTAAGTCTTTACAACACAAAAAAACAGGAGACTTATGGGGAATATCAGTAAAAATAATCCATAATATTATTGACGTTATTGCACCATATCTTGCTGTTATTTTTAACAAATCCATAGACTCGGGATCATTTCCTGACCTAATGAAATGTAGTAAATTAATACCTCTATTTAAATCGGGAAGCAAAAGTGACCCAAATAACTACAGGCCGATCTCGATTCTACCAACTCTCAGCAAGATATTTGAGAAAATGATGCTCAACCAACTGCTTTTGCACTTTAATTTAAATAAATTACTTCACTCTGAGCAGTATGGTTTCACTAAGGGTCGTTCTACAACCGATGCGGCCGCAAGGCTGTTACGGCATATTTTCGATGCATGGGAGAAATCACAGAATGCCATTGGTATTTTCTGTGATTTGTCAAAAGCATTCGATTGCGTTGATCATGAGACTCTCTTACGAAAATTAAGCCACTATGGTATTAAAGAAACTGCACTCAGTCTTATTGCCTCTTATCTCAGTGATCGCATACAGAGAGTATGTATCAATGATGTTAAGTCGTCCGGATCAGCCTCAGTAATGGGTGTTCCCCAAGGCTCTATTCTGGGTCCATTCATGTTTCTGGTTTATATTAATGATTTACCACATTTTGTCAAAAATGCTTGCGATATTGTACTATTTGCTGACGACACGTCTTTGATTTTTAAAGTCGATAGGACTAAGGACAATTTTGACGATGTAAATAATACATTATCTCAAGTTTCACACTGGTTTACTACAAACAATCTACTTTTGAATGCAAAAAAAACCAAGTGTGTCGAGTTTCTATTGCCCAATACAAGGGTTACTAGCAAAAATTTAAAGATAAGTGGTGAGCCATTGAAAACTGAGGACACAACTGTGTTCTTGGGAATAACCCTAGATGCAAAGCTTCAATGGGGCACCCATATAGCAACACTTGCTGGCAAGCTCAGCTCTGCTGCTTACGCTGTTAGGAAGATTCGACAGATAACAGATATAGAAACTGCAAAAATTGTTTATTTTGCATATTTCCATAGTATTATGTCGTATGGACTCATACTATGGGGTAAAGCGGCTGATATTGAAAAAATTTTCGTTTTACAAAAAAGGGCAATTCGCGCAATTTATAATTTAAAACCGCGGGATTCCCTTCGAGAGAAATTTAAAGAAATAGGTATTCTTACGGTAGCTTCTCAATATATCTATAACAATATAATTTTTGTTAGGCAAAACATTCACAGTTACATTAAAAAGTGCGAATTACACGACAGGCAATTAAGAAATAGAAATAGGCTCGTGATTCCTCAGTTACGCCTCAAAAGGGTCCAAAGGTCATTTGTGGGAATGGGCGTAATGTTCTATAATAAAATTCCACAAGCAATCTTAGACTTGCCTTTACACAAGTTTAAGAACTCTATTAAAAATATGCTCATAAAAAAAGCATATTATACAATTGAAGATTATATAAATGATAAAAAAGCATGGAGCAATTTCTCAATGTCTTAAACCGAGTATTTGATTATTGGTGTTCAATTCGATGCTTTGATCATGGGTAGCCTAAGTATGTCACGCTCTCTTTAAACATTTCTGTGGTGGTGTCGTGTGGTGCGGGTTGTTACGTTCCCTCGAATATGGTTGAGCGAAGCAATGGCTGGATCATGCGTCATGCTCGTGAACGGGTGCCACCGTCGGAAATGGGGCTACTTTTGTCTGCCCTTCTTCACATGTGTAGAATTGTAAGCACCATTCCGAACCTGTGGTAGATTCATTTGTCGATTCGTAAACGCTTCCGAAAGTTTATCTGAATAAAATTATGATTACTTATATAAATGATAATAAGGCGTGGATTTGACTCGTTCCAGCAATGCGCGAGACGGCAATTCAATCATGTACTTACCATAAAATTGTTATATTGATATTGTAAATTTGGAAAAGAGCAACCGCCGAGTTTCTTGCTGGTTCTTCTCGGTTGGAACGGCATTCCGAACCAGTGGTAGATTCATCTGACTATTCAAAAGCACTTGTAAAAGTTTATTTGAATAAAAAACTTTTCTATTCTATTCTATTCTATTCTATACTGACGTGGTGGACAGTTACTTTTCCGCTCATGGAAAGCGAAACAGAGCGGTCTATGGTCAGTATAGACGGTGAAGTGGTTGGCCTCTAGCATGTGGCGAAAGTATTTAATACCTTCGTATATTGCGAGGAGTTCTCGATCGTATGTCGAGTATTTGACCTGCGATGGGCTCAACTTACGAGAGAAGAATGCTAGGGGCTGCCAAGCTCCTTCCACGTACTGTTGTAGGGCTGCTGCGATAACTTTGTCTGAAGCGTCCGTGACCAGACCTAACTTAGCATCAGGATGAGGATGCGCTAGTAGGGCTGCATTGCACAAACTCTTCTTGCAGTCCTCGAAAGCTTGCAGTGATTTTCCTTCTATGACGACCGGATGGGAAGCTTTTACAGATCCAGTTAGCAGAGCATTCAGAGGGGCCTGGATTTGGGCAGCATTGGGCAAAAATCGCCTATAAAAATTAATCATGCCCAAGAATCGCCTCAGATCTCTGACGGTTTTGGGGATGGGGATATCCGCGATAGCCTTGACTTTGCTGTCTAAAGGTTTCGTACCTTTTTCTGATATCTGGTAACCCAGGAATGTTACTTCAGGTGCACCGAAGATGCATTTGGCCGTGTTAACGAGTACACCGTATTCTTGCATACGTGTGAAAAGTTGACGCAAATGTTCTTCGTGCTCTTCCTGAGTCCTGGAAAATACTAGGAAATCATCGAGGTACGGATAGCAAAAGTCAAGTCCACGTGTTAATTCATCGACGAATCTCTGAAATGTCTGCCCTGCATTCCGCAATCCGAACGTCATAAAAGGGAATTCGTACAGTCCGAAGGGGGTCGTTATGGCCGTCTTCGGAATGTCTTCTTTAGCAACAGGGATTTGGTTGTATGCCTTGACTAAATCTATTACTGAAAAGTACTTACAACCAGTTAAACTGTAAGAAAAGTCGTGTATATGACGAATGGGATATTTATCTGGTATCGTTCTTGCGTTGAGTAATCTGTAATCCCCGCAAGGACGCCAGCCGTTATCCTTTTTGGTCGCAAGGTGGAGGGGTGATGACCACGGACTGTCGGATGGACGAGCGGTACCGTTAGCCAGCATCGTTTCAAACTCTTGTCTGGCGATCTTCAGTTTATCTGGAGCCAGCCTTCGGGGTGAACACGACACTGGGGGGCCTGGTGTAGTGCGAATATGATGTTGTGTGGTGTGTTTGACTATACCTGGTGTACCAGCGGGGCGAGTGATATCCGGGAATTCAGATAGAATATCGTGATACTTGCTACTGCCACCAGTTGAGACCTTCACACTCGTTACAAGGCTTACAGAACTAGAAATAGTTGCTACCGCGCTGATATTGGTTAGGCTGTCGATAAGTTTGTGATTGCTGATGTCAACGATGAGACGGTAATATGAGAGAAAATCTACACCGATTATAGGTTTCGTGACGTCAGCAATGACAAAACGCCATGGGAAACTGCGGCGTAATCCTATGTTCAACGTTAGCTGAATGTAGCCGTAGGTATCGATGACCGAACCATTAGCAGCGCGAAGAGTATACGACGTTTTGTGACGTCGCTCGCGAATTTCACTTCGAGGATATACACAAATATCGCTACCCGTATCGATAAGATATTGCACTTTAGTGACGCGGTCCGTGATGAAGAGGCGACCTGGGTTCGTCGTGCAATCGTCGGCCGCCATTACGGATTGCTTCGGTCGTTTCCCGCCATCTTCTTAAAATCACAGGGCTGAATGCAAGTGTTCGCCATCGATCCAAACTTGTAATGGTACCAGCAAGTGGGGAACCGTCGGTGATTCGACTCTGATCGGCGAGAGCGACTGCGGCTTCGCCTACGATCTTGTCCTCGTTCCTTGTGTTGCGACCGCTGCGACCTCCGGTTGTCGCGGGTGAGGAGGGTGCTAACCTGCTTGGTCAACTCTGCAACTTGTTGCGCGAGTTGATCCATCGACGTTGATGATGTCGCGGCGGCTACTTGTTTGGGTGGTGCCGCGATGTCGTGGATACGGTCGGCGAGATCTGCCAGCGCGTCGAGAGTCAGAGTCGGTTGTGATGCGACTATCGGTT
This sequence comes from Melanargia galathea, assembly GCA_920104075.1. Taxonomy (NCBI): domain Eukaryota; kingdom Metazoa; phylum Arthropoda; class Insecta; order Lepidoptera; family Nymphalidae; genus Melanargia; species Melanargia galathea. Next base: position 1,722,756 of record OV049857.1, on the reverse strand, counting down.
GCATTTCGGCGGGTAATCTGCTTGTCCATATGGTCTTTAAAAAATCTTCAGGAATGTCAAGTCCAGCCAAGTGTTGCAAATGACGTAAAAATTGTGAGGGCTTGCGGTCACCCATCTGTTCGTGTGTCAGTAGTTGTTTGATTTTGTTTTCGCGGGATGCAGACAACCGCTTTATCAGTTCCGTCTTGAGTCGATTGTAATTCGGAGGTGCGATTATAACATCTTCGATCTCCGCGGCGTATTGCCTATCTAAAGATGAGAGTACCTGGTAAAATTTTGCCTCGTCCTCGGTGATGCCGAATAATTTAAATTGAGCTTCAACTTGTCCGAACCAGATGTGTGGTTTTTCGGCCCAAAATGGAGGCGTCTTTATTTGCTTGAGGTGTGGCATCATAGTCGGAGAATGATCGTCCACGTCGCTTGTTTTTTCTACCTTGCGTACGCGCCGGGGTCGTGTGTTCACCGTCTCAGGGGCGACCGTGGTCGCTCCAGTTGCGCTGGTATCACTTCCGCTGCTCATCGTTGTAATTCGCGTGTTTCGCTGGGTCCAGTGAGGGACCCCGGGGTCACCAGTTTGTGGGTAGGTTACCCGTATGGAACTTCGGAGCGTCGCTAGCTTAGGGTTTTTGCTTGCACTCAATAACACAACTCACCGGCTTAAGGTTTTTAATTATCCGTCATACACAGGTACATAGGAACTTTATAGAAAACGTTACTTTTATCACGTCTTAATCGTGTCGTAAACAAAGAACGAAGTCATGGCGGCTGAACAATTACGAATGCATTTTACCAATAAGATCGGTGTGAAGGTGTCAACGATCTCACTGCAGTTCGTAAGGCCATAGGCCGCCGGCGTGCGGCGACCGGGAGTGCAACTCACACCGGTCCGTCGTTCCTTCACTCGCCCGCTCACCGAGACGTCCGCGCCGGTGCGCCAAGCTATACTACCGGTTTCACCCGAGTCCGCTTGTGAATTAATTTTTATATATATTGAAAATGTTATGTTTGTTTTTTATGATTGTATTATGTATGTATGAGTGTTTGCCGTTTATGTAGTGTGTGTCTGAATGTTTATATATTTATAATAGATAATTATATATTTTATAAGTGTGTATATAGATATATATTTTATTATTCTATTTGTGTGATATAAATACTTAGATAAATATGAATATATATTGAAATATGTGTAAGCTGCCTACAAACTTTTGATTTTCCAGAACAAAAAGTAGCTTATTTGTTAAGTAACCCGTCCCCAAAACGGAAAAATCCCGTGGGATCCCCACGATTTCGGAATGAAATTCCTTACAGCATCAGGGTTGAGGAGTTGGATATGTACCTACTCGAGTTCATTCAACGATAAAGTCTTTACTTAATTGGTACCGCAATGTGGCTAATTCTGTTGTACACAATTCTCTAAACTAAACTAAAATGACAGGTCTAAATCTATTGCTATCCTTTTCCGCAGTGAGCACTGTGAAAGAGATAGGAATAAATTTAGACCTGTCATTTTAGTTTAGGTTTAGAGATCGTGTACAACAGAATTGGCCACAATATCAATTTAAATAACCGAAAGTTTCTAAATCCCATTAGTTTTGGGGATCAGGTCCTCTACAGCATCAGGATTGAGGAGTTGGAATCCAAATTTTTTATAAAACAGGGTCGCAAAGTTTTTCTATCGATTAAAAAAAGAATTACTAAAATCGGTTCAGAAATCTCGGAGATATCGGTGTACATAGGTAGAAAAACACAACTCCTCCTTTTTTGAAAGTCGGTTAAAAAAGTAGCCTATGTTACTCCCTGGTTAATTCTCTACTTGTATGTGAAAGTCCCGTCAAAATCGGTTCAGCCGTTCCGAAGATTAGCCCGTTCAAACAGACAGACAGACAGACAGACAGACAAAAATTTTAAAAACGTGTGATTCGGTTATGGTACAGTTCAAATAATCGTATGAGCTTAATATGAGGTAGTTATTTCGAAATTACAGACAGACACTTCAATTTTATTTATTAGTATAGAAGAACGTTATAAAACCATTAACCTATAGTGTTATACCCTTTTTGTGTCACCTATAGTGTGACAAAAAAAAGTATAAAAATATATTTTATCTACTCTCATATCTTAAAATCCCGAATATGAAATCAAAATGTGTCATATATTGGACTACTTTATTCACATACATCTATAATATTTAAAAAAAAAATTAACAAAATTCATTATAACACTACTTTGTTAGGAAATTATTGCAAAGTAATGTTATAAAATAATTTTTTCTACATTATAGTACAGGCGAACTGGGTTCTGGTATTTTTGAGCCATGGCGGGAAATTCGTGCGACCTCCTTACAGTAGATGTGTGTAACTGTACAAACGCGTTAAACATTGTGAATTGTGTTAAATTGCAGAAGAGTAACTACTAAAAATTAAGTTTACTTAAAATTAAGTAACTACTAAAAATAACTACTAAAAATTAATAACTATTAAAAATTAAATTTTTGATAAGCTTGAGCTATTTTCCGATCCACTAATTTCTATAGGACATTAGGACTCCTCTACTACTATTAATTTCTCTATGGTAACCCAGGCTGTATGGTCAACGATCTTGGCCTGTCCCGAAAGGGACAAACCGAAAAAGAAGAAGAATCTCTATGGTAATAACTGAATTTTGGCGCCATACGCTAGTTATAATATTTAAATTTTTTATTTGTTACTCAAAACTTTACAAGACATGGTTTTTATTGTGCGGAAAAATGTCTAGCAGTGATACTGAAGAGAATTTAACTCCACCTGACCACCGACCAACAATCTTTTGCCAGCAAAATCAAAGAAAACTCACGACAAATATTACCAAGATTTTATGGTTTGGATTTTAAGATATGAGTTTAGATAAAGTAGTGTATGAAACTCTACATAATTAGTTATTAAAACACTCGTGTAATACTATTAAAAAACTCGCCTGCGGCTCGTTGTTTAAACTAACACTCGTGTTTTAATAACCTCTATTATGCAACCGTTTCATAAACTACTATTTTTTCAATATCAGCCGCTTTATCCCATAGTAAGATTCCTTACGACATAATACTTATTATAGAAATATGCAACATAAACAATAATTATTGCAGTTTCTACATCTCACATCAGTTCTGTAAGGCAATTCATTCCTCGCAAATATAACTTAAATATAACTTACGACATAATACTTATTATAGAAATATGCAACATAAACAATAATTATTGCAGTTTCTACATCTCACATCTGTAAGGCAATTCATTCCTCGCAAATATAACTACCTAAGTAGGTATTTGTGTTCCCTTCAAAATGAAATTAATCTATACTAATATAATAAAGCGGAAGAGTTTGTTTGTTTGAACGCGCTAATCTCAGGAACTACTGGACCGATTTCAAAAATTCTTTCACCGTTGGATATGTACGTGATCCTTGAGTGCTATAGGCTGTATATGTACCACGGGCGAAGCCGGGGCGGACCGCTAGTGTTATTATAAATACCTAACAGCTTCGCATAAACTTTTGTATATAGGACGTAGGTACAATATGGCCTCAGTAGTTAAGGTCATACTAACAATACCTATATCTATCGATCTTCTATCTATCTATCTTCTTCTATCTATCTTCTTCTATCTATCTATACTAATAAATAAAATTGAAGTGTCTGTCTGTAATATCGAAATAACTACCTCATATTAAGCTCATATGGTTATTTGAACGCTACCATAACCGAATCACACGTTTTTAAAATTTTTGTCTGTCTGTCTGTCTGTCTGTCTGTCTGTTTGAACGGGCTAATCTTCGGAACGGCTGAACCGATTTTAACGGGACCTTCACATACAAGTATAGAATTAACCAGGGAGTAACATAGGCTACTTTTTTAACCGACTTTCAAAAAAGGAGGAGTTGTGTTTTTCTACCTATGTACACCGATATCTCCGAGATTTCTGAACCGATTTGCGTAAATTTTTTTTTAATCGTTAGAGAAACTTTGCGACACTGTCCTAGGCTACTTTTTAACCGACTTTCAAAAAAGGAGGAGTTGTGTTTTTCTACCTATGTACACCGATATCTCCGAGATTTCTGAACCGATTTGCGTAAATTTTTTTTAATCGATAGAGAAACATTGCGACACTGTCCTACAAAAAATTTGGATTCCAACTCCTCAATTCTGATGCTGTAGGGGAGATCCCCAAAACTAATGGGATTTAGGAACTGTCGGTTATTTACCTATATATTGATACTAGCGGTCCGCCCCGGCTTCGCCCGTGGTACATAATATATAGCCTATAGCACTCAGGGATCACGTACATATCCAACGGTGAAAGAATTTTTGAAATCAGTCCAGTAGTTCCTGAGATTAGCGCGTTCAAACAAACAAACTCTTCCGCTTTATTATATTACTAGATGATGCCCACGGCTACGCCCGTGTGGATTTAGGTTTTTAAAAATCCCGTGGAAACTTTTGATTTTACAGAACAAAAAGTAGCTTATTTGTTAAGTAACCCGTCTCCAAAACGGAAAAATCCCGTGGGATCCCACGATTTCGGAATGCAATTCCTTACAGCATCAGGGTTGAGGAGTTGGATATGTACCTACTCGAGTTCATTCAACGATAAAGTCTTTAATTGGTACCCCAATATCAATTTAAATAACCGACAGTTTCTGAATCCCATTAGTTTTGAGGATCAGGTCCCCTACAGCATCAGGATTGAGGAGTTGGAATCCAAATTTTTTATAGAACAGGGTCGCAAAGTTTTCCTATCGATTAAAAAAAGAATTACTTAAATCGGTTCAGAAATCTCGGAGATATCGGTGTACATAGGTAGATAAACACAACTCCTCCTTTTTTGAAAGTCGGTTAAAAAAGTAGCCTATGTTACTCCCTGGTTAATTCTCTACTTATATGTGAAAGTCCCGTCTAAATCGGTTCAGCCGTTCCGAAGATTAGCCCGTTCAAACAGACAGACAGACAGACAGACAGACAGACAGACAGACAGACAGACAGACAAAAATTTTAAAAACGTGTGATTCGGTTATGGTACAGTTCAAATAACCGTATGAGCTTAATATGAGGTAGTTATTTCGAAATTACAGACAGACACTTCAATTTTATTTATTAGTATAGATAGTGTAGATTGGGGGTGCCAATTAAAGACTTTATCGTTGAATGAATTCAAGTAGGAACATATGCAACTCCTCAACCCTGATGCTGTAAGGAATTGCATTCCGAAATTGTAGAGATCCCACGGAAATTTTCCGTTTTGGGGAAGGGTTACTAAAGATAGGCTACTTTTGTTCTGGAAAATCAAAAGTTCCCACGGGATTTGTAAAAACCTAAATACACACGGGCGAAGCCGTGGGCATCATCTAGTGGACAATAAAGCGTATAAAATATATCACCGTTTACCTTCGCCAGGACTAATAAACAAGACGAATGCCTGCGACGTGATCTACATATTTATTTTATTTACATTACCAATATTGTCCTTTGTCTTTTGACTATCTATCGATATCTTCTTGATGCTTTAAAAGTACAACCTATGCTACACTGTTAGGATAAAGGTACTTATGCAATACTTTACCGCGTTCCGTTTTCAACGCCATCTATCTATAATATAATAAAATAAAACTGTAACAGATCCAATTCTGTACATTGAAGATATTTTGAAATTTTTTATTGAAGGGCACTCTATAATCGATACTGAAGCCAAAACTGCAATTTGTTTCATTTTTGTCTGTCTGTCTGTCTGTCTGTCTGTCTGTATCTTGGCCGCGCATCACGCCGAAACTACTGAATGGATTCGAATGAAACTTGGTACGATTTGAGTTTATACTCCGAGGTAGGTTATAGGATACTTTTTATTCTGAAATTCAGCACGGTTCCCTAGGGAGAGGGGAAGAAAGTTAAAACATGTATTTAGCTGTAATTCATTAACGCGTAGTTCGATTTAACTCATTCTTTTTTTGTTAGAAAGGTAATACTTTAAGTATTGTCCCGTAAATATTTCAAGGTCATAGGTTTATTAGTTTAGAAATGACAGACATTACAATCCTCAGTATTGGGTTCAAATAACTTGGGACCCGGATCTTTGAACGTACGGCTTATTTTAAACTGGTGTGCGTTTAAATTTATGTTTGTCGGTGTGTCTATTTGTTCCAGCTAATCTCTGAAACGGCTGGATCGATTTTAATGGAACTTTCAATGTTATAAGAAGTAACTTAGGATACATTTAGCTTAAGTAGGTACATAAAAGAATTATGAGATCCGATCCGATCCTATATAAAAACCTATATCTACGCGAACGAAGTTGCGGGGTTCAGCTAGTAATATAATAAAACTGTAACAGGTCCAATTCTGTACATTGAAGATATTTTGAAAATTTCTTTTGGAGGGCACTCTATAATCGATACTGAAACCAAAACTGTAATTTTTTTCATTTTTGTCTGTCTGTCTGTCTGTCTGTCTGTCTGTCTGTCTGTATCTTGGCCGCGCAACTACTGAATGGATTCGAATGAAACTTGGTACGATTTGAGTTGATACTCCGAGGTAGGACATAGAATACTTTTTATCCCGAAATTCAGCACGGTTCCCTTGGGAGAGGGGATAAAAGTTAAAACATGTACATATTTAGCTGTAATTCATTAACGCGTTGTTCGATTTCACTCATTCTTTTTTTGTTAGAAAGGTGGTACTTTATTTATTGTCCCGTAAATATTTCAAGGTCATAGGTTTTTTAGTTCAGAAATGACAGACATTACAACCCTCATCATTGGGTTCATATAACTTGGGACCCGGATCTTCGAACGCACGGCTTATTTTAAACTGGTGTGCGTTTAAATTTATGGTTGTCGGTCTGTCTATTTGTTCCAGCTAATCTCCGAAACGGCTGGATTGATTTTAATGGAACTTTCAATGTTATAAGGAGTAACATTTAAATTATCAGATCTTTTATAAAAACCTATATCTACGCGAACGAAGTTGCGGGGATCAGCTAGTAATAAAATAAAACTGTAACAGATCCAATTCTGTACATTGAAGATATTTTGAAATTTTTTATTGGAGGGCTCTCTATAATCAATACTGAAGCCAAAACTGCAATTTTTTTCATTTTTGTCTGTCTGTCTGTCTGTCTGTCTGTATCTTGGCCGCGCATCACGCCGAAATTACTGAACGGATTCAAATGAAACTTGGTACGATTTGAGTTTATACTCCGAGGTAGGACATAGGATACTTTTTATCCCGAAATTCAACACGGTTCCCTTGGGAGAGGGGAAGAAAGTTAAAACGTGTATTTAGCTGTAATTCATTAACGCGTAGTTCGATTTAGCTCATTCTTTTTTTGTTAGAAAGGTAGTACTTTATATATTGTTCCGTAAATATTTCAAGGTCATAGGTTTTTTAGTTCAGAAATGACAGACATTTATTGGGTTCAAATAACTTGGTCCCCGGATCTTTATATACGTACGGCTTATTTTAAACTGTTGTGTGTTTAAATTTATGTTTGTCGGTCGGTCTATTTGTTCGAACTAATCTCCGAAACGGCTGGATCGATTTTAACGGAACTTTCAACGGCAGATAGGTGATGTTATAAAAAGTAACTTGGGCTACATTTAGTTTAGGTACATAAAAGAATTATGGGATCCGATCCGATCCTATATAAAACCTATAAACACGCGAACGAAGTCGCGGGGGTCAGCTAGTCTATAATATAATAAAACTGTAACAGATCCAATTCTGTACATTGAAGATATTTTGAAAATTTTTATTGGAGGGCACTCTATAATCGATACTGAAACCAAAACTGCAATTTTTTTCATTTTTGTCTGTCTGTCTGTCTGTCTGTCTGTCTGTCTGTCTGTCTGTCTGTCTGTCTGTCTGTCTGTATCTTGGCCGCGCATCACGCCGAAACTACTGAATGGATTCGAATTAAACTTGGTATGATTTGAGTTTATACTCCGAGGTAGGACATAGGATACTTTTTATCCCGAAATTCAGCACGGTTCCCTTGGGAGAGGGGAAGAAAGTTAAAACGTGTATTTAGCTGTAATTCATTAACGCGTGGTTCGATTTAACTCATTCTTTTTTTGTTAGTAAGGTAGTACTTTAAATATTGTCCGGTAAATATTTCAAGGTCACAGATTTTTTAGTTCAGAAATGACAGACATTTATTGGGTTCAAATAACTTAGGACCCGGATCTTTGAACGTACGGCTTATTTTAAACTGGTGTGCGTTTAAATTTATGTTTGTCGATCTGTCTATTTGTTCCAGCTAATTTCCGAAACGGCTGGATCGATTTTGACGGAACTTTCAATGGTGATAGAAAGGTGATGTTATAACTTAGGCTACATTTAGTTTAGGTACAAAAAAGAATTATGGGATCCGATCCGATCCTATATAAAAACCTATATCTACCCGAACGAAGTTGCGGGGTTCAGCTAGTATTATAATAAAATCGTAGACTTGCCGTATCTGTACATAAAAGATTTTTGCAAAATAATAACTGGGGAATGTTAGGGATAAGTAATAGAACGTAAAAAAGCTATTTTTGAAATTTTTGTCTGTTTATCTGTTTGTTTGTCTGTATGTTTGTGCGCGCATCACGCAAAAACTACTGAATGGATTGAAATGAAACTTGGTTCATACTACGGAGTAACATATAAGATACTTTTTATCACGCAATTCAGCACGGTTCCCTTGGGAGTGTGGAGGAAAGTTAAAATGTGTACTTAGCTGTAATTCATTAACGCGTGGTCCGATTTCATTCATTCTTTTTTTGTTAGAAAGGAGATACTTTAAAGATTACCAGCTAATTTCAGAAAGGCTGAATCGATTTTGATAGGACTTTTACAGGCGGATGTTCACATTTTGATCTACTTAAACATCCGCCAGTGAACTTTTAACAGGTTTTAGCAAGGTATGAGCTCAAAGGAGCCTAGGAAACATTGACGTAATAATGTACTATTACGTCAGTGCTAGGAAAACAAAATGATTCCCATGGGATTTTTAAAAACCAATATCCACGCGAACGAAGTCGCTGGTATCCGCTTGTCTAAATAATAAACTCAAAAGTTTTAAACAATTATTGTCTCAAGCTCTATTGAACAAAAATATATGCCTGACACAAGTGATAAATAATCTAAAAGACTGAATGTACTTAAATCCGACTTTACAAGTAATTTCCAAGACATGGACAGTTTTAAGTGTGCGGTGAAGTCGATTTAACTTTCTATCTTTTAGATTACCTCCTAATTTAAAAGGTCGGTTGAAAAAAATTTGAGTCTTAATTAAAACACAAAAATAATTATCGTATATGCAATTTATTAAGTACGATGATTTTTTCCGATGTCGGTATTTATGAATGTATGAACATGATTATTATAATAAAACAAATTAACAATTTTTAAAATAAAATAATTACAAGGTGTTACAATTCTAACAACATAAACAAACATCGAAAACAAACGTTGTACTTTTTTACTTTAAAATATAACAAAGAAATTGTGTTAACGCAGACGACCGATGTTTATAGAACTTCAGGCGGTGCAGTGGGACGCGGTGACAGCACGCACTGACGACTTCGCTAGCGCGCCTTCACTTACACACACGTACCATGTCTCTTCAGCTCCGTCAAAAATCGGATCGGTTCACCGATGATCGAAGCATGAACAACATCCTTCGATTTTCGTTATACGGTTCCTGGTAGAAAGTCCGTGTTGGGGCGGCAAAAGTCCTGTGTTTATATTCTCGCCGATTTCCGGCGAACTGACCGAGGGTTATCGGTAGTCTGCGATGGGCGTTGGTCTGCGGTTAATGTAATATTTCTCTTCGATGTGGGATGAATGAGGGGTTGGTCTGAAACCTGAAATGAAAAGCGGTCTTATTGTGGGCTGTTTGTAGCCAGTTCGGCCAGCGGATGCGATAGAATAGAATAGTAAAGTTTTTTATTCAAATAAACTTTTACCAAGTGCTTTTGATCGTCAATTGAATCTATCACTGGTTCGGAATTAATTTTATTTATGAGCATTTATTATTTTTTTAATGATTTATATGATTTATTGATTTATATTTTTTTTTATATTTATTTATTTATATTTATTATTTATTATTATTATTATTTATTTATTATTATTTTATTATTTATTTATTTATTTATTATTTATTATTATTATTATTATTATTATTATTTATTTATATTTATTTATATTTATTTATATTTATATTTTTATTGATGATTTATATGATTTTATTAATTTTATTTACTTACTCTTAATGGAGTTCTCAAAGCGTAAAAATACGATAGAAGATAGATAGATAGTTATACAGATGATAAGTACCTTGATACGTGTCTATCATCATTCCTGTTAATTAATAGTAACAGTAACGGTGATACCACGTGCGCCGAGCAGCTTCGCGATTGCGTTAAGAAGAATGCTACCGTCTTCAATGACCAGTTTCACATCAGCTTCGATATCTGCCACGAGTTGTTTCAAAATGTCGACGACGCTTTGGTCGGCAGTTTTGATGAGCCCCACTAGAGTTTCGAGGATTCCAGCCAAATCCGCTTTAGTTTTGATAATAGCATTCTTGATGATAGTTGCAATTGCCTGCAGAGCTGCATTGTTGCCACTGTCGACCGCGACTTTGAGACTCAAGTGAATATTGAGGCAAAGCTGTCTAAAACTCAGAAGCTGCTCTAAGATCTTGCTTACGGCGTCCTTCTCGGCACCGGTAAGTTTTGTGAGGGCATCTTTCACAACGGCAATAAGTTTATCGAGAGCTGCTTCGCTAATTTGTATCTTCTCATACGCCAATTGTTGTAACGCTTTATCAACAACACCAAGAATTTTTGAAATCAGTCCAGTAGTTCCTGAGATTAGCGCGTTCAAACAAACAAACTCTTCCGCTTTATTATATTACTAGATGATGCCCACGGCTACGCCCGTGTGGATTTAGGTTTTTAAAAATCCCGTGGGAACTTTTGATTTTACAGAACAAAAAGTAGCTTATTTGTTAAGTAACCCGTCTCCAAAACGGAAAAATCCCGTGGGATCCCACGATTTCGGAATGCAATTCCTTACAGCATCAGGGTTGAGGAGTTGGATATGTACCTACTCGAGTTCATTCAACGATAAAGTCTTTAATTGGTACCCCAATATCAATTTAAATAACCGACAGTTTCTGAATCCCATTAGTTTTGAGGATCAGGTCCCCTACAGCATCAGGATTGAGGAGTTGGAATCCAAATTTTTTATAGAACAGGGTCGCAAAGTTTTCCTATCGATTAAAAAAAGAATTACTTAAATCGGTTCAGAAATCTCGGAGATATCGGTGTACATAGGTAGATAAACACAACTCCTCCTTTTTTGAAAGTCGGTTAAAAAAGTAGCCTATGTTACTCCCTGGTTAATTCTCTACTTATATGTGAAAGTCCCGTCTAAATCGGTTCAGCCGTTCCGAAGATTAGCCCGTTCAAACAGACAGACAGACAGACAGACAGACAGACAGACAGACAGACAGACAGACAGACAGACAGACAAAAATTTTAAAAACGTGTGATTCGGTTATGGTACAGTTCAAATAACCGTATGAGCTTAATATGAGGTAGTTATTTCGAAATTACAGACAGACACTTCAATTTTATTTATTAGTATAGATAGTGTAGATTGGGGGTGCCAATTAAAGACTTTATCGTTGAATGAATTCAAGTAGGAACATATGCAACTCCTCAACCCTGATGCTGTAAGGAATTGCATTCCGAAATTGTAGAGATCCCACGGAAATTTTCCGTTTTGGGGAAGGGTTACTAAAGATAGGCTACTTTTGTTCTGGAAAATCAAAAGTTCCCACGGGATTTGTAAAAACCTAAATACACACGGGCGAAGCCGTGGGCATCATCTAGTGGACAATAAAGCGTATAAAATATATCACCGTTTACCTTCGCCAGGACTAATAAACAAGACGAATGCCTGCGACGTGATCTACATATTTATTTTATTTACATTACCAATATTGTCCTTTGTCTTTTGACTATCTATCGATATCTTCTTGATGCTTTAAAAGTACAACCTATGCTACACTGTTAGGATAAAGGTACTTATGCAATACTTTACCGCGTTCCGTTTTCAACGCCATCTATCTATAATATAATAAAATAAAACTGTAACAGATCCAATTCTGTACATTGAAGATATTTTGAAATTTTTTATTGAAGGGCACTCTATAATCGATACTGAAGCCAAAACTGCAATTTGTTTCATTTTTGTCTGTCTGTCTGTCTGTCTGTCTGTCTGTCTGTCTGTATCTTGGCCGCGCATCACGCCGAAACTACTGAATGGATTCGAATGAAACTTGGTACGATTTGAGTTTATACTCCGAGGTAGGTTATAGGATACTTTTTATTCTGAAATTCAGCACGGTTCCCTAGGGAGAGGGGAAGAAAGTTAAAACATGTATTTAGCTGTAATTCATTAACGCGTAGTTCGATTTAACTCATTCTTTTTTTGTTAGAAAGGTAATACTTTAAGTATTGTCCCGTAAATATTTCAAGGTCATAGGTTTATTAGTTTAGAAATGACAGACATTACAATCCTCAGTATTGGGTTCAAATAACTTGGGACCCGGATCTTTGAACGTACGGCTTATTTTAAACTGGTGTGCGTTTAAATTTATGTTTGTCGGTGTGTCTATTTGTTCCAGCTAATCTCTGAAACGGCTGGATCGATTTTAATGGAACTTTCAATGTTATAAGAAGTAACTTAGGATACATTTAGCTTAAGTAGGTACATAAAAGAATTATGAGATCCGATCCGATCCTATATAAAAACCTATATCTACGCGAACGAAGTTGCGGGGTTCAGCTAGTAATATAATAAAACTGTAACAGGTCCAATTCTGTACATTGAAGATATTTTGAAAATTTCTTTTGGAGGGCACTCTATAATCGATACTGAAACCAAAACTGTAATTTTTTTCATTTTTGTCTGTCTGTCTGTCTGTCTGTCTGTCTGTCTGTCTGTATCTTGGCCGCGCAACTACTGAATGGATTCGAATGAAACTTGGTACGATTTGAGTTGATACTCCGAGGTAGGACATAGAATACTTTTTATCCCGAAATTCAGCACGGTTCCCTTGGGAGAGGGGATAAAAGTTAAAACATGTACATATTTAGCTGTAATTCATTAACGCGTTGTTCGATTTCACTCATTCTTTTTTTGTTAGAAAGGTGGTACTTTATTTATTGTCCCGTAAATATTTCAAGGTCATAGGTTTTTTAGTTCAGAAATGACAGACATTACAACCCTCATCATTGGGTTCATATAACTTGGGACCCGGATCTTCGAACGCACGGCTTATTTTAAACTGGTGTGCGTTTAAATTTATGTTTGTCGGTCTGTCTATTTGTTCCAGCTAATCTCCGAAACGGCTGGATTGATTTTAATGGAACTTTCAATGTTATAAGGAGTAACATTTAAATTATCAGATCTTTTATAAAAACCTATATCTACGCGAACGAAGTTGCGGGGATCAGCTAGTAATAAAATAAAACTGTAACAGATCCAATTCTGTACATTGAAGATATTTTGAAATTTTTTATTGGAGGGCTCTCTATAATCAATACTGAAGCCAAAACTGCAATTTTTTTCATTTTTGTCTGTCTGTCTGTCTGTCTGTCTGTATCTTGGCCGCGCATCACGCCGAAATTACTGAACGGATTCAAATGAAACTTGGTACGATTTGAGTTTATACTCCGAGGTAGGACATAGGATACTTTTTATCCCGAAATTCAACACGGTTCCCTTGGGAGAGGGGAAGAAAGTTAAAACGTGTATTTAGCTGTAATTCATTAACGCGTAGTTCGATTTAGCTCATTCTTTTTTTGTTAGAAAGGTAGTACTTTATATATTGTTCCGTAAATATTTCAAGGTCATAGGTTTTTTAGTTCAGAAATGACAGACATTTATTGGGTTCAAATAACTTGGTCCCCGGATCTTTATATACGTACGGCTTATTTTAAACTGTTGTGTGTTTAAATTTATGTTTGTCGGTCGGTCTATTTGTTCGAACTAATCTCCGAAACGGCTGGATCGATTTTAACGGAACTTTCAACGGCAGATAGGTGATGTTATAAAAAGTAACTTGGGCTACATTTAGTTTAGGTACATAAAAGAATTATGGGATCCGATCCGATCCTATATAAAACCTATAAACACGCGAACGAAGTCGCGGGGGTCAGCTAGTCTATAATATAATAAAACTGTAACAGATCCAATTCTGTACATTGAAGATATTTTGAAAATTTTTATTGGAGGGCACTCTATAATCGATACTGAAACCAAAACTGCAATTTTTTTCATTTTTGTCTGTCTGTCTGTCTGTCTGTCTGTCTGTCTGTCTGTCTGTCTGTCTGTCTGTCTGTCTGTATCTTGGCCGCGCATCACGCCGAAACTACTGAATGGATTCGAATTAAACTTGGTATGATTTGAGTTTATACTCCGAGGTAGGACATAGGATACTTTTTATCCCGAAATTCAGCACGGTTCCCTTGGGAGAGGGGAAGAAAGTTAAAACGTGTATTTAGCTGTAATTCATTAACGCGTGGTTCGATTTAACTCATTCTTTTTTTGTTAGTAAGGTAGTACTTTAAATATTGTCCGGTAAATATTTCAAGGTCACAGATTTTTTAGTTCAGAAATGACAGACATTTATTGGGTTCAAATAACTTAGGACCCGGATCTTTGAACGTACGGCTTATTTTAAACTGGTGTGCGTTTAAATTTATGTTTGTCGATCTGTCTATTTGTTCCAGCTAATTTCCGAAACGGCTGGATCGATTTTGACGGAACTTTCAATGGTGATAGAAAGGTGATGTTATAACTTAGGCTACATTTAGTTTAGGTACAAAAAAGAATTATGGGATCCGATCCGATCCTATATAAAAACCTATATCTACCCGAACGAAGTTGCGGGGTTCAGCTAGTATTATAATAAAATCGTAGACTTGCCGTATCTGTACATAAAAGATTTTTGCAAAATAATAACTGGGGAATGTTAGGGATAAGTAATAGAACGTAAAAAAGCTATTTTTGAAATTTTTGTCTGTTTATCTGTTTGTTTGTCTGTATGTTTGTGCGCGCATCACGCAAAAACTACTGAATGGATTGAAATGAAACTTGGTTCATACTACGGAGTAACATATAAGATACTTTTTATCACGCAATTCAGCACGGTTCCCTTGGGAGTGTGGAGGAAAGTTAAAATGTGTACTTAGCTGTAATTCATTAACGCGTGGTCCGATTTCATTCATTCTTTTTTTGTTAGAAAGGAGATACTTTAAAGATTACCAGCTAATTTCAGAAAGGCTGAATCGATTTTGATAGGACTTTTACAGGCGGATGTTCACATTTTGATCTACTTAAACATCCGCCAGTGAACTTTTAACAGGTTTTAGCAAGGTATGAGCTCAAAGGAGCCTAGGAAACATTGACGTAATAATGTACTATTACGTCAGTGCTAGGAAAACAAAATGATTCCCATGGGATTTTTAAAAACCAATATCCACGCGAACGAAGTCGCTGGTATCCGCTTGTCTAAATAATAAACTCAAAAGTTTTAAACAATTATTGTCTCAAGCTCTATTGAACAAAAATATATGCCTGACACAAGTGATAAATAATCTAAAAGACTGAATGTACTTAAATCCGACTTTACAAGTAATTTCCAAGACATGGACAGTTTTAAGTGTGCGGTGAAGTCGATTTAACTTTCTATCTTTTAGATTACCTCCTAATTTAAAAGGTCGGTTGAAAAAAATTTGAGTCTTAATTAAAACACAAAAATAATTATCGTATATGCAATTTATTAAGTACGATGATTTTTTCCGATGTCGGTATTTATGAATGTATGAACATGATTATTATAATAAAACAAATTAACAATTTTTAAAATAAAATAATTACAAGGTGTTACAATTCTAACAACATAAACAAACATCGAAAACAAACGTTGTACTTTTTTACTTTAAAATATAACAAAGAAATTGTGTTAACGCAGACGACCGATGTTTATAGAACTTCAGGCGGTGCAGTGGGACGCGGTGACAGCACGCACTGACGACTTCGCTAGCGCGCCTTCACTTACACACACGTACCATGTCTCTTCAGCTCCGTCAAAAATCGGATCGGTTCACCGATGATCGAAGCATGAACAACATCCTTCGATTTTCGTTATACGGTTCCTGGTAGAAAGTCCGTGTTGGGGCGGCAAAAGTCCTGTGTTTATATTCTCGCCGATTTCCGGCGAACTGACCGAGGGTTATCGGTAGTCTGCGATGGGCGTTGGTCTGCGGTTAATGTAATATTTCTCTTCGATGTGGGATGAATGAGGGGTTGGTCTGAAACCTGAAATGAAAAGCGGTCTTATTGTGGGCTGTTTGTAGCCAGTTCGGCCAGCGGATGCGATAGAATAGAATAGTAAAGTTTTTTATTCAAATAAACTTTTACCAAGTGCTTTTGATCGTCAATTGAATCTATCACTGGTTCGGAATTAATTTTATTTATGAGCATTTATTATTTTTTTAATGATTTATATGATTTATTGATTTATATTTTTTTTTATATTTATTTATTTATATTTATTATTTATTATTATTATTATTTATTTATTATTATTTTATTATTTATTTATTTATTTATTATTTATTATTATTATTATTATTATTATTATTTATTTATATTTATTTATATTTATTTATATTTATATTTTTATTGATGATTTATATGATTTTATTAATTTTATTTACTTACTCTTAATGGAGTTCTCAAAGCGTAAAAATACGATAGAAGATAGATAGATAGTTATACAGATGATAAGTACCTTGATACGTGTCTATCATCATTCCTGTTAATTAATAGTAACAGTAACGGTGATACCACGTGCGCCGAGCAGCTTCGCGATTGCGTTAAGAAGAATGCTACCGTCTTCAATGACCAGTTTCACATCAGCTTCGATATCTGCCACGAGTTGTTTCAAAATGTCGACGACGCTTTGGTCGGCAGTTTTGATGAGCCCCACTAGAGTTTCGAGGATTCCAGCCAAATCCGCTTTAGTTTTGATAATAGCATTCTTGATGATAGTTGCAATTGCCTGCAGAGCTGCATTGTTGCCACTGTCGACCGCGACTTTGAGACTCAAGTGAATATTGAGGCAAAGCTGTCTAAAACTCAGAAGCTGCTCTAAGATCTTGCTTACGGCGTCCTTCTCGGCACCGGTAAGTTTTGTGAGGGCATCTTTCACAACGGCAATAAGTTTATCGAGAGCTGCTTCGCTAATTTGTATCTTCTCATACGCCAATTGTTGTAACGCTTTATCAACAACACCAAGAATTTTTGAAATCAGTCCAGTAGTTCCTGAGATTAGCGCGTTCAAACAAACAAACTCTTCCGCTTTATTATATTACTAGATGATGCCCACGGCTACGCCCGTGTGGATTTAGGTTTTTAAAAATCCCGTGGGAACTTTTGATTTTACAGAACAAAAAGTAGCTTATTTGTTAAGTAACCCGTCTCCAAAACGGAAAAATCCCGTGGGATCCCACGATTTCGGAATGCAATTCCTTACAGCATCAGGGTTGAGGAGTTGGATATGTACCTACTCGAGTTCATTCAACGATAAAGTCTTTAATTGGTACCCCAATATCAATTTAAATAACCGACAGTTTCTGAATCCCATTAGTTTTGAGGATCAGGTCCCCTACAGCATCAGGATTGAGGAGTTGGAATCCAAATTTTTTATAGAACAGGGTCGCAAAGTTTTCCTATCGATTAAAAAAAGAATTACTTAAATCGGTTCAGAAATCTCGGAGATATCGGTGTACATAGGTAGATAAACACAACTCCTCCTTTTTTGAAAGTCGGTTAAAAAAGTAGCCTATGTTACTCCCTGGTTAATTCTCTACTTATATGTGAAAGTCCCGTCTAAATCGGTTCAGCCGTTCCGAAGATTAGCCCGTTCAAACAGACAGACAGACAGACAGACAGACAGACAGACAGACAGACAGACAGACAGACAGACAAAAATTTTAAAAACGTGTGATTCGGTTATGGTACAGTTCAAATAACCGTATGAGCTTAATATGAGGTAGTTATTTCGAAATTACAGACAGACACTTCAATTTTATTTATTAGTATAGATAGTGTAGATTGGGGGTGCCAATTAAAGACTTTATCGTTGAATGAATTCAAGTAGGAACATATGCAACTCCTCAACCCTGATGCTGTAAGGAATTGCATTCCGAAATTGTAGAGATCCCACGGAAATTTTCCGTTTTGGGGAAGGGTTACTAAAGATAGGCTACTTTTGTTCTGGAAAATCAAAAGTTCCCACGGGATTTGTAAAAACCTAAATACACACGGGCGAAGCCGTGGGCATCATCTAGTGGACAATAAAGCGTATAAAATATATCACCGTTTACCTTCGCCAGGACTAATAAACAAGACGAATGCCTGCGACGTGATCTACATATTTATTTTATTTACATTACCAATATTGTCCTTTGTCTTTTGACTATCTATCGATATCTTCTTGATGCTTTAAAAGTACAACCTATGCTACACTGTTAGGATAAAGGTACTTATGCAATACTTTACCGCGTTCCGTTTTCAACGCCATCTATCTATAATATAATAAAATAAAACTGTAACAGATCCAATTCTGTACATTGAAGATATTTTGAAATTTTTTATTGAAGGGCACTCTATAATCGATACTGAAGCCAAAACTGCAATTTGTTTCATTTTTGTCTGTCTGTCTGTCTGTCTGTCTGTCTGTCTGTCTGTATCTTGGCCGCGCATCACGCCGAAACTACTGAATGGATTCGAATGAAACTTGGTACGATTTGAGTTTATACTCCGAGGTAGGTTATAGGATACTTTTTATTCTGAAATTCAGCACGGTTCCCTAGGGAGAGGGGAAGAAAGTTAAAACATGTATTTAGCTGTAATTCATTAACGCGTAGTTCGATTTAACTCATTCTTTTTTTGTTAGAAAGGTAATACTTTAAGTATTGTCCCGTAAATATTTCAAGGTCATAGGTTTATTAGTTTAGAAATGACAGACATTACAATCCTCAGTATTGGGTTCAAATAACTTGGGACCCGGATCTTTGAACGTACGGCTTATTTTAAACTGGTGTGCGTTTAAATTTATGTTTGTCGGTGTGTCTATTTGTTCCAGCTAATCTCTGAAACGGCTGGATCGATTTTAATGGAACTTTCAATGTTATAAGAAGTAACTTAGGATACATTTAGCTTAAGTAGGTACATAAAAGAATTATGAGATCCGATCCGATCCTATATAAAAACCTATATCTACGCGAACGAAGTTGCGGGGTTCAGCTAGTAATATAATAAAACTGTAACAGGTCCAATTCTGTACATTGAAGATATTTTGAAAATTTCTTTTGGAGGGCACTCTATAATCGATACTGAAACCAAAACTGTAATTTTTTTCATTTTTGTCTGTCTGTCTGTCTGTCTGTCTGTCTGTCTGTCTGTATCTTGGCCGCGCAACTACTGAATGGATTCGAATGAAACTTGGTACGATTTGAGTTGATACTCCGAGGTAGGACATAGAATACTTTTTATCCCGAAATTCAGCACGGTTCCCTTGGGAGAGGGGATAAAAGTTAAAACATGTACATATTTAGCTGTAATTCATTAACGCGTTGTTCGATTTCACTCATTCTTTTTTTGTTAGAAAGGTGGTACTTTATTTATTGTCCCGTAAATATTTCAAGGTCATAGGTTTTTTAGTTCAGAAATGACAGACATTACAACCCTCATCATTGGGTTCATATAACTTGGGACCCGGATCTTCGAACGCACGGCTTATTTTAAACTGGTGTGCGTTTAAATTTATGTTTGTCGGTCTGTCTATTTGTTCCAGCTAATCTCCGAAACGGCTGGATTGATTTTAATGGAACTTTCAATGTTATAAGGAGTAACATTTAAATTATCAGATCTTTTATAAAAACCTATATCTACGCGAACGAAGTTGCGGGGATCAGCTAGTAATAAAATAAAACTGTAACAGATCCAATTCTGTACATTGAAGATATTTTGAAATTTTTTATTGGAGGGCTCTCTATAATCAATACTGAAGCCAAAACTGCAATTTTTTTCATTTTTGTCTGTCTGTCTGTCTGTCTGTCTGTATCTTGGCCGCGCATCACGCCGAAATTACTGAACGGATTCAAATGAAACTTGGTACGATTTGAGTTTATACTCCGAGGTAGGACATAGGATACTTTTTATCCCGAAATTCAACACGGTTCCCTTGGGAGAGGGGAAGAAAGTTAAAACGTGTATTTAGCTGTAATTCATTAACGCGTAGTTCGATTTAGCTCATTCTTTTTTTGTTAGAAAGGTAGTACTTTATATATTGTTCCGTAAATATTTCAAGGTCATAGGTTTTTTAGTTCAGAAATGACAGACATTTATTGGGTTCAAATAACTTGGTCCCCGGATCTTTATATACGTACGGCTTATTTTAAACTGTTGTGTGTTTAAATTTATGTTTGTCGGTCGGTCTATTTGTTCGAACTAATCTCCGAAACGGCTGGATCGATTTTAACGGAACTTTCAACGGCAGATAGGTGATGTTATAAAAAGTAACTTGGGCTACATTTAGTTTAGGTACATAAAAGAATTATGGGATCCGATCCGATCCTATATAAAACCTATAAACACGCGAACGAAGTCGCGGGGGTCAGCTAGTCTATAATATAATAAAACTGTAACAGATCCAATTCTGTACATTGAAGATATTTTGAAAATTTTTATTGGAGGGCACTCTATAATCGATACTGAAACCAAAACTGCAATTTTTTTCATTTTTGTCTGTCTGTCTGTCTGTCTGTCTGTCTGTCTGTCTGTCTGTCTGTCTGTCTGTCTGTCTGTCTGTATCTTGGCCGCGCATCACGCCGAAACTACTGAATGGATTCGAATTAAACTTGGTATGATTTGAGTTTATACTCCGAGGTAGGACATAGGATACTTTTTATCCCGAAATTCAGCACGGTTCCCTTGGGAGAGGGGAAGAAAGTTAAAACGTGTATTTAGCTGTAATTCATTAACGCGTGGTTCGATTTAACTCATTCTTTTTTTGTTAGTAAGGTAGTACTTTAAATATTGTCCGGTAAATATTTCAAGGTCACAGATTTTTTAGTTCAGAAATGACAGACATTTATTGGGTTCAAATAACTTAGGACCCGGATCTTTGAACGTACGGCTTATTTTAAACTGGTGTGCGTTTAAATTTATGTTTGTCGATCTGTCTATTTGTTCCAGCTAATTTCCGAAACGGCTGGATCGATTTTGACGGAACTTTCAATGGTGATAGAAAGGTGATGTTATAACTTAGGCTACATTTAGTTTAGGTACAAAAAAGAATTATGGGATCCGATCCGATCCTATATAAAAACCTATATCTACCCGAACGAAGTTGCGGGGTTCAGCTAGTATTATAATAAAATCGTAGACTTGCCGTATCTGTACATAAAAGATTTTTGCAAAATAATAACTGGGGAATGTTAGGGATAAGTAATAGAACGTAAAAAAGCTATTTTTGAAATTTTTGTCTGTTTATCTGTTTGTTTGTCTGTATGTTTGTGCGCGCATCACGCAAAAACTACTGAATGGATTGAAATGAAACTTGGTTCATACTACGGAGTAACATATAAGATACTTTTTATCACGCAATTCAGCACGGTTCCCTTGGGAGTGTGGAGGAAAGTTAAAATGTGTACTTAGCTGTAATTCATTAACGCGTGGTCCGATTTCATTCATTCTTTTTTTGTTAGAAAGGAGATACTTTAAAGATTACCAGCTAATTTCAGAAAGGCTGAATCGATTTTGATAGGACTTTTACAGGCGGATGTTCACATTTTGATCTACTTAAACATCCGCCAGTGAACTTTTAACAGGTTTTAGCAAGGTATGAGCTCAAAGGAGCCTAGGAAACATTGACGTAATAATGTACTATTACGTCAGTGCTAGGAAAACAAAATGATTCCCATGGGATTTTTAAAAACCAATATCCACGCGAACGAAGTCGCTGGTATCCGCTTGTCTAAATAATAAACTCAAAAGTTTTAAACAATTATTGTCTCAAGCTCTATTGAACAAAAATATATGCCTGACACAAGTGATAAATAATCTAAAAGACTGAATGTACTTAAATCCGACTTTACAAGTAATTTCCAAGACATGGACAGTTTTAAGTGTGCGGTGAAGTCGATTTAACTTTCTATCTTTTAGATTACCTCCTAATTTAAAAGGTCGGTTGAAAAAAATTTGAGTCTTAATTAAAACACAAAAATAATTATCGTATATGCAATTTATTAAGTACGATGATTTTTTCCGATGTCGGTATTTATGAATGTATGAACATGATTATTATAATAAAACAAATTAACAATTTTTAAAATAAAATAATTACAAGGTGTTACAATTCTAACAACATAAACAAACATCGAAAACAAACGTTGTACTTTTTTACTTTAAAATATAACAAAGAAATTGTGTTAACGCAGACGACCGATGTTTATAGAACTTCAGGCGGTGCAGTGGGACGCGGTGACAGCACGCACTGACGACTTCGCTAGCGCGCCTTCACTTACACACACGTACCATGTCTCTTCAGCTCCGTCAAAAATCGGATCGGTTCACCGATGATCGAAGCATGAACAACATCCTTCGATTTTCGTTATACGGTTCCTGGTAGAAAGTCCGTGTTGGGGCGGCAAAAGTCCTGTGTTTATATTCTCGCCGATTTCCGGCGAACTGACCGAGGGTTATCGGTAGTCTGCGATGGGCGTTGGTCTGCGGTTAATGTAATATTTCTCTTCGATGTGGGATGAATGAGGGGTTGGTCTGAAACCTGAAATGAAAAGCGGTCTTATTGTGGGCTGTTTGTAGCCAGTTCGGCCAGCGGATGCGATAGAATAGAATAGTAAAGTTTTTTATTCAAATAAACTTTTACCAAGTGCTTTTGATCGTCAATTGAATCTATCACTGGTTCGGAATTAATTTTATTTATGAGCATAAGTACTTACTCTTAATGGAGTTCTCAAAGCGTAAAAATACGATAGAAGATAGATAGATAGTTATACAGATGATAAGTACCTTGATACGTGTCTATCATCATTCCTGTTAATTAATAGTAACAGTAACGGTGATACCACGTGCGCCGAGCAGCTTCGCGATTGCGTTAAGAAGAATGCTACCGTCTTCAATGACCAGTTTCACATCAGCTTCGATATCTGCCACGAGTTGTTTCAAAATGTCGACGACGCTTTGGTCGGCAGTTTTGATGAGCCCCACTAGAGTTTCGAGGATTCCAGCCAAATCCGCTTTAGTTTTGATAATAGCATTCTTGATGATAGTTGCAATTGCCTGCAGAGCTGCATTGTTGCCACTGTCGACCGCGACTTTGAGACTCAAGTGAATATTGAGGCAAAGCTGTCTAAAACTCAGAAGCTGCTCTAAGATCTTGCTTACGGCGTCCTTCTCGGCACCGGTAAGTTTTGTGAGGGCATCTTTCACAACGGCAATAAGTTTATCGAGAGCTGCTTCGCTAATTTGTATCTTCTCATACGCCAATTGTTGTAACGCTTTATCAACAACACCAAGGAGTGCGTCGGCTGCGTTAAGTACCTTCGATACAACGGCCTTGACGTCTGTGACAATTTTAGCAACAACAGACTTAACACCGGCAAGCACTGTGGCAACATCGCCGCTGGCATCCACCAAGAGCTCATCGACTAAATCTAAAAGTTTATCAACTACCGGTTTCAATTCATTTACAGCAGCTAAAAGTTGTGCTTTAAGCGCTTCGACATCTTGGACGGCTCCCGCTTTGATCGCTTGAAGAATCTCTTTAATCAACCCTTCTACTTTCACTACAACGGTTCCAACATTGTTTAAAGCTTGTTCGAGCTCCACTTTAGCTTGTCCCTCGAGAGTTGAAACTTTTCCGAGAAGATTTTTGAGGGCAACATCGACGCCGCTAACTACTTTACCGATGCCTTGTATAAGATATGCAATATCTATACCGGCTTTCTGCAAGATAATATCGACGATATTCTGCACATTGCCGCCAACATTACCGAGAATGCCTCCAACACCGGCTGCAACGTCGCTAACGATGCCCAAAGAGCCGCCGACGATAGTTCTACCGGCTTTATCCACATTCCCTAGAATGTCACCAAGAAAGCCTGAAGAAAAAACCAAAGGCGTGCTGGAAGACTCCAGAAGTAGGGATGCGAACACGGCCTGAAACAAGTATAAATTAAAAATTAAAAAACCCCACGACATTCGCCATTTTGTAGAGCGGCCATCTTGGATTTGCATAGTGCTATTCGACTCAAGCCCTTCAAGCCCTTTTATTTGATACCCATATTGAAGTAGTTGAAATATGTAATCCGCCATTTTGTGGCGGCCATCTCCTCGGAAAGATTTTCATCAAACATAGCTAAAAACACTCCCGACTGATTCAATTTTCAAACAAAAAAACCGCATTCAAATCGGTTCACCCGTTCGAGCACTATGGTGGAACAGACACACACACACAGACACGTCAAACTTATAACACTCAGTCGTTTTTGCGTCGGGGGTTAAAAAGATGAGACAAATGTATATCATATTCATTGTGTGTCAGTTCAGTCTACTTAATTGGGTTTTTTTGTCAAGAAATTCTCAGTAGCAGCCCCGCGCCTCGGCGAACACATTTGACGACCCCCTGGTACATTGGTGAGCGCAGTGGTCTTATAAGTGGGAGGTCCCGGGTTCAATCCCCGGCTGAGGAAATTTGCGAATTTCTATTACATATTTCTAAATTGTCTTGTTACCACCCTAATGGCAAACTCGTACCGGCAAGCGATTTAACGTTCCGGTACTAATCAAAACCGAAAAATTGAGCAACCCATCCAACAACTTTAAAAAAAGGTTTAACCATTTCGACACGTATGTATGTATGTTGTTAATATTATTGGAACAAAATATTCCACCACCACTACAGCCTTTTAACGTGCCACTGTTGGGCACAGGCCTCCTCTCTCATCGGAAAGAGGGACTATAGAGCTTAGACCACCGCCACGCTGCTCCAATGCGGGTTGGCGGGCTTTAACGACTATTGTCACATGATAGTGATAATAACCGGGACCGACTGCTTAACGTGCTCTCCAAGGCTGGCACTGAGAATTTCTTGTCAGAAAAACCCAATAGGTACCAAACAATTCCCGGGTCGGGCAATAATTGTTAGGTACTGGGTTTTTCTGTCAAGTTGGTAGTCAGCGGTGTTTCACCCCCGTGCCTCGGAGAGCACGTTAAGCAGTCGGTCCCGGTTATTATCACTATCATGTGACAATAGTCCTTAAAACCTGCCAACCCGCATTGGAGCAGCGTGGTGGGTCTAAGCTCTAAAACCCTCTGTCCTATGTGAGAGGAGGCCTGTGCCCAGCAGTGGGACGTTATTATTAATTAATATAATATTTAATAATTGACTGTTAATAATAGTTAATAAGTCACTTACCACTGCCACTAGGAAGACTGTTGCGCTCTTCATGTTGAATGCTGGAGTTGACTGAGAAGCTTCCAATGATGCCAAATGAGCGTCGAAACGACGTTTTATACTTATTTGGAACAATGTATCGAAATACGTAACAAACAGAGCAAATAGTACTGAGTAAATATTATTAGAACACTTCTAATATTAATTCAGAACCATCTGCCTATAATGTCAATAAGTTATTGTATAAATTAGTGCAAGGCCAAATTGTCCTATAGGGTTGATATTTTGACGCGATAACGTCTTATAAATCGATGAACGCCGACCCCACGCAAACAAAAGCATGACTCATTGTCACATTCCGCCTAGCCGAGCGTGCAAGCGAGAGCGCGGAAAAAGCGATAGAGAGGCAATGTTTTCTTGTGACGTTATCACGTAAAATTATCGTCCGTAGGTATAACGACTTTACTGACAACCTTTTCTTTATTCGTAACTTCGTAAGGAAATCTTAGGTAAGGACAACTTAAAATCAGACTTTTAGGCCCGGACTCCACCAGGGTGGAGATGTGCGGAGATGTCTGAAGCGGAGAAGGAAGAGATGTTTTTCATCAAGGGTGTATCCACCGAAGCTGCGCGGAGATGCGTACTGGCTAGACTGGAGCGGAGATGTCTGCTGGTTAGAGCGGAGATGCGTACTGGCTAGACTGGAGCGGAGATGTCTGCTGGTTAGAGCGGAGATGCGTACTGGCTAGACTGGAGCGGAGATGTCTGCTGGTTAGAGCGGAGATGCGTACTGGCTAGACTGGAGCGGAGATGTCTGCTGGTTAGAGCGGAGATGCGTACTGGCTAGACTGGAGCGGAGATGTCTGCTGGTTAGAGCGGAGATGCGTACTGGCTAGACTGGAGCGGAGATGTCTGCTGGTTAGAGCGGAGATGCGTACTGGCTAGACTGGAGCGGAGATGTCTGCTGGCTAGAGCGGAGATGCGTACTGGCTAGACTGGAGCGGAGATGTCTGCTGGCTAGAGCGGAGATGCGTACTGGCTAGACTGGAGCGGAGATGTCTGCTGGCTAGAGCGGAGATGCGTACTGGCTAGACTGGAGCGGAGATGTCTGCTGGCTAGAGCGGAGATGCGTACTGGCTAGACTGGAGCGGAGATTTCTGCTGGCTAGAGCGGAGATGCGTACTGGCTAGACTGGAGCGGAGATGTCTGCTGGCTAGAGCGGAGATGCGTACTGGTTAGACTGGAGCGGAGATTTCTGCTGGCTAGAGCGGAGATGCGTACTGGCTAGACTGGAGCGGAGATGTGTGCTGGCTAGAGCGGAGATGTGTGCTGGCTAGAGCGGAGATGTGAGCTGCGTGCGGCGAGCGTTGATGTCGAGTTGAACGCACAGTTTAGCGCGATCTGACACGAAAGACAGGCATCTCAGTCGTGTCACTATTACAAAAACTGCATCTTCTTTTACTTTTTTTACGGGTTGTGCGACGGGAGGAACTAGCGACGCCGCTCACTGCACGCAGCTCACATCTCTTCTCGTCTCCGCGACGCGCCGTCGCCAGCTTGCGAGGGACAGTTCACATCTCTGCTTTGTACCGCCGCCCAGGCGAGATTTGTTGTGCCCAGCTCAGCCACAACACATCTCCGCATCGATCGTGCCATACAAATATGATACATCTCCGCTCAGTGGTATCCACTGAAGCTGAGCGGAGACGAGATGCGGGAATAACGAAATTCTATTGGTTGTTTAAAAACCATCCGCTCATCTCGTCTCCGCTTTGGTGGAGTCCGGGCCTTCATTCGATGCAGTAAACTGACGTTTCACGGGTTACTACTTTTGACGGAAAAAAAATAGGGATATGGCAGAAGTAAATGATGCGAATGATTCACAACATCAATTATTTTATTTAATCTTTATTTACTGCAGTACAAGATTTATTTTTAAGAGGTATATTCTTTAGTAGTAGGTAAATAATGTTAGATAGAAAGTTACCTGTAATAACTTCCTAAATAAGTAACTTTAAAACTTTATGAAACTAACTTTATGAAATTTTAGTCAGTTAAATGTTAAATATTGTATGCCTGTTAGAGGTAGATTTTCCTACTATATACATACAATTATTTTAAGATCTTACTAAGCAACAATTAAATGTTTTTATGATTATAACTATAAATGAAATGAAATGAAGTGAGCCTATCACATCACTATTGAGATTAGGTTGACATTACATTACTTTACGAAATGACATTTTGAAACGTCAGTTTACTGCATCGAATTAAAAGTATGGAAGCTGTTGAACGGACATCTACACGAGCGTCTAGATCTAAGTGACTGTCATAATATTAATCTTAGAAATAAAGATAAATTTGTGTTGCCCACTAGTAGGCTACGAAAAGTTGGAATATCATTTGTTGGTAATTCTGTACTTTTTTATAATATGTTGCCAGAGGACATTTTGGATATATCTCTCAATAAGTTCAAGGTTTTTATAAAACGCAAATTAATTGAAAAATCTTACTATACCTAGCTTAATAGATTTTTTAAATTACAAAAATCCATGGACATAAATTGCTCTAAAAGCCAACAGTTCAAATCATTTTTATGGCTATATCATATTGTAAGATGGTGATAATAAAAAAAAAATAAACCCGGCTGAGTTTGTGGTGGGCTCTTCTCAGACCAGGGCGCGTTTGGAACCCTCGTAGTTTTTGATTTTATCACCATTACCTGTTCTTAAATTGACGTTCAAAAAGTGTACAGTGTACCAATTTTGAATAAAGTTTATTTGAATTAGAGCGAAAATTAACTTAGCTGGAATCAGATTCAATTTTTTTTTTTTTAATTTCAATATCATTATTTTAAATTATATGAGGACGTTGCTTTATTTAGTTGTATTATTATTGTATGTTACTTAGGTATATTAAATTATCCTAAAAATAATAATAATATCTAATATAATTATTTACAAAATTATACTCCGTCCAAATGATCGTTTATGGTTATGGTGCCTGACATTGGCGCTGTTGCCTCTTTGTATTGCCAGCCTTAGTAGTGAGTGCTTGACGCGTGGACCGATTTCTGAGACACAACATTGAAGAAAGTTCAACGTTTTCACATCTTAAAATTCTGATTATGAACCTAAAAAGAACGAATAAGTCAATATTTCAATATCAATTTCTTTATATTAAGCAAACTTGGATATATTATACAGAAGTTATATATATATATTTTTTTTTAAAGACCCCGACTTAGTCGAAGTCACCCGTTTTCCCCCGACATGGTAGTCGGAGCCCTTGTGTGTCAGTATTATTTTTAAGTTTCTAACATTATTTTAAAAGAATTTATTCCAAATTCCAATTTTCGTTATTTAAATATTGTGAAAATTTATCTATTGTTTATTATTGTTAACTTTTATGTGTTGTGTGTATGAATGTTGTGTTGTGATACGTGTGTGTGTATGAATGTTGTGTTGTGATACGTGTGTGTGTATAGTGTGTATAGTATGTATGTTACCTATATTTTTTTCTTATATTATTATAATATAAAGTAAATATAAGTCTTTATTTACATACTAATTATTACTTGTATATTATTTTTATCCTTTTTTCTAGAAGTTAGCCTTTGACTTCGATCTCACCTGGGTGAGCTACGATGGAAGCGGCCTAACGGAGTTAGGCCGCTTCCATCGTAACTCATAAGCAAAATAATATTTACATCAGTTGTGCATCGAATGTTGTCTTCGATGTAGCGAATTTGGTATTCTCTTAATTGCGTTCGACTCGCCTTTGCGACACCAGCGCTTCACTAGCGAATGTGATTGATATAGGAAACTCGTTTTTAACCCCCAACGCAAAAATGACGGGGAGTTATAAATTTGACGTGTGTGTGTGTGTGTGTGTGTGTGTGTATGTGTGTGTGTGTGTGTGTGTGTGTGTGTGTCTGTTCCCCCGTAGCGCTCAAACGGGTGAACCAATCTGAATGCGGTTTTTCTTTGTTTGAAAGGTGAATTAGTCGGAAGTGTTCTTAGCTAAGCTGTGATAGCCTAGTGGTTAGGACGACCGACTTCTAATCGGAGGTCGTGGGTTCGATCCCGGGCACGCACCTCTAACTTTTCGGAGTTATGTGCGTTTTAAGTATTTGAATATCACTTGCTTTAACGGTGAAGGAAAACATCGTGAGGAAACCTGCATGCCTGAGAGTTCTCCATTACGTTCTCAAAGGTGTGTGAAGTCTGCCAATTCGCTTGGCCAGCGTGGTAGACTATGGCCAAAACCCTTCTCACTCTGAGAGGAGACCCGTGCTCTGTAGTGAGCCGGTAATGGGTTGATCATGATGATATGATGATGATGTTCTTAGCTATGTTTGATGAAAATCGGTTCCAGATGGCCGCCGCCACAAAATGGTGGATTACATATTTTTTCACAACTCCCTCAATATGGGTATCAAACGAAAGGACTTGACTAGTAGAATATCACTATGTAACTCCAAGACGGCCGCCACCACAACATGATGAATGTTGGGGGTTTTTTAAATTTTTAATTCATACTTTTTGACATTTGTATAGAGTTTGGTATTCTAATCGGCAATTTTGGCTCGCCTTCGACTACATCGTACGTATCGCCTTCATATACCTATGTCAAACTTAAAACGTTTGAATAGTTATGGCTGCTTCTAATGAACGCGTACCCCTAATTGGTATCTACGCGGCATAGTATATCATCCGTCGCTTTCACTTGTACGTAAGATACTAAGCTTAGTTGAACCCCTTTCTACCAGAGCTAAGCTGAGATATTATGATAAAAGCGGACCCGGCAGACGTCGTCCTGCCCAGTGATGTACCGACATCAGCGCCACCTAGCGAGACCCGGTAGGCTACCTGTACCTACCCGGTAATTGTACTTTCAAACCATCCAGAAATTAATTGAAATATACACAGAAAATTTCATCCAAATCGATCCAACCGTTTAGGAGAAGTTGGGTGACATATATATCTACACGTATGAGAATTATATAGGTATGGGTGAGAGTTTACTGTATAAACGGGATGAACATTAAATGTTTGACAGTTACGAAACTGTTTTTTTTTGGTCAATTTTTCAATGTTTTTATTAGTTATTCTGCTATTAGGGACAAAGATAAATACAAAAATCAAAAACTATATAAATCGATCCAGCCGTTCTCGAGTTATGCGTTCGAACAAACCCGACTTTGTTTCATATATTAAGTTTAGCTATGTATTATGTTTCTTTTATTTATACATAACTATATAGTTATGTATAAATAAATAAAAATATGTAAAAGTCATTTCTTAACCGACTTCCTCTTTCTAGCAGTAGGCACCCGAAAGTAAGATGGACGGACGATCTCAAGCGAGTCGCTGGCAGCCGCTGGAAACAAGCGGCGCAAGATCATGCTCTGTGGCAATCCTTGCAAGAGACCTATGTCCAGCAGTGGATGTCTATTGGTTGAGACGACGACGACGACAATGTCTTACGAGACTGGATGCCAAAGTGGATTGGGACATTGTTATATATTGGGACCTGTTATAGTGGGACCAAAATTGTTATAATATTGTAATTTTGGATACGTTATATATATATATATATGTATATTTGATTGAAAGCCCATATAGATTATCATCTTCTATCTGTATCTAGCAAGTCTACGATTTTATTATATGTATATAATAAAATCGTAGACTTGCCGTATCTGTACATTAAAGATTTTTGCAAAATAATAACTGGGGGGTATTAGGGATAAGCAATAGAACGTAAAAAAGCTATTTTTGAAATTTTTGTCTGTTTTTCTATTTGTCTGTTTGTCTGTATGTTTGTGCGCGCATTACGCAAAAACTACTAAATGGATTGAAATGAAACTTGGTATGATTTAAGTTCATACTATGGAGTAACATATAGGATACTTTTTATCCAGAAATTCAACACGGTTCCCCTGGGAGAGGGGATGAAAGTCAAAATGTGTACTTAGCTGTAATTCATTAACACATGGTCCGATTTTATTTATTCGACTTTCAATGGCGAATTTTTACATTTTGATCTACCTAAACATACGCCAGTGAACTTTTAACAGTTTTTAGCAAGGTATGAGCTCAAAAGAGCTTAGGAAAAACAAAATGATTCCCACGGGATTTTTAAAAACCAATATCCACGTGAACGAAGTCGCGGGTATCCGCTTGTATCTGAATATTTTGCAATTCCAAAAATATTACATACATACCTACTGTCGAATTGATAAGCTCCTATTTTGAAGTCGGTTAAAACAAAAAGAGTTATCATATAATATGCAATTCATTTATTACGGTGATTTTTTCCGATGTCGGTAATTATGTATGTAACAACATGGTTATTATAAAAACAAATTAACAAATTTTTAAACTTCAATAATAACATAGTGTTAAAATTTTATCAACATATGTAACTGCAACAAACATCGAAAAATAACGTTGTACTTTTTTACTTTAAAATATAACAAAGAAATCGGGTTAACGCAGACAACCGATGTTTATAGAACTTCATGCGGCGGGACGCGGTGACAGCGCGCACTGACGACTTCACTAGCGCGCCTTCACTTGCACACACGTACCATGTCTCTTCAGCTCCGTCAAAAATCGGATCGGTTCACCGATGGTCGAAGCATGAACAACATCCTTCGATTTTCGTTATACGGTTCCTGGTAGAAAGTCCGTGTTGGGGCGGCAAAAGTCCTGTGTTTATATTTCGCCGATTTCCGGCGAACTGACCGATGGTTATCGGTAGTCTGCGATGGGCGTTGGTCTGCGGTTAATGTAATAATATTTCTCTTCGATGTGGGATGAATGAGGGGTTGGTCTGAAACCTGAAATGAAAAGCGGTCTTATTGTGGGCTGTTTGTAGCCAGTTCGGCCAGCGGATGCGATAGAATAGAATAGTAAAGTTTTTTATTCAAATAAACTTTTACAAGTGCTTTTGAATCGTCAAATGAATATACCACTGATATGACTCGGAATACTGTTCCTACATTGAACAACCACCGAGAAACTCGGAATTTCCTTTTTTTTTTTTTCAAAAAAAAAAAAAACAAATAACCATTTTAATAAGTTATGTACCTACATGATTGAATTGCCGTCTCGCGTATTGCTGGAATCCACGCTTCAATTGTGTAATATGCTTTTTTATGAGCATACTTTTAATACAGTTCTCAAAGTGTAAAAATACTATAGAAGATAGATAGATAGATAGATACGTACACGCACCTTAATTAGCAGTATAATCACGTTTGGCGAGTACCTCAACCATGGCTTTCCACACAAAGTCGGCGTCTTCGAGGACCAGTGGGAAATTAACTTTGATTTTTGCCATGACATTGGTCATAGTTTCGGCGTCGCTTAGATTGGCATTTTTTATGACTTCCTTGAGAGTTTCGACGATGTCAGCAAGAACCGCATTGAATTTCACCATAATTTCTTCGAGTGAAATTACCATTGCCTTCAGAGCTGCATTGTTGCCAGTGTCAACCGCTAACTTGAGAGCCACGTGAGCATTGTCGACAATGGTTTTAACATTCAGAAGCTTCTCAAAGATCTTGCTCATGGCCTCTTTCTCGGCACCGCTAAGTTTAGCGAGGGCCTCTTTCACAGCGGCAATAAGTTTAGCGACAGCTTCTTCGCTAATTTGTATCTTTTCGTAGGTCAATTTTTGTAACGCTTCATCCCTAACACCGATTAAGTCAAGCACCTTAGATATAGCAGTCCTGAGGTCTTCGAAAAGTTTAGCAACAAATGACTTAATAGTGGCAAGCAACGCGGCAACATCGGATCCGACTTCCCCCAAGACCTTTTCCAACATAGCTAAAACTTCTTTAACTGTCGCTTCCAATTTTATTTGAGCTTCCAAAAGTTTTTCTTTAAGCTCTTCGAGTTTTGGGATGTCTTTCTCTTTGAACGCTTCCGAAAACTCTTTAATCAACCCTTCTACTTTTAGTACAGCGGTTTCCAATTTACCTAAAGCGATTTCGATCTTCTCTTTAACGTCTCCCTCGAGATTTTTGAGGGCAACTTTGATGCCACCAAGTAGTTTACCTTTGCCGATGCCTTGTAAGATATCCTTCACATCGCCGGTAACGTCGCTAACGATGTTCTTAACGCCTGCTACGATATTTTGACCGGCGGAATTCCAATCGATAGGCGTGCTGGAAGACTCCAGAAGTAGGGATGTGAACACGGTCTGAAAAAGATGAGACGAATGTAGGATAATATATTCATTGTGAGTTAGTTCAGCCGCTATTGGGTTCGTAACAGTTATTGGGGGTTTTCTGAGAAGTAGCCTGAATTTTCAGTGACCAAAAGGACTAAACATAACTAGGTATATTCCCAAATTACCTTTAAAATTAAGCTGTAGTTAGAGAACTATTACAAGTCAAATTTTCTTTTTTTTTTATTTAATAAATATGATTATTTATTTTGTTTTTATGATATCATTTATCATCATCATCATTATCAACCCATTACCAGCCACTACAGGGCACAAGTCTCCACTCAGAATGAGAAGGGTTTGGGCCATAATCCACCACGCTGCCCAATTGCGGATTGGTAGACTTTACACGCCTTTGAGAATATTATGCAGAACTCTCAGGCATGCAGGTTTCCTCACGATGTTTCGTTCACCGTTAAAATAAGTGATATTCAAGATAGATAAGATATTATTCAATTGCTTAAAATAAACTCGGAATAGTTAGAGGTGCGTGCCGGGGAGCGAACTCGGGCCCCCCGAAAGGGAGGACGATGTTTCTACCACTAGGCTATCACCGCTTATCATTATTTTTTTTATTTTTTTATTTTTATTTTTTTTGGCAAAAAACAGTCATTACAGAAAAAGAATTACATAAGTATTACATATCTAATAAATGATAGACTAACATTGCCGAAAAAGTACATAAGTAGTTTATAATTATAATTGGAGCAATTGAGCGAACAGTAATTAAAAAAAAAGAAAGTTAGGTATACTTACATACAATTATTGACTATTAATAATGTTTAATATTTAATAATCGACTATAAATAATAATAGTTAATAAGTCACTTACCACTGCCACTAGGAAGACTGTTGCACTCTTCATGTTGAATGTTGGAGTTGACTGAGAAGCTTCCAATGATGCCAAATGAGTGCCAAGACGATGTTTTATACTTAATTGGAACAATGCATCGCAATACGTAACAAACAGCAAATAGTATTGAGTTAATATTAAAACAGTAATGTCAATAATTTATTGTATAATGCACTAATGTGCAAGGCCAAATCGTCTTAGGGTTGATACTTTGCGTTCAGTTTTATTTTTGTCTTCGTAAGGAATATTGGAAATATTCGTGACAACTTAGGAGCTGTTGAGGGGACATCTAGAAGGGCGATAACTCCCTTGGGTGTTCTGAAAATCCTAAAATAACTATTAATTAATCTTTGATGGGAAACTTTCATATCAATTTTCAATTCTTAATTTTCATTTTCAAACTATCAATGTTCATGGACAGGTATACTTAATTTGAAAAGTAATGCGAAAAATGATGGACCCTAATACTAACCGTCATCCCCTGTTTAACCCACTTGGGATGGATTTCTTAAAAAATTTGTTAAAAGCCTGTGAGTTCTTTATTTAAAAGTTTAAATCCGTATCGAAAGTTTAAACATAAATTTTCATGAAAACAACTTGAACAAGTATAAATTTAAAATTTAAAAAAAACCCCTACATTCGCTATTTTGTAGCGGCGGCCATCTTGGATTTGAAACAGTGCTATTCTACTAGTCAAGCCCTTTCATTTGATACCCATATTAAGGGAGTTGTGAAAAAATATGTAATCCGCCATTTTGTAGCGGCGGCCATCTTGAACCGATTTTCATCAAACATAGCTAACAACACTCTCGACTAATTCACCTTTCAAATAAAAAAAAATCGCATTCAAATCGGTCCATCCATTTGAGCGCCACAGGGGAACAGACACACACATTCACACACACATTCACACACACACACACACACACACACACACACAGACACGTCAAACTTACAACACCGTCGTTTTTGCGTCGGGGGTTAAAAATTAAGGACTTTCATAGATATATCACCCCATAGGCGTTGAATATTAAAAAATATTTTATTAGTGGACGCCTACGTCACAATAGCTAACTACATGCCAAATTTCAGCTCGATTCGTCCGGTGGTTTGAGCTGTGCGTTGATAGATCAGTCAGTCAGTCAGTCTTTTTATATATTTAGATTATTTACAAAATTATACTCCGTCCAATCCGTCGTGATCGTTTATGGGCATAGTGCCTGACACCGGCGCTGTTGCCTCTTTGTATTGCCAGCCTTAGTAGTGAGTGCTTGACGCGTGGACCGATTTCTGAGACACGACACTGAAAAAAGTATAGGAATGTTCTCACATCTTATAATTCTGATTATGAATCTAAAAAGAGCGAATAAGTCATATTTCAATATCAATTTCTTTATTATTAACTAGCGGTCCGCCCCGGCTTCGCCCGTGGTATGTATAGCCTATAGCACTCAAGGATCACGTACATATCCAACGGTGAAAGAATTGAAATCGGTCCAGTAGTTCCTGAGATTAGCGCGTTCAAACAAACAAACTCTTCCTCTTTATTATATTAGTATAGATTAGTAAGTATAGATTATTGCGTAGTCGGGTTTTTGTTTACAAACTTTATACTTGTAAAGTTATATCAATGAAAATCAGCATTTGTATTGTCGGTTAAAAATAAAGAATTAGTTACGTGGTTAAGTAATTTTAAAAATTCTACCCCCAAGTGACATTTTTATAAGAATCTAAGCACACGAAGTCGCTGGCATCAGCTAGTATTTTATATAGAAAAGGGACTTATCTGCTAATAATACTTATTTATCTTTCCACACAATATATTTCATATAACCATTAAATGCAACTTTGAATTACGCTTTTTTTGGTATTTAACATGCTTATAATAATTGACGAGAGAACATAAAACTAATAGACTAAAAAGTATAAATTAAAAATTAAAAAAACCCCCGACATTCGCTATTTTGTGGCGGCGGCCATCTTGGATTTGCAACAGTGCTATTCTACTAGTCAAGCCCTTTCATTTGATACCCATATTAAGGGAGTTGTGAAAAAATATGTAATCCGCCATTTTGTAGCGCCAGCCATCTTGGACCGATTTTCATCAAACATAGCTAACAACACTCTCGACTAATTCACCTTTCAAACAAAGAAAACCGCATTCAAATCGGTCCACCCGTTTGAGCGCCACAGGGGAACAGACAGACAAACACATACACACACATACACACACACACAGAGACACGTCAAACTTATAACACCCCGTCGTTTTTGCGTTGGGGGTTAAAAATAAATTCAAGAACTTTGAATGGCTCTCCTGTAATGAAGTGAATTTTTGATTTGTCGTCCTTTTGATTGCAGCGTCAACTCAACTTATAGATAAATGCCTTGTAAAACTTCGCTCTTGCATAACAAGAGAGAAGACATTTCTCAAGTAAATTATCTGCAACCAACATCTATAATATAATAAAACTGTAACAGATCCAATTCTGTACATTGAAGATATTTTGAAAATTTTTATTGGAGGGCACTCTATAATCGCTTCTGAAACCAAAACTGCAATTTTTTTCATTTTTGTCTGTCTGTCTGTCTGTCTGTCTGTCTGTCTGTCTGTCTGTCTGTCTGTCTGTCTGTATCTTGGCCGCGCATCACGCCGAAACTACTGAATGGATTCGAATGAAACTTGGTACGATTTGAGTTTATACTCCGAGGTAGGACATAGGATACTTTTTATCCCGAAATTCAGCACGGTTCCCTTGGGAGAGGGGATGAAAGTTAAAACGGGTATTTAGCTGTAATTCATTAACGCGTTGTTCGATTTCGCTCATTCTTTTTTTGTTAGAAAGGTAGTACTTTGTATATTGTCCCGTAAATATTTCAAGGTCATAGGTTTTTTAGTTCAGAAAAGACAGACATTACAACACTTCGTATCGGGTTCAAATAACTTGGGACCCGGATCTTTGAATGTACGGCTTATTTTAAACTGGTGTGCGTTTAAATTTATGTTTGTCGGTCTGTCTATTTGTTCCAGCTAATCTCCGAAACGGCTGGATCGATTTTAACAGAACTTTCAATGGCAGATAGATGATGTTATAAGGAGTAACTTAGGGTACATTTAGTTTAGGTACATAAAATAATTATGGGATCCGATCCGATCCTATATAAAACCTATAAACACGCGAACGAAGTCGCGGGGGTCAGCTAGTACTTAATATTGTTATTACTAGCGACCCGGCCCGGCTTCGCACGGGTAGTAATTACCCGCTACTATCCCACCATACATTGTTTTGTTATATCTCAAAGGGGTCAGGCAGCGTTTTCGATGAAAGCTCCCAGGCGGCTTGACTTTTTCCAACATTTTCAACGATTATCGTCACAATTCAACCAATTTATACATCAAACTTTAGCAAATTATACCTACACCTAAACCTTCCTCATGAATCACTCTGATCTATTGGTGAGAACCTCGTAAAAATCCGTTCAGTAGTTTTTGAATTCATCGCAAACAAACAGACAGACGTGGCGGAGGACTTACTAACTGATGCCCACGACGCCATCCGCATGGATTTTGACCGTTGATTTTACCGGGGTAAAGAGTACCTAGCCTATGTCCTTCTCCAAGATCTAGTCTATCTCTGTACCAAATTTCGTTAAAATCAGTTCAGCGGTATAGGCGTTGAGGCGTATCAAACAAACAAACTCACTTTCGCATTTATCTATACTTATCACTACATAGTATAAAACAAAGTCACTTTCGCTGTCCCTATATCCCTATGTCCCTATGTATGCTTAAATCTTTAAAACTACGCAACGGATTTTGATGCGGTTTTTTTTAAAAGATAGAGTGATTCAAGGGGAAGGTTTACAAGTAGAAATATTGGACCCAGTAGGTTGCACTAATAGCGGGCAGGACGACGTCTGCCGGGTCCGCTAGTAATATAATAAAGCGGAAGAGTTTGTTTGTTTGAACGCGCTAATCTCAGGAACTACTGGACCGATTTCAAAAATTCTTTCACCGTTGGATATGTAAGTTATCCTTGAGTGCTATAGGCTATATATGTACTACGGGCGAAGCCGGGGCGGACCGCTAGTAATATTATATAGTAAGGATATTATTATGTAGTCATTATCGAAGTTAGTTAGTTAGTTATGGAAGCTATACCTACTCTCCTAATTTAAAAAAAATTCAAGGCAGTCTTTGGAGACTGCCGATAGAAATGATCATGGATAAAAATTTAAACATGGTTTAAACATGGTCTGAAACAGTATACATATCAGTAGCTCATGGCGAGCATGCACTGGCAATGTTCACGCGATGTTAACTATCAGTAGCTCATGGCGAGCATGCACTGGCAATGTTCACGCGATGTTAACTATCAGTAGCTCATGGCGAGCATGCACTGGCAATGTTCACGCGATGTTAACTATCAGTAGCTCATGGCGAGCATGCACTGGCAATGTTCACGCGATGTTAACTATCAGTAGCTCATGGCGAGCATGCACTGGCAATGTTCACGCGATGTTAACTATCAGTAGCTCATGGCGAGCATGCACTGGCAATGTTCACGCGATGTTAACTATCAGTAGCTCATGGCGAGCATGCACTGGCAATGTTCACGCGATGTTAACGCGAGTTTCACGCGTTTTGATCACCCAAAAAGTACACATATAGTATACACAGTATACATATAGCTCATGGAAAGCGTTCGGCAACGATGACGCGAGTTCCATGATTTGTGTTCACCCAAAAAGTGCTCAACGCGCCTAAAGAAGTTTTCACTTCAAAAAGACGCGTTCTCGGTTCAAAATTCAAACTCCACCCGTTACACTATTAGGGACCTTTCAGATAGACCGGCGCGGAGAGCAGAGCAAATTTTAATCGCATTTAAAATAGAATCTTAAGACATTGAAATAAGATTTATTTTAACATTTTATCTCTTTTATAATAAGAGGATGCTCGAGGATGCTCCCAATACGCTCTGTGTGAAACATTAAGAGCAGCCGGTCGGCTGCTCCATGCTCGTGCTCTTTCGCGCTCGAGCATCCGACCGGCTCCGTTCGCGTGCTCTTTCATGCTCGCACAGCCGACCGTAGTAGGCCGAATAGGGTATTTGACAACATTGAAAATATACTATTGATTGTGGTCATCTTATCAGATAATAGCCTAAAAAAGACATATTTCACTCAATCACACTAAATTATGTAATTTTACGCGATATTTTGCACGAAATAAAACATTATAATTTTTGAAATTTTATCAGACACGTGAACGCTCTGTGATTGGTTGCTACTCTGGTGACGTCACTTGAAATTATTATACTTGAGAGTACACTTTACTTGGTCGATATAATTGAAGTTTATCAACCAATCGAAAGTAAACTTTAAATTTGAAACAATAAGATTGATATTAAAATAGCATTATTAACCTCTTAATTTCACTTATTTGGTGTGACTTTCTAGCGCATATACTCTACAATACACAATTGTTTTCATACCAATAATTAGATAAACTCTTCCACTAATAAATTATCACTAGATAAACTCATAACTTTTCTTTATTTCCTCACAAAAACAAAAGATTTGTACCTAAATACACAAGTGTTTTTCGCGCCATCCGTCGTAACTAATCACGCAGCGTGCTCTGTCGCACGCACCGAGAGCGAGCGAGAAAAGTGATGATGCTAATATTTTTGCTATGTATTTATTACATAATTAAAGATTGTTATTTTTCTTGTTTCCTCTCCCGCATTCCATTTATTGCATTTAACTTTGTATTTATTGTATTTAACCTATTTAATTACTTTTAATTTGTATTTAACTATTTAATTATTGTTACTGGATAGCTACGCTGTTTTGTTGTGGTTTCTGGTTATGTAACCCATACTGTGCCCATACATACTCTGACCTCTGTGTGTGAACCTATAAACTTGCTCATTGGTTTGTGACGTCACGCGTATCATGTGATCAGCGCTATTACAGAAATGTCGTTTTTGGCGCGGTTTTCAAAACTTAAACTTTATCATTGATTTAATTCTTAATACTGTAGATATTCCGAAAAATATCAATGTAGTGTGTTTTAATAAGTAATAAAGAATAATTTAAAACTAATTCCAAAAATTAGTTAAATAGCCTATTGCTCTGCCGTATGGCCCAAGAGCGTACGCTCGGCTCCGAACGCATCCGCGTGTCCGTTCACATAGACCGGCGCGGAGAGCAGAGCAAATTTGAACGGCCGGTCTGTGTGAAAAAAAAAATGCTCTCCGACGCTCTCCGCGCCGGTCTGTCTGAACGGTCCCTTATCGTACCCACACCTAGCACTAGTTTTCACTTAATTGGAGGGGAAAGGGGGACATTAGTCATG
The DNA here is from genome assembly GCA_920104075.1 of Melanargia galathea. Lineage (NCBI taxonomy): Eukaryota > Metazoa > Arthropoda > Insecta > Lepidoptera > Nymphalidae > Melanargia > Melanargia galathea. The sequence goes on along the minus strand of OV049857.1, from coordinate 1,681,724 downwards.
TTTATCATGGCTAAGTAATATTCTTAAAAAAAAAATTAATAAAATGTACCTACTCGCAGCCCTGACCGAGTAAACTATTAAATAGGGTAAAAGCCGGATAGTTGCCCCACTTTTTGAAATAGCTCTATTACTTAAAAAATAAGTATCCAGTTACAAATATACCTAGTTACGTATATATTAAAACACTGGTCTTTAATCTTTTATTTTACCCTATTTTTTTAGTATAATTAATATTGTTTTTGAGTAAATCCGGTTTTATTTGACCTCTCGAAAGTGGGATAGTTGCCTACTGTGGCGGATAGTTGCCTCACATTAAAAATTATTCGGGGGATAGTTGCCCTATAGCGGGGATAGTAGATTCACTATGAAATTGCTTCAATTTTTTTTTGGATTGAAATTTATTAAGTATTTAATTTTTTTGGATATATTTACTAAATGTAAATTTAATCAGTCTTTATTATTTATTTAGATTATTTTATTAAGTTTTAATGGAAATACTAAATAATCAACATGCAACTATAACATGTAACTAAACACGTGTAACACGTTATAGAGCCGAAAGGCAATTAGTCGCGCACAGTTAACCCACCTGCAATATGAAACTGTTGAAGAAAATATAGTTGCCCCATATACTTTTCAGTACGGATACTTGGCCTTTTAAAAAAAAAAAGAAATTTAACAATTTGACGTCAAAGACTTATTAATTACTCGTAATTTATACTTCAGTGCATGCGAAGAAACAAAAAGTTAACTGAATCGACAACTATAAAAAAAATATTCAATAGTAAATAATCCCAAATATAATTTCGATGCTCGTGGAGGTCTTGCCGCGGAAGATTTTCGCTCTCATGGACGAAACGCATGCACTCTAGTGTACAATTTTTATGGCATTGGAGCCTGCATAGGGAGCGCTTCTAACTCTAGAAGAGTGCTAAGGCCAGGGACATCTCTAACATAGTGTATTCAGAACCGGGGCAACTATCCCACTGGGGCAACTATCCTGCTTTTACCCTACTTCCTTTTTTCGCTGAAATTATTTAATATTTGGCACATTATTTTATTATTATTATGATAAACTTCTGGAAACTTCATCGCATGTTTTTGTTATCAAAAACATCTTCAAGGTCTGGTCTGCCGAACAATGGTTATGATCCACGTATTTGTTTGAGCAGGTGAAAGCATTCTTTAGACGGGGATGGAAAAATTGTAACACCTGTTTACATCTTTTCCGTGTTATTTGTTACTTATAGCTTCTGTCCGCGGCTTCGTCCGCGTGAATTTCGGTTTTTCACAAATCCCGAGGGAATCGTGGCTTTCCGGTTCCCGTTCCCGCTCCGTTTTCCAACCTTTATACCTACTTTCTAGGAAATTTGCTATAGTGATCTACCTCTAGCTGTAGCTACAGATTTCGGTTTTTTCAAAATCCCGTGGGAACTGTGGATTTTTCCACATAATAAAAAGTAGCTTTAGTAGAATTTAACACATAAGTCCGGGCATAATCTATCTCCATTAAAAATTTCAGCCCAATCGGTTGAGTAGTTGCGGCGTTAAAGAGTAACAAATCTACACACACACAAACTTTCGCCTTTATAATATTAGTGTGATTACATTATTGACCCCGCTGGCGCAGTGGTGAATGCTGTGGTCTTAGGTCTGTGGTTCGATAAGCAGCAGGGGCAATTTATGAAGTTATAATTGAAGTTATACTTCCTTAGGCCACCACTACAGCCTTTTAACGTCCCACTGCTGGGCATAGGTTTCGTCTCTCATAGGAGAGAGGGATTTAGAGCTTAGACCCGCCACGCTGCTCCAATTCGGGTTGACGGGCTTTAACGACTAAATTGTCACATGATAGTGACAATAACCGGGACCGACTGCTTAACGTGCTCTCCGAGGCACGGGGGTGAAATACCACCAACTTCCAACTCCGGACTGGCACTGTGAGTCTCTAGATAGAAAACCCCAATACCTAACAATAATTTGCCCGACCCGGGAATTGAACCGGGGACCTCGTGATCTGCAATCGAATATGCTAACCACTAGACCAACGAGGCAGTGTATACGTACTTGCACGCGTAAAAAGTAAGTATAACCCATTACCGGCTCACTACAGAGCACGGGTCTCCTCTCAGAGTGAGAAGGCTTTTGGCCGTAGTCTACCACGCTGGCCAAGCGGATTGGCAGACTTCACACACCTTTGAGAACGTTATGGAGAACTCTCAGGCATGCAGGTTTCCTCACGATGTTTTCCTTCACCGTTAAAGCAAGTGATATTTAAATACTGAAAACGCACATAACTCCGAAAAGTTAGAGGTGCGTGCCCGGGATCGAACCCACGACCTCCGATTAGAAGTCGGTCGTCCTAACCACTAGGCTATCACAGCTTACGTTAGTCACGTTACGGCACGTTAAAAGGCTGTAATGGTGGTGGTGGGTCTTGGTGGTGGGTGGTGTAAGTACATGAGTACCTACTCACAATTTTTTTTTAATTGTCTCTGGTCAGGTGGCGCGCTTCACCGCCCACAGGTAGGTACCCACAGAACAATAAAATTAGTAGTCTTTTTAACCCCCGACGCAAAAACGACGGGGTATTATAAGTTTGACGTGTCTGTGTCTATCTGTTCCCCTGTGGCGCTCAAACGGGTGGACCGATTCGAATGCGGTTTTTTTGGTTTGAAAGGTGAATTAGTCGATAGTTTTGTTAGCTAATATGTTTGAAAAAAATCGGTCCAAGATGACCGCCGCTACAAAATGGCAGATTAGGTAGGTACATATTTTTTCACAACTCCCTTAATATGGGTATCAAATGAAAGGGCTTGATTAGTAAAATAGCACTATTGCAAATCCAAGATGGCCGCTGCCACAAAATGTCGGGGTTTTTTTTTTAATTTTTAATTTATACTTGTAATTTGTTCTGTAACCCTACCGACGAAGACGTGCTGCCTATAGCGACTTGCGTTCCGGTACGATGCCGCATAGAAACCGAGCATGAGTATTGAGTACTAGCTGACCCCCGCAACTTCGTTCGCGTGTTTATAGGTTTTATATAGGATCGGAACGGATCCCATAATTCTTTTATGTACCAAAACTAAATGTAGCCTAAGTTACTCCTTATAATATCACCTATCTGCCATTGAAAGTTCCATTAAAATTGGTCCAGCCGTTTCTGAGATTAGTTGAAACAAATAGACAGACCAATAAACATAAATTTAAACGCACGCCAGTTTAAACCGTACGTACAAAGATCCGGATCCCAAGTTATTTGAACCCAATAAATGTCTGTCATTTCTGAACTAAAAAATCTATGACCTTGAAATATTTACGGGACAATAAATAAAGTACTACCTTTCTAACAAAAAAAGAATGAGTGAAATCAAACAACGCGTTAATGAATTACAGCTAAATACACGTTTTAACTTTCATCCCCTCTCCCAAGGGAACCGTGCTTAATTTCGGGATAAAAAGTATCCTATGTCCTACCTCGGAGTATAAACTCAAATCGTACCAAGTTTCATTTGAATCCATTCAGTAGTTTCGGCGTGATGCGCGGCCAAGATACAGACAGACAGACAGATAGACAGACAGACAGACAGACAAAAATGAAAAAAATTGCAGTTTTGGCTTCAGTATCGATTATAGAGTGCCCTCCAATAAAAATTTTCAAAATATCTTCAATGTACAGAATTGGATCTGTTACAGTTTTATTATATTATAGAAGATAGAAGAAGATGGGTTTAATAAAAACTGCCATACCTGTTCCAAGTTAGCCCGCTTCCATCTTAGACTGAATCGTCACTTAGTATCAGGTGAAATCGCAATAAAGGGAGCTAACTTGCAGATGAATAATAAAAAACCTATTTTTAACCGAGTTCAAAAAAGGAGGTTCTCTATTATAAAGCATCTATACTTCACTACATAGTATAAAACAAAGTCACTTTCTCTGTCCCTATATCCCTATGTCCCTATGTACGCTTAAATCTTTAAAACTACGCAACGGATTTGATGCGGTTTTTTTTTTAATAGATAGAGTGATTCAAGAGGAAGGTTTATAAGTAGAAAAATTGGACCCGGTAGGTGGCGCTAATAGCGGGCAGGACGACGTCTGCCGGGTCCGCTAGTAATATAATAAAGCGGAAGAGTTTGTTTGTTTGAACGCGCTAATCTCAGGAACTACTGGACCGATTTCAAAAATTCTTTCACCGTTCGATATGTACGTGATCCCTGAGTGCTATAGGCTATATATTATGTATCACGGGCGAAGCCGGGGCGGACCACTAGTATGTTATAAATTATAACTCTCTCGTTTTCGTCTCGTCGGTTAGCAGGTTCGACTGTGAATCACGAGGTCCCGGGTTCGATTCCCGGGTCGGGCCAAAAAATAAATTATGATGTACTTATTGGTTTTCTGTCAAGAAATTCTCAGGGCCAAGCCCGCAGTTGGATGTTGGCGGTGTTAGACACACGCACACCCCCGTGCCTCGGAGAGCACGTATAGCCGTCGCTCCTGCGCCTGATCTCTCTCCAGTCGCGTCGCATTGACGTCCCATCGGACTATGAGAGTGAGGGAATAGAGAGTGCACCTGTGTATGCGCACACACTTGTGCACTATAATATCTCCTGCGTAGATGGCTAGTCTCCGCCTCGGTTGAGATTGGCCGCCGTGACCGATTTTAATGATTTTTTTCATTATTGCCATCTATATACTTTCAGGAAGGCTTTAGTTTATTACACACCTAAGTATTCTTATGTACGAAGTTTTTCACAAGTCCCGAGGGAATCGTGGATTTCCGGTTCCCGTTCCCGCTCCCTTTTCCAACCTTTAAACCTACTTTCAAGGAAGTTTGCTATAGTAATCTGATGATGAATTCTATAGCTGTAGTATTTTTCAAAATCCCGTGGAAACCGTGGATTTTTCAAGGATAAAAAGTAGCCTATGTGTTAAATCATGGCTTAATCTATCTCCATTCAAAACAGCCAAAGTGGTTCAGTGCTTGCGGCGTTAAAGAGTAACAAACATAAACACATACACACAACAGACACACGCAAACACATACAGACACAAACTTTCGCATTTATGTTATATTAGTGTGATCATCAGATATTGCCACCACCACTACAGACTTTTTTAACATCCCACTGCTGGGAGCGCAGGCTTCCTCTCATAGGAGAGAGGGATTAGTGTTCAGACCCGCCATGCGGGTTGCTACAATGCGTGTTGGCGGACTATAACGACTATGACACATGATAGTGATAATAACCGGAACCGACTGCTTAACGTGCTCTCCGAGGCACGGGGGTGAGACACCGCCAACTACTAACTCCGGGCTGGCACTGAGAATTGGTTGACAGAAAAATCCAATACCTAATAATTGCCTGACCCGGGAATCGAACCCGGGACCTCGTGATGTGCAATCGAATATTATGCTAACCACTAGACCAACGAGGCAGTGGATTTTCAAAGAAATTGAAATTGAAATATGACTTATTCGCCCTTTTTAGGTTCATAATCACAATTTTATGATATTATTATGTAATTTTAGGATACCGTAGTCACATAATATATAATAGTACTACGTTCAATTATAACTTTCTAAATTGCTCCTGCTGCTTATCGACCTCGGGACACAAGACCACAGCTTTCACCACTGCGCCAGCGCGGTCAATAATGTACATCATACTCACGGAAGAGAAAAAGCAGGGGAAATGAAATGCACCAAAACTACTATAGGAACCGCCGCGCTGTCGCCAAACTCATACAAATATACCGATCACGGAAGAGAAAAAGCAGATCACACTAATATTATAAAGGCGAAAGTTTGTGTGTGTGTGTGTGTGTGTGTGTATGTGTGTTACTCTTTAACGCCGCAACTACTCAACCGATTTGGCTGAAATTTTGAATGGAGATAGATTATGCCCTGACTTATGTGTTAAGTTCTACTAACTACAGCTACTTTTTATCCTACCAAAAACATAAATGTGAAAATGGAGCCAAGTTCTATAACAAGCAAGTGAGGGATTTAAGCTTCGCCGATAAAAGCCTTGATATCTAGATGGGCGCCAAGTTCTATAGAAAGTGTTTGTATTATTTTTACAAGAAAATACAAGGAGCTTTGATTGTTTTAAAATATTTTTTATGTTATTAAATTCATATAACTTGCAAAGTTTGAATAGTCAGTAAATAACATTTAACGTCTAACATAAAATGTAGTTCAAGTTTAAGAATGCACTTGGCAAGTTTTTTTCCCCACAAATAATTGACGTATGGAGATGAAAACTTGCCAAGTACATTCTTAAACTTGAACTACATTTTATGTTAGACGTTAAATGTTATTTACTGACTATTCAAACTTTGCAAGTTATATGAATTTAATAACATAAAAAATATTTTAAAACAATCAAAGCTCCTTGTATTTTCTTGTAAAAATAATACAAACACCTTCTATAGAACTTGGCGCCCATCTAGATATCAAGGCTTTTATCGGCGAAGCTTAAATCCCTCACTTGCTTGTTATAGAACTTGGCTCCATTTTCACATTTATGTTTTTGGTAGGATATCATTAATTTTTGTAAATTTGTTCATTCATTCATGATACTTCTTCATTTATTACTAACCTAGTTTATTACATAAACTAACAATACTAACTTAGCAATTAAGGAAAAATTTTATTAACATACTTACAATCTATGGATGGAAACATCTGAAATAAACGTTTATTTATTAATTAAAGTAATATATTCCTCAAGTTCGAACTTGGCTACATTTTCACATTTATGTTTTTGGTGGGATATCATTACTTTTTGTAAAGTTAATTTCTCTTCATGTATTAAAATTACCTCACAAATATTGCACATAATAAAACATTAAAACCACATGATAATGTACCGTATTAATTTAAGCACTATTAGATTATTGGAAATAATGAGTTCAACAGACTTAAATGAGTTTTGCTGTGTTTGGTTTACTTAAATAGCTAATAATTAAAACCTTGGCATCTATAAATTAGCTACTCGTAGTTTACGATTGAGTAGTGTTGTGTGCAAACTAGATATTTTCGGTTAGAGTTCAAGTAATGAAAGATTTTTGAACAACGTATTAGAACTTATTGAGTTCGAGTAATGTCTCAGATTCTTTTGATTTTATAGGTTACAGTGAATTAATTTGATAACAACCTTTGAAAGAAGACTTTGATATTAAGCGTGTGTAAGCTTCTAAAAGCCTTCTAAAAGAAAAAAAATTTGAAGTGGAACCATTTACTTGAGAAAAGTATATGATGATTGGTAGCTCCACCACGCCACCAATGGTGAGCTTCTACCTTCCCTTGATATCCCAGGAACCATATTTTAGTCTTTTGATTAATATAATATCAAAAGACTAATAAGTCTCCTAAAATACCAAGAAACTGTAGCTCCCCCCCACACACGTCATCATTTTAATTCAACTGAAGTCAAAGTCAAAGTCAAAATATATTTATTCAAAATTGGTACTTGTTGGACGTCAATTTAAGTACATGAAAGTGAATTAATGGTGATAATTACTTACTGCGTAGCATATACTTACACTTAGCATACTTTTTGGAAGTGGTCCGTTCCACTTATGATATACAATGCAGCATAAATGCTGGATTTTTTCGCATTTTTTAATATTAATGATCATAATATACTTTTGTAATACTTTCTTAGAATGAAGAACTAGGATTGACATAGTCCTTAGGTGCAGCAATCAACGATTTATTAAAATTAATGACCTGGTGCATTGCCAAGCGCCTTGATGTTATATTACTCACTAAGTGACTCAACTACGATCAACATTTTAGCTGTTCATCGCATCTGCTCAGCGTTTTTTCCTGCGCTTATGCTGCACTGTTTTCTTTTCTGTGCTATTTTCTATATTTTCCTGCAAAGTAGTAATATGAGAGCGCATAGTCCATTCCTGATCTGGATTTTTTCTCACTCGTTTTCTGTTTATAGATAATTTGGCTAAGTCGGGGCGGTATAATGTTCGCAAACGGTTGTATTCGTTTATAGAATTTTCTTGGGCCTTAATTTGACTAGGGTCTAGGTTAATGAGATGAACACCCTCTATAGTCTTGACTCGAGATAGAGCAACATACGCCTGCCCTCTGCTAAATATTGAGGAACCTAAATCGAGTAGGGCGCTGTCAAGACTAAGGCCTTGTGATTTATGGATAGTAATAGCGTATGCTAAGCAAATAGGGAACTGTTCCCGGTGAAACTCGTAAGTTAAATTATGGCAAAATTTAATTTTAATTTTTCTCACTTCATCGTTTTGGTCGGCACCATAAAGTACTTTCTCTATTTCCCCAATCGATCCGTTAACCAACCCATGCAAAGCAAACAGCTCTCGCCTCCTTCCTGAGCTTGAATGCCTTTACTCTTTTATCTGAACTTGCAAGGAACTAGTAACAATATGAATTCTATTTTATGAGTACCAAATGTCTGCAATTAAGGGTCAGCGCAGACTGAGCGTGGTGAGTCGAGTCGAGTAAGGGTGGTCTCGACTCTCGTGGCCGGGTGCTTAGGTAGAGTGACCACTAGGCGAAAATCTCTATATTTTAAACAGAAATAGTTTTCTGTTTAAACTAAATATTATCAATTTTCTATTTTTAACCCCCGATGCAAAAAACGGGGTGTTATAAGTTTGACGTATCTGTGTGTGTGTGTGTAGTCTGTCTGTTCCCCTGTAGCGCTCAAAGGGGTGAACCGATTTGAATGCGGTTTTTTTTTTGTTTGAAAGGTGAATTAGTCGGGAGTGTTGTTAGCTATGTTTGATGAAAATCGGTCCAAGATGGCCGCCGCTACAAAATGGCGGATTACATATTTTTTCACAACTCCCTTAATATGGGTATCAAATGAAAGGGCTTGACTAGCAAAATAGCACATTGCAAATCCAAGATGGCCACCGCCACAAAATGGCGAATGTCAGGGTTTTTTTTTAATTTTTAATTTATACTTGTGTTTAAATATTTCGGCTGAATGCTTATCCTATGTACTTCAGTCATACTTTAGTCTTGAGCACTTTAGCGCGCCAAATTTAATTATAAAAACAAGGTTATAAAAATTTCAAGTAGGTAGTATATCAAATAAAACCGGTCAAGTACGAGTGGTACTCGCACGTAAAGGGTGTTTTTTATAATTTACATGGCAGTTGCTACACCCACATGCACACACACAAACACATAACACACACGCACGCACGCACGCATGCACACACACACACACACACACACACACACACTGTGAATACTTTAACAATTTACCTATTAAGGTTCATGAGATACATCCTGCTGACTGAAAGACAGACAGATAGTACAGACAGAAGAGTCCTAATAAGCAGAGTTTAAATTGACACAGTGTAGCCATGCTTCACCACACTTTGGTGGTGTGCATTAGGCCTAATGGATCGCAATATCTGACATCTGGCAAAACACTAGTAAATGAACAAACCATGCACCAAACAATGTGTGACGGAATACCATTGATTGCCAAGAAATACTAACAAAACAATAAGCTCTTTTTTTATGGTTCCATAGTCAACCAAGAACCCTTATACATATAAAATTGTCATATCGGTCCGTTCGTCCGTCCGTCCGCGGCTTAGCTCAGAAACTCTTACTACTAGCACAGAAAGTTGTAATTTGACATGGGTATGATAATATAGTAGGTACCTATGGCGTGGTCGGCTGCATTAATATGACTTATGACATTGATAATAATGGCCCCTTGGCGCGGTTGGCAATGACCATGCCTTCCGCTCCGGGGTTGCGCGTTCGATTCCCGCTCCAAGTCTGGGTGTATATTATGTAAGTATATAAGTATAGAATTTATACATTTTTTTAATTGTATATCTATCAGTCGGTTGTTAACTCTATAACAGGCATTAAGTTGCCTACTTTAGGTTCAGCACTGATTGAAAATAAATACATAGGTAAGTACTATGTATCGTTAAAATAAAATACTAACGCTATGATGAACTCAGTGCTATGAACAAGCTATTTTTTATTAGTTTCTTTACTAATCTCTCAAGAGCTTATTTAATCTTTTTCTTTTCGTACTTATACTTTTATGGGATATAATTTATTAGCTACCATAACTAAAGTTAATACAACAAATACTTAGTATGGATAAAATTAATGAGTAATTATTTTTGAGCTTCAGGATACAATTTTAAAACATATTAATGCAAAGCAAAATGTTAAGTCGAATGTATCGAGTCAGCTGACGGACTAGTAAACCTCGCTGCATGGGACTGTAACATGTGCAGTGTGCACTATTGTTTGTCAAAGCTTTCTGATTTTTTATGCATTTCACTGCCCATTTAAGTGGTGTGGTTTACATGAGAATAATATTATGTCTTGATTACGAATATTGTTACGAGCATCATAATAACTAGTATTACAAATTACTAGGTATACTTACCTACCGTTTATCTAATCCTTTGATACATAACTTATATGTTTAAGTATAATACCTACCTAACCTATAATTTATATTATGTTCTAAGATTATCCTTTATTACCGCTTATAAAATAAAATAAATATTAATATACCAATTTAACTAAAACATACAACCGAAACTTGAACTCTATGAATACTTCATGTTATGCGTGTGAAGCCGGGGTGGGTCGCTAGTAGGTATACTACATAGTTATAATATTATGTTATTACTTACTTCGGAAGTAAATATATATCATATTAGACGATGCGAATCGTAATAGGGTTCATTATTGTTGATTTATGTATAAAAATAACATTGTCTTCAATACCTATTAAGTAGTTTATAATTTCTGGATTCGATCCCGAGACCAAAATTTGTGAGTATCAAGGATCTCTAAAATATAAAGAAATGCATTATTATGTGAAAGTAGCTAATTACTTAGTTATATACAAAGTTAAATTAAAATGTGCACCTCGACTCCATACTGTGTGTTCTGTAGGAGGTGAACCTATAACCTTTCTCAGGTATTAAGACTTAATTTGCTGTTTTCTGATTTTTTCCTTTATATACACCCAATCACCTATCACCACACCAAATTTCAAGTTTCTAAGTCACCTGGAAGTAGGTTAGGTTTTTGATGAGTGAGTGAGTGATAAAAATAGCACTTTTCAGACCTTAATAACTCGAGAACTATAAAAGATTTTTCCATGAAATTTAGGCTTCTAAGTGTTCAAATGAATTTTAATAGATATGCAAAATTGTAAGTGTGTAGCTTTAATAGTTTTTGAGTTAGGAGGGGGTCGAAAGTAGCTTGAAATGGTTCGTGTAAATATACACACTGCCCGTCTGTCGCCGCTCTTCGAACTTGGCTTGACACACGGCCGTGTGTCTTGATCCTGGAAAAATCCACGATTCCCTCGGGATTTGTGAAGAGCGAAATTCACGCGGGCGAAGCCGCGGGCAGAAGCTAGTAACACATAATACGGAAAAGGTGTAAACATGACAATTGTCTATTGTGACAAGTGCATGACAACGATTTGTCATATTTTGTCAATCTCATTGACATTGTCAATATGTTGTCAACATGAAATTATTATTATCTCTATGGTTGTCAATAATAGATTCAAATTGACGTTAATTTTTTTTTTAGCTTAAGTGCCATAACCCACTGGCGCGACACGTCGCGCGCGGCAAGCCGCGGGTTGTCGCGCGCGTTTTTATTTTCTATACAAACTCTATGCAAACGCTTGCCGCATAACCCACTGGCGCGGCGCGATTTCATGCCGCGCCAGTGGGTTTTGCACGTCAGTTTTACATAGAGTTTGTATTGAAAATAAAAACGCGCGCGACAACCCGCGGCTTGCCGCGCGCGACGTGTCGCGCCAGTGGGTTATGGCACTTATATTTTGTTAAATTTTGCATGATTGTTTATTTTATGTTTTTATTTTATTTTTATTATATTCGACCACAAAATAGATTGTTATTCATGTTGGTTTATAAATCATTAATACGTAAACCGTGCATGCGACTAGAAACACACAATTATACATCATGAACAAAATAACTGACAGACCGAAGCGAGTGAAACTGGAGAATTATTGCGAGATTTGCGACAAAACAATCATCGGGAGCTCCTACAAATTCAAGTCTCACCTTTTCAAACACAACGCAGTCAAGGAAAGGTATAATTGTGACTTTTGCTTGAAGAAATTTTTTCGAAAGGACGCTTACAAAACCCACACAAACAGGCATCTGGGGGTACCGCAAAAATGTTACATCTGCGATTACTGCGACCGGAAATTCGTCATAAAGAACAATCTGATCACTCATTTGAGAAGGATCCACGATGAAAACTTGGACACTGAACTGGGTAAATATAAGTGTAGCGTTTGCAAACTTATGTACTGCGAGCGACGACTGTTAGACCATCATATACGTAAAGTGCATTTCAACATACAGTTCGCCAAGGAACCGTTGCACACTAATAAGATGATCAATGAAACGTGGATAGAAAACGTTAACAACAAAAACGCAACGGTGAGCATGACGAAGGTAAACAACAACGTGATTGTTATAAAACAGTTGAAAATTGATGTCAAAGTTAACGAGACTGAAACAAAATATAATATGACAGAATTCAATACAGAATGTATGGACCAGTACTCGAAAGGAACGTGCGATTATTGTAAGAAAGAAATGCTCAAGAAGAGTTTGAGGACCCATATTAAGGAGGTACACATGCATATATATTTTTTTCATTAGTACACAGTGGAATACTTACGTGTTTTTATGTACACTAAATTATTATTTTATACTATTACTAGCTGATGCCTGCGACTTCAACCGCATGGATTCATATGAATCTCATACAAAATGCCATCCCCTATTTAACACCCTTAGCGGTTGAATTTTCAAAAATTCTTAGTGGATGCCTACGTCACAATAGCTATTCTGCCGTGGTATAACTAAAACGCTGTTGCCTAGTTCCTCAGAAGGAACTAGGTAATGGCGTTTTAGTTATACCACAGCAGTATTTGCATGTTGCATTTCAGCTCAATCCGCCCAGTGGTCTGAGCTATGCGTTGATAAGCAAATTAATTATGATGAAAAAGAAAAGGTGACTAACTGACTGACTGATCAGTCAGTCAGTCACATTTTCCTTTTATATATTTAGATTATTATTATTATCATGAGTAGTCGGTTTTAATTTACGTACTTTATCACTTGTTTAATGGTTGGTTGGTATGCTGTCAGAAAAGATATCTGCAACATCGCTTTATCAGTGTTTCTCTAATCTTAACCTGTTACAGGTACACATGGATATAAGAAAGTTTCAATGTAAAGTGTGCAAAGAGAGCTTCTCCAGGCATTACCAGTTGGTTGAACACAAGTGCGGTCATTTTAGAAGACGCAAAAGGGAGAATCGTCCGAGTTTCATTGCGAAAAAGAAGGCTTTGAAGTCAGAGTTAGTTGGATTCTAAATTGTCTATGCTCAAAGAGTATCTTTGAACTTTTGACTTGTTGTTTTGAACGTATTTGGACATTAGTAAAGATCTACTGCTAAGGCAGTAGTTCGACCATGCCTGATGTTTTTGCTATTAAGAAATGGCAGGAAAGTCAGTGGTGGCATGCATCTCATGTTTTAAAGTATTATTTTTTGACATGATAATGTTTTAAATCGATAAACATCAGAATCTTAACCACAAGAGGAGTCTGATGATTCGTTATGATGATGGAGCCAAGAAGCAGTGTTTTTTAGTTTTTTTTTACCTAACTTTAAATTATATACATAATGCACTTCACAGCATGCCGCACGCACATAACTCTTGAATTATATACAAATATAATCTATATTTTATAGCTATTTATGAAAACAAACATTGTGCCTTTTTACATTTACAGACAAATGTAGCTATTTTTGTAGGTTTATGGCCTGTTTCACCACCTTCTGATAAATGTCGGATAGCCTAAACATAATTCAAATTCAAATTCAAATTCAAAACTCATTTATTCAAAGTAGGTACAGTACACTGTACACTTTTTGAACTTTTTTTTATAAGTTTTGTCACTTTCTTACTTTATGTCAAGTGACAAAGACATAAGTTTTAGATAGCTATCCGATACTTATCAGAAGGTGGTGAAACAGGCACTTAGTGTAATTTAGTTATACAGTCTTCCAAAAGATGTTTTTATAGTAGTTTATGAAACGGTTGCATAATAGAGGTTATTAAAACACGAGTGTTAGTTTAAAAAACGAGCCGCAGGCGAGTTTTTTAATAGTATTACACGAGTGTTTTAATAACTAATTATGTAGAGTTTCATACACTACTTTATCTAAGCTCATCAATAGGTATCTTACGTATAAAAGAAAAGACTAAGAAATTAACAAAATTATTTATTATAATAAGTATTCATGTTTTGGATATTGCAATTTATAAATGTACTCAATTCTTCAGGGGAGAACGTTTTTGCATTTTTTCCCTTAAAGCCCTGCGATTTTCTTTTTAAAACAGCAATCAGTCTTGTGTATTTAATAATATCGATTTGGTTGTAGATACTCAATATACTTTTGAGCATTGAGTATTTAGCCCATAAGGACAAAGACTTAAATTTATTTGATAATTCTTGGAAATATGCTAGCATTACATTTTCTGAAAATGAAGTGGTTTTTTTCAAAATTTTCCAACTCATAAAATCTTGGTAACATTTATCGTAAATTTTCTTTGATTTTGCTGGCAAAAGATTATTTGTCATTCCCGATGCTATTTCCAGAATGTCTGGTGGAGTTAAATTCTCTTCAGTATCACTGCTAGACATTTTTCCGCACAACAAAAATCACTTGCAAAATTTTGAGTTACAAAAACTGAATAGTAAATAAATAATAAATTAAAAATTTAAATAATAGGCGCCAAAATTCAATTGTCAATTTCGAATGTGCGGTGCGTGCAGTGCGTCTATGGTCAATTATGGTAGCACTACACTCTGTCCTCTGGCCGCATCTTGCTACCGCCACACTTTCGCAGTAGTAGTAATAGGGTAACTTTGATAGCGGGATAATCATTGTAAGTAACAAAATTAAACTAACTAACTATTGTACCTATTTCTTTTAAAATGTTTCTTTTGTTTAATTTATGTTTTTTTGGTGTACAATAAAGTATTAAATAATAATAATAATAATAATAAACACCCGGCATGGCTCAAAAATACCAGAACCCAGTGCCTGTACTATAATGTAGAAAAAATTATTTTTTAACATTGTTTTGCAATAATTTCCTAACAAAGTAGTGTTATAATGAACTTTTTTAATTTTTTTTTTAAATATTATAGATGTATGTGAATAAAGTAGTCCAATATATGACACATTTTGATTTCATATTCGGAATTTTATGATATGAGAGTAGATAAAATCCTTTATTGACTTCTTTATATGTAACAATCATGTACACAAATTATTTATTAAGTTTAAGACTGAAAAAAAGTATCTTGTCTTTAATATTGTTAACTTATAAAAAAAGTGCCTTGCCTTTAGGTCAGCCGCATATTAACAGAATTTGTCTGTCAGAAGATATTTGGACACAGCTGTAATGCATTTTTACATTTTGTATGAGATGCTGCAAACCATTAGAATTTTGCCAAATTGTGCATCTAACTAACTCTCACTAGATTCACAAAACAAAGTTTAAAGACAAACAATTTCTGATAATATGCGGCCGGCCTTAGTGTTGTGATATATTTTTCTATAATATAAAATTATGTTACATGTTGCAGAGATTAGATAAGTATAATAACAAAGTTTTTACAAAACTACATACTTTATTATAGGCATAAACTGTAACTATATGTAACTTTTAACTGTTAGAACTTTTAACTCTTATTAAAACAAAATATTAATAATTTCTGTTGTTTTCTTTGCCAAAATACTTTTCCTCTAATGTTTTACAGGTGCTTTTAGTTGCACTATTTTTCATCTATCTATAATATAATAAAACTGTAACAGATCCAATTCTGTACATTGAAGATATTTTGAAAATTTCTTTTGGGGGGCACTCTATAATCGATACTGAAGCCAAAACTGTAATTTTTATCATTTTTGTCTGTCTGTCTGTCTGTCTGTCTGTATCTTGGCCGCGCATCACGCCGAAACTACTGAATGGATTCGAATGAAACTTGGTACGATTTGAGTTTATACTCCGAGGTAGGACATAGGATACTTTTTATCCCGAAATTCAGCACGGTTCCCTTGGGAGAGGGGAAGAAAGTTAAAACGTGTATTTAGCTGTAATTCATTAACGCGTAGTTCGATTTAACTCATTCTTTTTTTGTTAGAAAGGTACTACTTTATTTATTGTCCCGTAAATATTTCAAGGTCATAGGTTTTTTGGTTCAGAAATCACAACCCTCAGTATTGGGTTCAAATAACTTGGGACCCGGATCTTTGAAAGTACGGCTTATTTTAAACTGGTGCGCGTTTAAATTTATGTTTGTCGGTCTGTCTATTTGTTCCAGCTAATCTCCGAAACGGCTGGATCGATTTTAATGGAACTTTCAATGTTATAAGGAGTAACAGGCTACATTTAGTTTAGGTACATAAAATAATTATGCAATCCGATCCGATCCTATATAAAAACCTATATCTACGCGAACGAAGTTGCGGGGATCAGCTAGTCATAATATAAAAATAATGCTTAGGTTCAGTTTTCTTAGGTTTAAACTTTAAATTGTGTATTTTTCTGTATCCATGTTTACAGTTTAGTCCAAGCAGAAAATAAGATTGTTTTTTGATTTATAGCAGATACAAGTAGCGGCACGAAACTTTAGCGCTGACCTTCAGTAGTGCGACAATGATCTTTCGGCATGTGACCAAAATCGGAACTAATGCCTCCTGCAGGTAAGGGTTACCTTATCTAGAATACTACTAAGCTGTGCTACCTACAACTAGCCCCCCTGCTAATTTTATTGATGTGCCAAAAGATTCTTGTCGCACTGTACATTTTTTTGGAACATTTCTTCCACTTTCTTTTCTTCCAATTTCATTTCATCAGGTGCTTATATTAACACCATAAACAAGAAATCTCATTATTTTTTTATTAAATCGAACTGGGATTGTTTGCTTTTTGAAATTAAGTTCGTTTTTGGATCGATTCGGTGCCGCAGTCTTCTAGGCTTAAGTAGTTCTTGAAACCGCTTTTCATTACTTTATACTTAGACTGGAGCGGAGATGTCTGCTGGCTAGAGCGGAGATGCGTACTGGCTAGACTGGAGCGGAGATGTCTGCTGGCTAGAGCGGAGATGCGTACTGGTTAGACTGGAGCGGAGATTTCTGCTGGCTAGAGCGGAGATGCGTACTGGCTAGACTGGAGCGGAGATTTCTGCTGGCTAGAGCGGAGATGCGTACTGGTTAGACTGGAGCGGAGATGTCTGCTGGCTAGAGCGGAGATGCGTACTGGTTAGACTGGAGCGGAGATTTCTGCTGGCTAGAGCGGAGATGCGTACTGGCTAGACTGGAGCGGAGATGTCTGCTGGCTAGAGCGGAGATGCGTACTGGTTAGACTGGAGCGGAGATTTCTGCTGGCTAGAGCGGAGATGCGTACTGGCTAGACTGGAGCGGAGATTTCTGCTGGCTGGAGCGGAGATGCGTACTGGTTAGACTGGAGCGGAGATTTCTGCTGGCTAGAGCGGAGATGCGTACTGGCTAGACTGGAGCGGAGATGTCTGCTGGCTAGAGCGGAGATGCGTACTGGTTAGACTGGAGCGGAGATTTCTGCTGGCTAGAGCGGAGATGCGTACTGGCTAGACTGGAGCGGAGATTTCTGCTGGCTAGAGCGGAGATGCGTACTGGTTAGACTGGAGCGGAGATGTCTGCTGGCTAGAGCGGAGATGCGTACTGGTTAGACTGGAGCGGAGATTTCTGCTGGCTAGAGCGGAGATGCGTACTGGCTAGACTGGAGCGGAGATGTCTGCTGGCTAGAGCGGAGATGCGTACTGGTTAGACTGGAGCGGAGATTTCTGCTGGCTAGAGCGGAGATGCGTACTGGCTAGACTGGAGCGGAGATTTCTGCTGGCTAGAGCGGAGATGCGTACTGGCTAGACTGGAGCTGAGATTTCTGCTGGCTAGAGCGGAGATGCGTACTGGCTAGACTGGAGCGGAGATTTCTGCTGGCTAGAGCGGAGATGCGTACTGGTTAAACTGGAGCGGAGATTTCTGCTGGCTAGAGCGGAGATGCGTACTGGCTAGACTGGAGCGGAGATGTCTGCTGGCTAGAGCGGAGATGCGTACTGGTTAGACTGGAGCAGAGATTTCTGCTGGCTAGAGCGGAGATGCGTACTGGCTAGACTGGAGCGGAGATTTCTGCTGGCTAGAGCGGAGATGCGTACTGGCTAGACTGGAGTGGAGATTTCTGCTGGCTAGAGCGGAGATGCGTACTGGTTAGACTGGAGCGGAGATTTCTGCTGGCTAGAGCGGAGATGCGTACTGGCTAGACTGGAGCGGAGATTTCTGCTGGCTAGAGCGGAGATGCGTACTGGCTAGACTGGAGCGGAGATGTCTGCTGGCTAGAGCGGAGATGCGTACTGGCTAGACTGGAGCGGAGATTTCTGCTGGCTAGAGCGGAGATGCGTACTGGCTAGACTGGAGCGGAGCTGTCTGCTGGCTAGAGCGGAGATGCGTACTGGTTAGACTGGAGCGGAGATTTCTGCTGGCTAGAGCGGAGATGCGTACTGGCTAGACTGGAGCGGAGATGTGTGCTGGCTAGAGCGGAGATGTGTGCTGGCTAGAGCGGAGATGTGAGCTGCGTGCGGCGAGCGTTGATGTCGAGTTGAACGCACAGTTTAGCGCGATCTGACACGAAAGACAGGCATGTCAGTCGTGTCACTATTACAAAAACTGCATCTTCTTTTACTTTTTTTACGGGTTGTGCGACGGGAGGAACTAGCGACGCCGCTCACTGCACGCAGCTCACATCTCTTCTCGTCTCCGCGACGCGCCGTCGCCAGCTTGCGAGGGACAGTTCACATCTCTGCTTTGTACCGCCGCCCAGGCGAGATTTGTTGTGCCCAGCTCAGCCACAACACATCTCCGCATCGATCGTGCCATACAAATATGATACATCTCCGCTCAGTGGTATCCACTGAAGCGGAGCGGAGACGAGATGCGGGAATAACGAAATTCTATTGGTTGTTTAAAAACCATCCGCTCATCTCGTCTCCGCTTTGGTGGAGTCCGGGCCTTCATTCGATGCAGTAAACTGACGTTTCACGGGTTACTACTTTTGACGGAAAAAAAATAGGGATATGGCAGAAGTAAATGATGCGAATGATTCACAACATCAATTATTTTATTTAATCTTTATTTACTGCAGTACAAGATTTATTTTTAAGAGGTATATTCTTTAGTAGTAGGTAAATAATGTTAGATAGAAAGTTACCTGTAATAACTTCCTAAATAAGTAACTTTAAAACTTTATGAAACTAACTTTATGAAATTTTAGTCTGTTAAATGTTAAATATTGTATGCCTGTTAGAGGTAGATTTTCCTACTATATACATACAATTATTTTAAGATCTTATTAAGCAACAATTAAATGTTTTTATGATTATAACTATAAATGAAATGAAATGAAGTGAGCTCTCAATATCAATATCACATCACTATTGAGATTAGGTTGACAACATTACTTTACGAAATGACATTTTAAAACGTCAGTTTACTGCATCGAATTAAAAGTATGGAAGCTGTTGAAGGGACATCTACACGAGCGTCTAGATCTAAGTGACTGTCATAATCTTAGAAATAAAGATAAATTTGTGTTGCCCACTAGTAGGCTACGAAAAGTTGGAATATCATTTGTTGGTAATTCTGTACTTTTTTATAATATGTTGCCAGAGGACATTTTGGATATGTCTCTCAATAAGTTCAAGGTTTTTATAAAACGCAAATTAATTTAAAAATCTTACTATACCTAGCTTAATAGATTTTTTAAATTACAAAAATCCATGGACATAAATTGCTCTAAAAGCCAACAGTTCAAATCATTTTGGCTATACCATATTGTAAGATGGTAATAGTAAAAAAAAAAAAAAAACCCGGCTGAGTTTGTGGTGGGCTCTTCTCAGACCAGGGCGCGTTTGAACCCTCGTAGTTTTTGATTTTATCACCATTACCTGTTCTTAAATTGACGTTCAAAAAGTGTACAGTGTACCAATTTTGAATAAAGTTTATTTGAATTTGAGCGAAAATTAACTTAGCTGGAATCAGTTTCAATTTTTTTTTTTTTTAATTTCAATATCATTATTTTAAATTATATGAGGACGTTGCTTTATTTAGTTGTATTATTATTGTATGTTACTTAGGTATATTAAATTATCCTAAAAATAATAATAATATCTAATATAATTATTTACAAAATTATACTCCGTCCAAATGATCGTTTATGGTCATGGTGCCTGACACTGGCGCTGTTGCCTCTTTGTATTGCCAGCCTTAGTAGTGAGTGCTTGACGCGTGGACCGATTTCTGAGACACAACATTGAAGAAAGTTCAACGTTTTCACATCTTAAAATTCTGATTATGAACCTAAAAAGAACGAATAAGTCAGTATTTCAATATCAATTTCTTTATATTAAGCAAACTTGGATATATTATACAGAAGTTATATTACTTGTATATTATTTTTATCCTTTTTTCTAGAAGTTAGCCTTTGACTTCGATCTCACCTGGTAAGCTACGATGGAAGCGGCCTAACGGAGTGTAATTCTCATAAGCAAAATAATATTTACATCAGTTGTGCATCGAATGTTGTCTTCGATGTAGCGAATTTGGTATTCTCTTAATTGCGTTCGACTCGCCTTTGCGACACCAGCGCTTCACTAGCGAATGTGATTGATATAGGAAACTCGTTTTTAACCCCCAACGCAAAAATGACGGGGAGTTATAAATTTGACGTGTCTGTGTGTGTGTGTGTGTGTGTGTGTGTGTGTGTGTCTGTTCCCCCGTAGCGCTCAAACGGGTGAACCAATCTGAATGCGGTTTTTCTTTGTTTGAAAGGTGAATTAGTCGGAAGTGTTCTTAGCTATGTTTGATGAAAATCGGTTCCAGATGGCCGCCGCCACAAAATGGTGGATTACATATTTTTTCACAACTCCCTCAATATGGGTATCAAATGAAAGGACTTGACTAGTAGAATATCACTATGTAACTCCAAGACGGCCGCCACCACAACATGTTGAATGTTGGGGGTGTTTTAAATTTTTAATTTATACTTTTTGACATTTGTATAGAGTTTGGTATTCTAATCGGAAATTTTGGCTCGTCTTCGACTACATCGTACGTATCGCCTTTATATACCTATGTCAAACTTAAAGCGTTTGAATAGTTATGGCTGCTTCTAATAAACGCGTACCCCTAATTGGTATCTACGCGGCACAGTATATCAGGGCACTTCTCCGAAATTGTGGCAAAAAGTGACGAGGTTGAAAAAATTTTTTTTTTTTTTAATTTTTGATTATTTAAGGATACCTCCTCAAAGGGGTACCTAAATTGATATCGGTGATGAAGAAGGCCTTTATCGTACCCTGGTTTCCTAGGAGATATAACGAATTCGGTAATTATGATGGTCATGGTAATGATAAATTGCGATATGGTAATTATCTCTGGTATATGGCGATTAGAATATGCCTATGGTAATTTGTTATTAATCATGGTGATGAGAAACTCTAGAAAGCCATAGAAAAGTATCCGAAAAAGGTGTTTGCTTAAAGTCTAGGAAATCGCTGACCAATAAAACTTAGGAACTCGAGCGTTACAACCATTAGTATTCAGCCAAAGAACATTGAAAGCCACTTTACGTAGCATAACAACTGAGGTGTAAATTCCAGAGTAAACCTGTTCCGGATGTTTGTGTGTGTAACGACCCAATATTACATGCTAAATAATTATTTAAAGAATACGTGTTCGGAAGTGTTAAAAAATTTTTTTTGAATTTTATCAAAAAGGGCTTAGTAATTGAGGGTACTAATGTGCTCTCGCATGAGATTATATAAATAATGATGAACTTTGATTCCCGCCTTGTTCAGGTCAGGATGAAGAAGGAGAAGCAGAGTGTGGGTCTTATACTCGGTTGTCGTTTACTATGGGGAATCCCTTCAGAGTCGGTATTAGCGCTGTTTTGATGCCAAAAGTAACATAGGGGATGGGGCTCTCAGCGTCATGAGTGACGGAATTTTGAGATTGTATATGGAAGTCCTGTGGACGGCATTATATGAGACTAACAAATTATAATGGTGATGGCGATATATAAAATAAATTAATAATTAGTGCTAGTCTAATCTAACACCTTAGCGCTATTTATAGAGGAAAGCGCTAGCACTATAAAATGTTTTGTGAGTTTTTCCAATTATAGTGACTTGCGTTCATGTATCAATACTGGGGCGATACACTATCGTATGTTGCTGTTCAGAGGGGGGAGCCTTGGTGTCTAGGATGCCTTGTGTACCCTTTTCCTTAGGATAGCGACAGACGAATACATATACTAATTTTATATTAATGCTAACCTAATCTTACGCTTTGACGCTATTCATGAGAGGGAGCCTGGCGCATATGTGCTTGTGAACCTTTCTTGACATGGCGACTTGCGTTCATATAAATATCGAACTTGCTCTGACCTTCTCGGAGTTTATCACCACTCCGTGGTGATAGCACTGTTACTATTAATTAACATAATATCTTTGAACTGATCCTGCGCTCCACGCCGAGTGCTGTGCTATCATTCAATATAAATATTAATTCGAACTTGCTCTGACCTTCTCGGAGTTTATCACCACTCCGTGGTGATAGCACATGTACTATTATTAACATAATATCTTTGAATTGACTACTGCGCTCCACGCGAGTGCTGTGCTAATATAATATATTAATTCGAACTTGCTCCGATATTCTCTCGGACTTTATCACCACTTCGTGGTGATAGCACATGTACTATTATTAACATACTTTCGAACTATATTATAAGGTTGAGTTAGACCTGTGGAATATTTATCGCTGCGCAGTCTTGCTCGGCCTTGACGTCTGACGTCCAGTTAGATGTTAGGTTGGGTTTCAGACCGGTGATAACGCTGGTGTCGCGCTCTGCCTTGACGTCTGACATTCAGTTAGATGTTGGGTTGGGTTTCGGCCGGCGAACACAGCGAGTCTTGCTCTTTCATGACAAATGATAGCAGCATTAGCGAGTGGTCTGATCGATGCACGTTCAGGGTGTTATACGCTTGGGGCGTGAGTTGATGGGGATTGCTTGAGGATGTGGTTGGATGTCGTGTTGAGTTCTAAGACCTGTGTAAATGGTACCTAGTACTATTTACCACAGTGAGTCTTTCTCTTCCTTGACTGACAAATACCACCAATAATTAATGCAATGGATTTCCTCCTTTACTAAGGACATATAACTGATATACCTCAGTAAGCTTTGCCTCGAGCTTGCTTCCATAATAATAATAACAAACCTACATCATACGTACCGCAGCGAACCTCGCTCTTCACTAACGACTTAACAAACATAGTGGAACTTAAACACTCTAAACAAAGGTCTTAAGTGGTGCACACCACTATAAAAAAGTCTTGTGGAGACAACCACGGTTAAAAAACAACTCTTTGGGATGATGCCTGGGTGTGAGGGGGGGGGGCCCAATGGTTTGCTGGTATGTCTAGTATTTCATGCAACCATTCTATAAAATATATAAGGAGCGAAATAAGAATAATAAATTAATACTAAAACTAACTCTGTATGCGATACTAGAGTACCACAAAAGGTAGGGGCTCATCGTTGTTGGCGTGACGGGAGCTAACAACCATCATCCATATTTTTTATTGCTAAAAGTATGAATGATGCCTTGATGGACTTCTTTTCCTTTAAGGAAAGAAGTTTATCTTCATTTGAACTAAAAGTGTGTCATCCCACTATAGATTAATAACTAACCAAGTCACTGTAACCATAGCTTGACCGCTAACATATTTTATAATAAAACTAAGCAGGAACCGACACTTCAATACACGAACTAGATTAAGTCGTCTAAGTCAATTGAACTCATTACTTCTGACGCTCTAAAAGTTCTTGGGTTTATACGGACACAACATTATAAAGGGTTCTACCACTATCGTTCACGTGCCACTTTAAAGAAATTATTTAAAAACATAATCTTTAGAAAGATCTATAGGAATTTAAAGGGTATAGATTTTCATAAGGTCGTTAGTTCAGTTACATGTGGACGAGTTTCATGTTGAAATCCTCTGAAAAAGACTCTGAGCTGCTGGACGCAATGAGTGTGCAGCTTTGAAGACCTAAACAGATAATTTTAGACCCAAAAAGGCGTGGTGTGAGCATAATTGAGAGTGAACAGGAGCATAATTTTATTATATTTAAAAAAGTGGACAGAACATATTCCCGATTAAGAACCATATACCACGAAGACTCCACGATGTTATTGATTTCGAAAAGGGTACTGATAACAACAAAAAATTCGTTGATAGCAGATTGTACAGACATCTTACAAATATGACTAGTATCGTTTCTCTCGCTTTTACACACTATGAGAAAGGCTTTAAAATAATTGAAACTTAGGCTATGCAACGATCGCAAGTAGATTAGCTTGAAATCGAAGTGTTAAGATGTACAATTCAAGAAAGCTTCAATATCTGTTTGAATGCAGACAGTTAGACAAAATGGTGAAATCTAGGTGGAGTTGGACTTTCCAAGAAAATTTCTACAAATTGCTTCTCTCTGTTCCGTAGTAGAACGGTGGAGAAGGAACAATTTTGTAAAGTTCCTGAGAGCACATTTCAAATTTTATCCGATAGAAGACCGATACAAGCAACTTTGAGTCAATGCCATAAACAAAGTAATTTTGCCTGTATTAGTGATTGAGCCAATGACTCTTCAAATATAAAAATGTACCAGGTTTATTGAATCGGTCTGGTATTCGGCAGAGTCATCACATAGCTGGTTACGGTGCTCCATGGTAGTTCAAATGGCATGTCTGTTAAAAGTGCGAGAGGCAGAAAACCTTTGCAAATTTGATATTGGATACGATTTTCATATCCAAGATCTCATTAGAATCGATAACGGATATACTTTTCATAGTAGGAACTACGGTGAACATGCCTGTGTATTCGCTTTATTGCAATCTGAAACAAGTTAATGCAATCCACCAAAGACTCTCTTTGCTCAAAATGCGCTGGAAGAATACTTCAAGATGCTTGATTATTAGAAGGGACAGAACATAAACTTTAACAAAGACTTACATTTTCTTAGACTTTTAATAGCTTCAGCAAATGCTCTATAACTTTTATGTGTCCTCCGAACATGTAGGTCTCCGAATGAACTTGTGGCTAATAAGATGACAAGTTAGTTAGTTGTGCCTAGCATCAGTTTCAAGAAGGAGTTTAAATCAAGAGTGCATATTATAATTTTTTTTCTTATAATAAAAAGCATTTGTATCCACAACAGAAAGGAAACGCTATATACGTTTGGGGAGAGAAATTGTATATGTTATTTTTATGTGTTTATATGTTTTCATTTTCCTCAAATGGTGCTGGGCAGATTCAAATGCAGTTCATTATTCGCTACGTAGATTATAAATTACCTCAAAGCATATTTTTAGATATATTTTATGATTCTAGTATAGACTACCAGAAGCATAGCAGGAAATGTTTTTCTGTAAAATTGTGATCCCAATTTTTCGGAAACTACCAAACCGATTTGGATGCAATTTGTGGCATTATGTAGGTATTACATCAGAGCAAGTTTCTTAGTATTTTTATACTGATATAGGTCTCTATTTTTTTTTTAATTATTAATTTTCCATTTTTTACTGTCATTACATTGTATTTTTTGTTGTCATGTCGTCATTTCAGTCCAAATATATATTTATTTCATATATTTTCATAGCAAGTTAGGTAGTTTTTCTATTATTTTAAATATCACACTTGTATTATGCTTAATCTTCTTATAAACTCCTTTGTTTTCAGTATCTTTGTCATTTTTGACTTTTTTTTCAAATTTCTATAATTTAAATTGTTTAAACATCTGAAAATTCTAAAAATAATTATATAACGTCATTATTATCAAAACCATTCATAAATTATGATAAATGAGAGAGATACCCCCCATTTACTATTAAAATTAATTAAAAAAATCATGGTAATTATGGTAATTAGGACCATGGTAATGAAAATTTGCTAATTATTAATTTATTAAAAAATTTAGAAACACACTAAAATTTTTGCAGGCTACTCGTGTGAAAAAGAAACACATTTGACATGACAAGAATAAATAATAACAAAATATAACGCGTACTTTAGGCCTGGCAAAATATCTATGAATGAGGAGGACTAAATGACAAAGTGCATTTTTACTACATTATTTCCCTTTACCTTCTCAACGTTATGAAGTACGCTTTTTCTTTTAAAACATATTGCTAGAATGACCAACGCTCTGTTAATTGATCTTATCATGATCGTTGTACTACATATAGTATCATTATTATGATAGTGTTTGTATCAGGTCATGGCAATTATGAAAAAGTCGTGTGACAGACTTCACTACCTTGTAATTTATTTATTTTTAGTTATATTTTCAGACTGATTATTTTATTCTAAGGGGTAGTTATCCATTAATTGACCATATTTTTTTAAGAATTTTTTAACCACTCAATTTCGAATTAAATGGGTTTGTATCCGACGACCCAAGCAATGTGACAGTCATGGTAGTGAGAAATTAGAGGTTCAAAAATTTTTTTAACACAGATCCCATCCCATTTATCTTCTTTTTCTTGATGGCAGGTATAGAGGACACTGTCTAGTATCTACAAAAAAAATTACATAACCCTGGGTATTTATTAACCTACGTTCTCCAGCTTGTGACATGCTTTTGCCAGAATTTGGGAGAAGTGCCCATCATCCGTCGCTTTAACTTGTACGTAAGATACTAAGCTTAGTTGAACCCCTTTCTACCAGAGCTAAGCTGAGATATTATGATAAACTAGCGGACCCGGCAGACGTCGTCCTGCCCAGTGATGTACCGACATCAGCGCCACCTAGCGAGACCCGGTACGTTACCTGTACCTACCCGGTAATTGTACTTTCAAACCATCCAGAAATTAATTGAAATATACACAGAAAATTGATCCAACCGTTTAGGAGAAGTTGGGTGACAAATACACATACGAGAATTACATAGGTATGGGTGAGAGTTTACTGTATCGACGGGATGAACATTAAATGTTTGACAGTTACGAAACTGTTTTTTTCTCGTCAATTTTTCAATGTTTTTAATAGTTATTCTGCTACAAGCGGAAACCCGCGACTTCGTTCGCGTGGATATTAGTTTTTAACACGTTCACTGCGGGCGGGGTCGATAACAGCCCCGTGGTATACTTTCGTCTGGTGCGGCGCGCAAAACTCGTGTTTTCTCGCCTGTGCGGGAGCTGTCTACGATCAACCGTAAGACGTATGACAAAGACAAATATAGTTTTCTTTATGTCTTCAAAGCCTCGACTCGTTGGTATAAAAAAATAGCACGGGATCAAAATAAGCGTCGTGCGCACTGAGTTCAAAATTATTTAATTCAGTGCGGGACGACGCTGATTTAGTCCCCGCGCGGTGCGCGGCGCAGGCGGCGGGGAAACGATTCAGTCAACGTTAGTGCCGCGACCATAGTCGATACCGGAGCACGCGTTTTGCGCAGCAGTCGATATTCTGAGTCCGCATCATGACTTCGAAATACATATTATGTTAATTATGTCTTCAGTGCTTCCTCGGGTATAAGTTGTTAATAAGTTCCATATTATTATATAGGTATACTATAATAGATGGATATGATAATTTATAATAATTGTAGTTTTCAAGATATGGACTGTTAAGTGTATGATGAAGTCGGTTTGACTTTCAATCTTTTAGATTATCAGTTGTGTTTTAATAAAAACGGTAATCATTTTTAACCCCCGACGCAAAAACGACGGGGTGTTATAAGTTTGACGTGTCTGTGTGTGTGTGTGTGTGTGTGTGTGTGTGTGTGTGTGTCTGTCTGTTCCCCTGTGGCGCTCAAACGGGTGGACCGATTTGAATGCGGTTTTTTTTGTTTGAAAGGTGAATTAGTCGAGAGTGTTCTTAGCTATGTTTGATGAAAATCGGTCCAAGATGGCCGCCGCTACAAAATGGCGGATGATATATTTTTTCACAACTCCCTTGATATGGGTATCAAATGAAAGGGATTGACTAGTAGAATAGCACTATTGCAAATTCAAGATGGCCGCCGCCACTAAATGGCGAATGTCGGGGGTTTTTTAAATTTTCAATTTACACTTGTAACTCAACTTATTTTATCGTGTAACATTAATATTGGAGTGTTGTTGAGTTAAGTTTTGAATAGCATGTTATTATGCTACTTATACAGGTGAATATTATTAAAGTGCACGTATATGAAATAGGAGACATAATAAAAAAAACATTTTTAACGTGATAACGTCTTATAAAGAGTTCGGATTGTGATGCATCTATCTCTCTTTGTTTTAACCCCCGACGCAAAAACGACGGCATGTTATAAGTTTGACGTGTCTGTGTGTGTGTGTGTGTGTGGATGCGGGTGGACCGATTTGAATTAGTTTTTTTTTTGTTTGATACAGACTTGGTACAGACACGGCGAGTCTACGATTTTATTGCATATATAGAAGAATAAAAGATATAGATACGAATTACTTACTGATGAATGTATAATATTTTTCGATCTTACGGACATAATAATAAGAAAATGTGCACTGGTTATTATATTTAAATAAAAAATCACGAGTGCAATAAGTTTAGCATTTTATTAGAAACAAGTACTTATAACCAAGTACGTAAATAAACAAGTACGTATATTTTTATCATTACAGTTTTAATTATTATGAAACTAAGGGAAAAAAATAATCATCTGGACTCGAACCGGGGTGTTTTGATTTCAGAACCGCCCGATTCCCACCTGAGCTATTATAACCTTATTGATGACAAGCGGACACCCGCGACTTCGTTCGCGTGGATATTGGTTTTTGAAAATCCCGTGTGAATCATTTTGTCTTATTAAGCTCCTTTGAGCTCATAGCTTGCTAAAATCTGTTAAAAGTTCACTGGCGGATGTTTAGGTAGATCAAAATATAAACATCCGCCAGTAAAAGTCCCATCAAAATCGATCCAGCCTTTTTGAGATTACCCGGTAATCTGTAAAGTATATCCTTTCTAACAAAAAAAGAATGAATGAAATCGGACCACGCGTTAATTAATTACAGCTAAGTACACATTTTAACTTTCATCCCCTCTCCCAAGGGAACCGTGCTGAATTTCGGGATAAAAAGTATCCTATATGTTACTCCGTAGTATGAACTTAAATCATACCAAGTTTCATTTCAATCCATTAAGTAGTTTTTGCGTGATGCGCGCACAAACATACAGACAAACAGACAAACAGATAAACAGACAAACAGATAAACAGACAAACAGACAAAAATTTCAAAAATAGCTTTTTTACGTTCTATTGCTTATCCCTAACATCCCCCAGTTATTATTTTGCAAAAATCTTTAATGTACAGATACGGCAAGTCTACGATTTTATTATATGTATAGATGGTGGCAAAATTTACCTTTGTATTCTAATGATATTAGCCTCCGAAAGCCCCTGCACACTAAATTTCATGAAAATCATTCATAACATTGACTTCGATATTCATCGATATTATACCAGAGAAATTTATTCCCGTCACTAGTGTAACCCAAATTAGGTGCGGCGCGGGATCTAAAGCGACCCCGGATCTATTTTCGGTATTTTCTCTGAAACCAAGGGTCAGAACCGCAGGCGAAGCTAGTTTTAGTTAAAACATTAACACATAAATGATTTTAGCGCAAATCTAAACAGCTTGTCACGTTCCTGGTCAAATTATGACATATTTATCAAACCATTCAGCACGAGGCCAAAAAAGTGCCAACCGCACTGAAATAGAGTTCCAGGTTTCCTAAATCGACCCCAACCGCACCAGCTGAAAGTTCTCTAAATTTTGGCCCGCAGTGAACGTGTTAAACATCCCGTGGGAATCATTTTGTCCTTCCTAAGCTCCTTTGAGCTCATCATACCTTGCTAAAAACTGTCAAAAGTTCACTGGCGGATGTTTAGGTAGATCAAAATGTAAACATCCGCCAGTGAAAGTCCCATCAAAATCGATCCAGCCTTTGAGAGATTAGCTAGTAATCTTTAAAGTATTTCCTTTCTAACAAAAAAAGAATGAATAAAATCGGACCACGCGTTAATGAATTACAGCTAAGTACACATTTTGAATTTCATCCCCTCTCCCAAGGGAACCGTGCTGAATTTCGGGATAAAAAGTATCCTATATGTTACTCCGTAGTATGAACTTAAATCATACCAAGTTTCATTTCAATCCATTCAGTAGTTTTTGCGTGATGCGCGCACAAACATACAGACAAACAGACAAACAGATAAACAGACAAACAGACAAAAATTTCAAAAATAGCTTTTTTACGTTCTATTACTTATCCCTAACATCCCCCAGTTATTATTTTGCAAAAATCTTCAATGTACAGATACGGCAAGTCTACGATTTTATTATATGTATAGATTAGGAACGAAGATAACTAAATACAAAAAATCAAAAACCATGAAAATCGATCCAACCGTTCTCGAGTTATGTGTTCGAACAAACCCGACTTTGTTTCATATATTAAGATTACCTATGTATTATGTTTCTTTTATTTATACATAACTATATAATTATCTATAATATAATAAAACTGTAACAGATCAAATTCTGTACATTGAAGATATTTTGAATTTTTTTATTGGAGGGCACTCTATAATCGATACTGAAGCCAAAACTGCAATTTTTTTCATTTTTGTCTGTCTGTCTGTCTGTCTTTCTGTCTGTCTGTCTGTCTGTCTGTCTGTCTGTCTGCCTGTATCTTGGCCGCGCATCACGCCGAAACTACTGAATGGATTCGAATGAAACTTGGTACGATTTGAGTTTATATTCGAGGTAGGACATAGGATACTTTTTATCCCGAAATTCAGCACGGTTCTCTTGGGACAGGGGAAGAAAGTTAAAACGTGTATTTAGCTGTAATTCATTAACGCGTAGTTCGATTTCACTCATTCTTTTTTTATTACAAAGGTAGTACTTTAAGTATTGTCCCGTAAATATTTCAAGGTCATAGATTTTTTAGTTCAGAAATGACAGACATTTATTGGGTTCAAATAACTTGGGACCCGGATCTTTGAACGTACGGCTTATTTTAAATGTATGTTTTTTTGGTCTGTCTATTTGTTCCAGCTAATCTCCAAAACGGCTGGATCGATTTTAACGGAACTTTCAATGGCAGATAGGTGATGTTATAAGGAGTAACTTAGGCTACATTTAGTTTAGGTACATAAAAGAATTATGGAATCCGATCCGACCCTATATAAAACTTATAAACACGCAAACGAAGTCGCGGGCGTCAGCTAGTGTATAAATAAATAAAAATATGTAAAAGTCATTTATTAAACCGACTTCCTCTTTCTAAATGTTGAATAGAAGCAGGCCTTACTTTACGGAATTCCATGATATTATACAATGAACACAAAATTACTTTGCTATAATCCGCTAACAGTGACTTTGTAGGCACAACACCACACAAATTCACCACAAAATGTACTCGACGATCGTTTCGCTCCGACACCGGAGCATCTTCAGGAGATGTCGACTTCACAACGCTTTCACACAGACTTCGAACTTTGCAATCATCCGTTGTGAAGTCGACATCTCCTGAAGATGCTCCGGTGTCGGAGCGAAACGATCGTCGAGTTAAATTTGTGGTGAATTTGTGTGGTGTTGTGCCTACAAATTTGTCACTGTTAGCGGATTATAGCAAAGTAATTTTGTGTTCATTGTATAATTCCTCTTTCTAGCAGTAGGTACCCGAAAGTAAATTGGACGGACGATCCCAAGCGAGTCGCTGGCAGCCGCTGGAAACAAGCGGCGCAAGATCGTGTTCTGTGGCGATCCTTGCAAGAGACCTATGTCCAGCAGTGGACGTCTATTGGTTGAGACGACGACGACGACAATGTCTTGCGAGACTGGATGCCAAAGTGGATTGGGACTTTGTTATATATTGGGACCTGTTATAGTGGGACCAAAAATTGTTATAATAAAATTACAATATTATTGTAATTTTGGATACGTTATATATATATATATATATGTGATTGAAAGCCCATATATGTAGATCATCATCTTCTATCTATACATATAATAAAATCGTAGACTTGTCGTATCTGTACATTAAAGATTTTTGCAAAATAATAACTGGGGGATGTTAGGGATAAGCAATAGAACGTAAAAAAGCTATTTTTGAAATTTTTGTCTATTTGTCTGTTTGTCTGTATGTTTGTGCACGCATTACGCAAAAACTACTGAATGGATTGAAATGAAACTTGGTATGATTTAAGTTCATACTATGGAATAACATATACTTAGGATACTTTTTATCCAGAAATTCAACACGGTTCCTCTGGGAGAGGGGATGAAAGTCAAAATGTGTACTTAGCTGTAATTCATTAACGCATGGTCCGATTTCATTTATTCGACTTTCACTGGCGAATTTTTACATTTTGATCTACCCAAACATACGCCAGTGAACTTTTAACAGTTTTTAGCAAGGTATGAGCTCAAAAGAGGTTAGGAAAAACAAAATGATTCCCACGGGATTTTTAAAACCAATATCCACGTGAACGAAGTCGCGGGTATCCGCTTGTATCTGAATATTTTGCAATTCCAAAAATATTACATACATACCTACTGTCGAATTGATAAGCTCCTTTTTTGAAGTCGGTTAAAACAAAAAGAATTATCATAATATGCAATTCATTTATTACGGTGATTTTTCCGATGTCGGTAATTATGTATGTGTAACAACATGGTTATTATAAAAACAAATTAACAAATTTTTAAACTTCAATAATAACATAGTGTTAAAATTTTATCAACATAACTGCAACAAACATCGAAAAATAACGTTGTACTTTTTTACTTTAAAATATAACAAAGAAATCGGGTTAACGCAGACGACCGATGTTTATAGAACTTCATGCGGCGGGACGCGGTGACAGCGCGCACTGACGACTTCGCTAGCGCGCCTTCACTTGCACACACGTACCATGTCTCTTCAGCTCCGTCAAAAATCGGATCGGTTCACCGATGGTCGAAGCATGAACAACATCCTTCGATTTTCGTTATACGGTTCCTGGTAGAAAGTCCGTGTTGGGGCGACAAAAGTCCTGTGTGTATGTTTATATTCTCGCCGATTTCCGGTGAACTGACCGATGCTTATCGGTAGTCTGCGATGGGAATTGGTCTGCGGTTAATGTAATATTTCTCTTCGATGTGGGATGAATGAAGTGTTGGTCTGAAACCTGAAATGAAAAGCGGTCTTATTGTGGGCTGTGTGTGGCCAGTTCGGCCAGTGGATGCGATAGAATAGAATAGTAAAGCTTTTTATTCAAATAAACTTTTACAAGTGCTTTTGAATCGTAAATTGAATATACCACTGGTTCGGAA
Source organism: Melanargia galathea (assembly GCA_920104075.1). Lineage (NCBI taxonomy): Eukaryota > Metazoa > Arthropoda > Insecta > Lepidoptera > Nymphalidae > Melanargia > Melanargia galathea. The sequence goes on along the minus strand of OV049857.1, from coordinate 1,648,147 downwards.
TACTGTTTCTACATTGAACAACCACCGAGAAACTCGGAATTTCCTTTTTTTTTTTTTCAAAAAAAAAACAAATAACCATTTTAATAAGTTATGTACCTACATGATTGAATTGCCGTCTCGCGTATTGCTGGAACGTCAAATCCACGCTTCGATTGTGTAATATGCTTTTTTATGAGCATACTTTTAATAGAGTTCTCAAAGTGTAAAAATACTATAGAAGATAGATAGATAGATACGTACACGCACCTTAATTAGCAGTATAACGTTTGGCGAGTAACTCATCGATGGCTTTACGCACAATGTCAGCGTTTTCGCGGACCACTTCAACATTAACTTTGATTTTTGGCATGACTTTGGTTATAGTTTCGGCGTCGCTTAGATTGGCATTTTTTTTTACTTCCTCGAGAGTTTTGAGGGTTTCATCGCAATCCACTTTGGATTTCTCAGAGATTTTTCCGATTGAAATTGCAATTGCCTCCAGACCTGCATTGTTCCCAGTGTCAACCGCGGACTTGAGAGCCGCGTGAGCAATGTAGACAGTGATTTTAAAACTCAAACACTCCTCTAAGATCTTGCTTAAGGCCTCTTTCTCGGTGGTACCTGTAACTTTAGCGAGGGCCTCTTTCACAGCGGCAATAAGTTTAGCGACAGCTTCTTCGCTAATTTGTATCTTTTCGTAGGTCAATTTTTGTAACGCTTCATCCCTAACACCGATTAAGTCAAGCACCTTAGATATAGCGGTCCTGAGGTCTTCGAAAAGTTTAGCAACAAATGACTTAATAGTGGCAAGCAACGCGGCAACATCGGATCCGACGTCCCCCAAGAACTCTTCAATTATAGCAAAAAATTCTTCAACTGCCTCTTTCAATTTTATTTCAGCTTCCCAAAGTTTTTCTTTAAGCTCTTCGAGTTTTGGGATGTTTTTCTCTTTGAACGCTTCCAAAAACTCTTTAATCAACCCTTCTACTTTTAGTACAGCGGTTTCAAATTTACGTAAAGCGATTTCGATCTTCTCTTTAACGTCTCCCTTGAGAATTGCTAGTTTTTCGTAAAGATTTTTCAACAAAACTTTGACGCCAAGTAGTTTACCGATGCCTTGTAAGATATCCTTCACATCGCCGGTAACGTCGCTAACGATGTTCTTAACGCCTGCTACGATATTTTGACCGGCGGAATTCCAATCGATAGGCGTGCTGGAAGACTCCAGAAGTAGGGATGTGAACACGGTCTGAAAAAAGATGAGACGAATGTAGGATAATATATTCATTGTGAGTTAGTTCAGCCGCTATTGGGTTCGTAAAAGTTATTGGGGGTTTTCTGAGAAGTAGCCTGAATCTTCAGTGACCAAAAGGACTAAACATAACTAGGTATATTCCCAAATTACCTTTAAAATTAAGCTGTAGTTAGAGAACTATTACAAGTCAAAGTTTCTTATTTTATTACGAGCGGATACCCGCGACTTCGTTCGCGTGGATATTGATTTTAATAATCCCGTGGGAATCATTTTGTTTTTCCTATGCTCCTTTGAGCTTAAACCTTGCTAAAAACTGTTAAAAGTTCACTGGCGGATGTTTAGGTACATCAAAATGTAAACATCCGCCAGTGAAAGTCCCATCAAAATCGGTCCAGCCTTTCGGAGGTTAGCCAGTAATCTTTGAAGTATCTTCTTTCTAACAAAAAAAGAATGAATGAAATCGGACTACCCGTTAACGAATTACAGGGATATGAAGAATTTCGGGATAAAAAGTATCCTATATGTTACTCCGTAGTATGAACTTAAATCATACCAAGTTTCATTTCAATCCATTCAGTAGTTTTTACGTGATGCGCGCACAAACATACAGACAAACAGACAAACAGATAAACAGACAAACAGACAAACAGACAAACCAACAAACAGACAAACAGACAAAAATTTCAAAAATAGCTTTTTTACGTTCTATTACTTATCCCTAACATCCCCCAGTTATTATTTTGCAAAAATCTTCAATGTACAGATACGGTAATTCTACGATTTTATTATATGTATAGATTTAACAAGCGGAAACTCGCGACTTCGTCCACGTGGATATAGGTTTTTATATAGGATCGGATTGGATCCCATAATCCTTTTTTGTACCTTAACTAAATGTAGCCTAAGTTACTCCTTATAACATCACCTATCTTCCATTGAAAGTTTCGTCAAAATCAACCCAGCCGTTTTGAAAATTAGCTGAAACAAATAGACAGATCGACAAACATAAATTTAAACGCACACCAGTTTAAAATAAGCCGTACGTTCAAAGATCCTGGTCCCAAGTTACTTAAACCCAATAAATGTCTGTCATTTCTGAACTAAAAAACCTATGACCTTTAAATATTTACGGAACAATATATAAAGTACTACTTTTCTAACAAAAAAAGAATGAATGAAATCGAACAATGCGTTAATGAATTACAGCTAAATACACGTTTTAACTTTCATCCCCTCTCCCAAGGCAACCGTGCTGAATTTCGGGATAAAAAGTATCCTATGTCCTACCTCGGAGTACAAACTCAAATCGTACCAAGTTTCATTCGAATCCATTCAGTAGTTTCGGCGTGATGCGCGGCCAAGATACAGACAGACAGACAGACAGACAAAAATGACAAAAAATTGCAGTTTTGGCTTCAGTATCGATTATAGAATGCCCTCCAATAAAAAATTTCAAAATATCTTCAATGTACAGAATTGGATCTGTTACAGTTTTATTATATTATAGACTAGCCGACCCCCGCGACTTCGTCCGCCTGGATATAGGTTTTATATAGGATCGGATTGGATCCCATAATCCTTTTTTGTACCTAAACTAAATGTAGCCTAAGTTATTCCTTATAACATCACCAGAAAGTTCCATCAAAATCGATCCAGCCATTTCGGAAATTAGCTGGAACAAATAGACAGATCGACAAACATAAATTTAAACGCACACCAGTTTAAAATAAGCCGTACGTTCAAAGATCCGGGTCCCAAGTTATTTGAACCCAATAAATGCCTGTCATTTCTGAACTAAAAAACCTATGACCTTGAAATATTTATGGAACAATATATAAAGTACTATCTTTCTAACAAAAAAAGAATGAGTAAAATCGAACAACGCGTTAATGAATTACAGCTAAATACACGTTTCAACTTTCATCCCCTCTCCCAAGGGAACCGTGCTGAATTTCGGGATAAAAAGTATCATATAACCTACCTTGGAGTATAAACTACAATCGTACCAAGTTTCATTCGAATCCATTCAGTAGTTTCGGCGTGATGCGCGGCCAAGATACAGACAGACAGACAGACAGACAGACAGACAGACAGACAGACAGACAGACAGACAAAAATGAAAAAAATTGCAGTTTTGGCTTCAGTATCGATTATAGATTGCCCTCCAATAAAAAATTTCAAAATATCTTCAATGTACAGAATTGGATCTGTTACAGTTTTATTATATTATAGAAGATAAATAATTATGATTACATAATTATTTTGTTTTTATAATATCATTCATCATTATCATCATTATCAACCCATTACCAGCCACTACAGGGCACAAGTCTCCACTCAGATTGAGAAGGGTTTGGGCCATAATCCACCACGCTGCCCAATTGCGGATTGGTAGACTTTACACGCCTTTGAGAATATTATGCAGAACTCTCAGGCATGCAGGTTTCCTCACGATGTTTCGTTCACCGTTAAAATAAGTGATATTCAAGATAGATAAGATATTATTCAATTGCTTAAAATAAACTCGGAATAGTTAGAGGTGCGTGCCGGGGATCGAACTCGAGCCCCCCGAAAGAGAGGACGATGTTTCAACCACTAGGCTATCACCGCTTATCATTATCGACTATTAATAATGTTTAATATTTAATAAGCGACTATAAATAATAGTTAATAAGTCACTTACCACTGCCACTAGGAAGACTGTTGCACTCTTCATGTTGAATGTTGGAGTTGACTGAGAAGCTTCCAATGATGCCAAATGAGCGTCGAAACGACGTTTTATACTTATTTGGAACAATGCATCGCAATACGTAACAAACAGCAAATAGTATTGAGTTAATATTAAAACAGTAATGTCAATAATTTATTGTATAATGCACTAATGTGCAAGGCCAAATCGTCTTAGGGTTGATACTTTGCGTTCAGTTTTATTTTTGTCTTCGTAAGGAATATTGGAAATATTCGTGACAACTTAGGAGCTGTTGAGGGGACATCTAGAAGGGCGATAACTCCCTTGGGTGTTCTGAAAATCCTAAAATAACTATTAATTAACTTTCATATCAATTTTCATTTCTTAATTTTCATTTTCAAACTATCAATGTTCATGGATAGGTATACTTAATTTGAAAAGTAATGCGAAAAATGATGGACCCTAATACTAACCGTCATCCCCTGTTTAACCCACTTGGGATGGATTTCTTAAAAAAATTGTTAAAAGCCTGTGAGTTCTTTATTTAAAAGTTTAAATCCGTATCGAAAGTTTAAACACAAATTTTCATGAAAACAACTTGAACAAGTATAAATTTAAAATTTAAAAAAACCCCCGACATTCGCTATTTTGTAGCGGCGGCCATCTTGGATTTGCAACAGTGCTATTCTACTAGTCAAGCCCTTTCATTTGATACCCATATTAAGGGAGTTGTGAAAAAATATGTAATCCGCCATTTTGTAGCGGCGGCCATCTTGAACCGATTTTCATCAAACATAGCTAACAACACTCTCGACTAATTCACCTTTCAAATAAAAAAAAATCGCATTCAAATCGGTCCATCCATTTGAGCGCCACAGGGGAACAGACACACACATTCACACACACATTCACACACACACACACACACACACACACAGACACGTCAAACTTACAACACCGTCGTTTGTGCGTCGGGGGTTAAAAATTAAGGACTTTCATAGATATATCACCCCATAGGCGTTGAATATTAAAAAATATTTTATTAGTGGACGCCTACGTCACAATAGCTAACTACATGCCAAATTTCAGCTCGATTCGTCCGGTGGTTTGAGCTGTGCGTTGATAGATCAGTCAGTCAGTCAGTCTTTTTATATATTTAGATTATTTACAAAATTATACTCCGTCCAATCCGTCGTGATCGTTTATGGGCATAGTGCCTGACACCGGCGCTGTTGCCTCTTTGTATTGCCAGCCTTAGTAGTGAGTGCTTGACGCGTGGACCGATTTCTGAGACACGACACTGAAAAAAGTATAGGAATGTTCTCACATCTTATAATTCTGATTATGAATCTAAAAAGAGCGAATAAGTCATATTTCAATATCAATTTCTTTATTATTAACTAGCGGTCCGCCCCGGCTTCGCCCGTGGTATGTATAGCCTATAGCACTCAAGGATCACGTACATATCCAACGGTGAAAGAATTGAAATCGGTCCAGTAGTTCCTGAGATTAGCGCGTTCAAACAAACAAACTCTTCCTCTTTATTATATTAGTATAGATTAGTAAGTATAGATTATTGCGTAGTCGGGTTTTTGTTTACAAACTTTATACTTGTAAAGTTATATCAATGAAAATCAGCATTTGTATTGTCGGTTAAAAATAAAGAATTAGTTACGTGGTTAAGTAATTTTAAAAATTCTACCCCCAAGTGACATTTTTATAAGAATCTAAGCAGACGAAGTCGCTGGCATCAGCTAGTATTTTATATAGAAAAGGGACTTATCTGCTAATAATACTTATTTATCTTTCCACACAATATATTTCATATAACCATTAAATGCAGCTTTGAATTACGCTTTTCTTGGTATTTAACATGCTTATAATAATTGACGAGAGAACATAAAACTAATAGACTAAAAAGTATAAATTAAAAATTAAAAAAACCCCCGACATTCGCTATTTTGTGGCGGCGGCCATCTTGGATTTGCAACAGTGCTATTCTACTAGTCAAGTCCTTTCATTTGATACCCATATTAAGGGAGTTGTGAAAAAATATGTAATCCGCCATTTTGTAGCGCCAGCCATCTTGGACCGATTTTCATCAAACATAGCTAACAACACTCTCGACTAATTCACCTTTCAAACAAAGAAAACCGCATTCAAATCGGTCCACCCGTTTGAGCGCCACAGGGGAACAGACAGACAAACACATACACACACATACACACACACACAGAGACACGTCAAACTTATAACACCCCGTCGTTTTTGCGTTGGGGGTTAAAAATAAATTCAAGAACTTTGAATGGCTCTCCTGTAATGAAGTGAATTTTTGATTTGTCGTCCTTTTGATTGCAGCGTCAACTCAACTTATAGATATGCCTTGTAAAACTTCGCTCTTGCTTAACAAGAGAGAAGACATTTCTCAAGTAAATTATCTGCAACCAACATACTTAATATTGTTATTACTAGCGACCAACCCCGGCTTCGCACGGATAGTAATTACCCGCTACAATCCCACCATACATTGTTTTGTTATATCTCAAAGGGGTCAGGCAGCGTTTTCGATGAAAGCTCCCAGGCGGCTTGACTTTTTCCAACATTTTCAACGATTATCGTCACAATTCAACCAATTTATACATCAAACTTTAGCAAATTATACCTACACCTAAACCTTCCTCATGAATCACTCTGATCTATTGGTGAGAACCTCGTAAAAATCCGTTCAGTAGTTTTTGAATTCATCGCAAACAAACAGACAGACGTGGCGGAGGACTTACTAACTGATGCCCACGACGCCATCCGCATGGATTTTGACCGTTGATTTTACCGGGGTAAAGAGTACCTAGCCTATATCCTTCTCCAAGATCTAGTCTATCTCTGTACCAAATTTCGTTAAAATCAGTTCAGCGGTATAGGCGTTGAGGCGTATCAAACAAACAAACTCACTTTCGCATTTATCTATACTTATCACTACATAGTATAAAACAAAGTCACTTTCGCTGTCCCTATATCCCTATGTCCCTATGTATGCTTAAATCTTTAAAACTACGCAACGGATTTTGATGCGGTTTTTTTTAAAAGATAGAGTGATTCAAGGGGAAGGTTTACAAGTAGAAATATTGGACCCAGTAGGTTGCACTAATAGCGGGCAGGACGACGTCTGCCGGGTCCGCTAGTAATATAATAAAGCGGAAGAGTTTGTTTGTTTGAACGCGCTAATCTCAGGAACTACTGGACCGATTTCAAAAATTCTTTCACCGTTGGATATGTAAGTTATCCTTGAGTGCTATAGGCTATATATGTACTACGGGCGAAGCCGGGGCGGACCGCTAGTAATATTATATATTAAGGATATTATTATGTAGTCATTATCGAAGTTAGTTAGTTAGTTATGGAAGCTATACCTACTCTCCTAATTTAAAAAAAATTCAAGGCAGTCTTTGGAGACTGCCGATAGAAATGATCATGGATAAAAATTTAAACATGGTTTAAACATGGTCTGAAACAGTATACATATCAGTAGCTCATGGCGAGCATGCACTGGCAATGTTCACGCGATGTTAACTATCAGTAGCTCATGGCGAGCATGCACTGGCAATGTTCACGCGATGTTAACTATCAGTAGCTCATGGCGAGCATGCACTGGCAATGTTCACGCGATGTTAACTATCAGTAGCTCATGGCGAGCATGCACTGGCAATGTTCACGCGATGTTAACGCGAGTTTCACGCGTTTTGATCACCCAAAAAGTACACATATAGTATACACAGTATACATATAGCTCATGGAAAGCGTTCGGCAACGATGACGCGAGTTCCATGATTTGTGTTCACCCAAAAAGTGCTCAACGCGCCTAAAGAAGTTTTCACTTCAAAAAGACGCGTTCTCGGTTCAAAATTCAAACTCCACCCGTTACACTATTAGGGACCTTTCAGATAGACCGGCGCGGAGAGCAGAGCAAATTTTAATCGCATTTAAAATAGAATCTTAAGACATTGAAATAAGATTTATTTTAACATTTTATCTCTTTTATAATAAGAGGATGCTCGAGGATGCTCCCAATACGCTCTGTGTGAAACATTAAGAGCAGCCGGTCGGCTGCTCCATGCTCGTGCTCTTTCGCGCTCGAGCATCCGACCGGCTCCGTTCGCGTGCTCTTTCATGCTCGCACAGCCGACCGTAGTAGGCCGAATTGCTCTGCCGTATGGCCCAAGAGCGTACGCTCGGCTCCGAACGCATCCGCGTGTCCGTTCACATAGACCGGCGCGGAGAGCAGAGCAAATTTGAACGGCCGGTCTGTGTGAAAAAATAAATGCTCTTCGACGCTCTCCGCGCCGGTCTGTCTGAACGGTCCCTTATCGTACCCACACCTAGCACTAGTTTTCACTTAATTGGAGGGGAAAGGGGGACATTAGTCATGTTTATCATGGCTAAGTAATATTTAAAAAAAAAAAAATTAATAAAATGTACCTACTCGCAGCCCTGACCGAGTAAACTATTAAATAGGGTAAAAGCCGGATAGTTGCCCCACTTTTTGAAATAGCTCTATTACTTAAAAAATAAGTATCCAGTTACAAATATACCTAGTTACGTATATATTAAAACACTGGTCTTTAATCTTTTATTTTACCCTATTTTTTTAGTATAATTAATATTGTTTTTGAGTAAATCCGGTTTTATTTGACCTCTCGAAAGTGGGATAGTTGCCTACTGTGGCGGATAGTTGCCTCACATTAAAAATTATTCGGGGGATAGTTGCCCTATAGCGGGGATAGTAGATTCACTATGAAATTGCTTCAATTTTTTTTTGGATTGTAATTTTTTTGGATATATTTACTAAATGTAAATTTAATCAGTCTTTATTATTTATTTAGATTATTTTATTAAGTTTTAATGGAAATACTAAATAATCAACATGCAACTATAACATGTAACTAAACACGTGTAACACGTTATAGAGCCGAAAGGCAATTAGTCGCGCACAGTTAACCCACCTGCAATATGAAACTGTTGAAGAAAATATAGTTGCCCCATATACTTTTCAGTACGGATACTTGGCCTTAAAAAAAAAGAAATTTAACAATTTGACGTCAAAGACTTATTAATTACTCGTAATTTATACTTCAGTGCATGCGAAGAAACAAAAAGTTAACTGAATCGACAACTATAAAAAAAATATTCAATAGTAAATACTCCCAAATATAATTTCGATGCTCGTGGAGGTCTTGCCGCGGAAGATTTTCGCTCTCATGGACGAAACGCATGCACTCTAGTGTACAATTTTTATGGCATTGGAGCCTGCATAGGGAGCGCTTCAACTCTAGAAGAGTGCTAAGGCCAGGGACATCTCTAACATAGTGTATTCAGAACCGGGGCAACTATCCCACTGGGGCAACTATCCTGCTTTTACCCTACTTCCTTTTTTCGCTGAAATTATTTAATATTTGGCACATTATTTTATTATTATTATGATAAACTTCTGGAAACTTCATCGCATGTTTTTGTTATCAAAAACATCTTCAAGGTCTGGTCTGCCGAACAATGGTTATGATCCACGTATTTGTTTGAGCAGGTGAAAGCATTCTTTAGACGGGGATGGAAAAATTGTAACACCTGTTTACACCTTTTCCGTATTATTTGTTACTAGCTTCTGCCCGCGGCTTCGTCCGCGTGAATTTCGCTCTTCACAAATCCCGAGGGAATCGTGGATTTCCAGTTCCCGTTCCCGCTCCCTTTTCCAACCTTTATACCTACTTTCTAGGAAATTTGCTATAGTGATCTACCTCTAGCTGTAGCTACAGATTTCGGTTTTTTCAAAATCCCGTGGGTACTGTGGATTTTTCCACATAATAAAAAGTAGCTTTAGTAGAATTTAACACATATTCTATCTCCGTTAAAAATTTCAGCCCAATCGGTTGAGTAGTTGCGGCGTTAAAGAGTAACAAATCTACACACACACAAACTTTCGCCTTTATAATATTAGTGTGATTACATTATTGACCCCGCTGGCGCAGTGGTGAATGCTGTGGTCTTAGGTCTGTGGTTCGATAAGCAGCAGGGGCAATTTAGGAACTTATAATTAAAGTTATACTTCCTTAGGCCACCACCACAGCCTTTTAACGTCCCACTGCTGGGCATAGGTTTCGTCTCTCAAAGGAGAGAAAGATTTAGAGCTTAGACCCGCCACGCTGCTCCAATTCGGGTTGACGGGCTTTAACGACTAAATTGTCACATGATAGTGACAATAACCGGGACCGACTGCTTAACGTGCTCTCCGAAGCACGGGGGTGAAACACCACCAACTTCCAACTCCGGGCTGGCACTGAGAGTTTCTAGACAGAAAACCCCAATACCTAACAATAATTTGCCCGACCCGGGGATAGAACCGGAGACCTCGTGATCTGCAATCGAATATGCTAACCACTAGACCAACGAGGCAGTGTATACGTACTTGCACGCGTAAAAAGTAAGTAATCAACCCATCACCGGCCCACTACTGAGCACAGGTCTCCTCTCAGAATGAGAAGGGTTTAGGACGTAGTCCACCGCGCTGGCCCAGAGCCACACCTTTGAGAACATTATGCGGTTTGGGCTGTGCGTTTATAGATTAGTCAGTCTGTGAGTCAGTCACGTTCATCATCATCATCATCATGATCAACCCATTACCGGCTCACTACAGAGCACGGGTCTCCTCTCAGAGTGAGAAGGGTTTTGGCCATAGTCTACCACGCTGGCAAAGCGGATTGGCAGACTTCACACACCTTTGAGAACGTTATGGAGAACTCTCAGGCATGCAGGTTTCCTCACGATGTTTTCCTTCACCGTTAAAGCAAGTGATATTTAAATACTTAAAACGCACATAACTCCGAAAAGTTAGAGGTGCGTGCCCCGGGATCGAACCCACGACCTCCGATTAGAAGTCGGTCGTCCTAACCACTAGGCTATCACAGCTTACGTTAGTCACGTTACGGCACGTTAAAAGGCTGTAATGGTGGTGGTGTGTGGTGTAAGTACATAAGTACCTACTCACAATTTTTTTTAAATTGTCTCTGGTCTGGGGGGTTATTCTGTAACTTAGTTAGCAACTGAAAATAGTTGCCAACGAATAAATTTGATATACATTGCTGCTTTGCGCTGAGAGGGCGCTGCAGTGCGCTGAAGTTATACTGCTTCCGTCTTTAAAGTGAATTATAAATTCTAAAATTGCGAATTTACGGCAGTTTTTGTTAAATAAGTGTTATACTTCATACAATTCGCTAGTGGAAGTGTTATCTAAAGTAAACAACGTAAGAAAACTGTGAAAAGGCCGATAAATACTTCGTCTGTTAACTGATCATAGTTCAAAATTATAGTGTAAACAATAGTGTTAAAGTGCTAAAATACACAAAAAAAAAACTGCACCGTGTTAATTAATTTACTGTTTTTGAATATTGACTGTATTCCAATTGCAATAATTACAAATAAACAACAGTTTTTATAGCAAAAAGTGAACAGTGAACAATTGACGGTACTTTAAAAATAAAAGTAATGACAAGACAAGACGTTTATACATCGGGCTCGAAGATACCACTCACATATTTCAACACTATAACTAGTGATCTGTTGGCGCAATTCTAACAGCATTGGTCTCACGAACCTTTGATTTTAAAAGTTACCGAGATCGATCCCGGGTTGCAAAAGTTTTTACGCAATTTGACTTTTTCGGTTTTTTAAATTATTTAATCGAACAGAAATGGAAGAAATACTGCAACGGCTCAAAAATATACAAGAAGACCTGAATGAAACCAAAGATAGTGTCAGGAATAGCGAAATAAACTTACTTAACAGAATCGACGAGAAATTCGATGATGTCCAAAGAAAACTGCAAAGTGTAGAAGCTACTATTAATGCACAAGAACAGCGACTATATCATCTCGAAAAACAAGTTAGGGAGAGAAATATCGTTATGTTTGGTGTAGAGGAAATAGAACAAAATTATGAAGAGTTGCACAATAAGATCCTTGTGATATTTAATGATATTATGCAGATAGATTGTTCTAGTTTTGAAATACAATCGATAAGAAGAATGGGTAAAAAAACCGAAAAAACTAGACCGATTATAGTAACACTCTCTACATTAAGAAGAAAAATCGAAATTTTAAGAAACAAAAAATCAGTAGTACAGATGAACTACTATATAAAGGAAGACTACCCGCCAAAAATTTTACAAATACGAAAAGATCTCCAAGAAAAGGCAAAAGAAGAGAGGGAAAAAGGAAAAAAAGTATTAATCAAATATGATAAGCTGATTGTCCTTCCACAAAAAGAGAAAAATGAGAAAAAAGACGACACAAGCCGCGGCAATAAACGCAATCTTTCCCAAACCCCTCCCGACAACCATAACAGATTTACTAAGAAAAATTGTGAGGTGATCCAAACGCAAAAAAAGAATACTTTGTCATCTTACTGGACCAATAAACAAACCCCAAACTATAATAGAAAAGAAAAACAAACTACTTCAGAGTCTACAAAAGCAGCAGAATAGCAACTACCGATAACATCTAGGGACCCTCCCCCTCCTCCAACACGGTTGGTCACCGTGGAGGAGTATGACCATAACCCCCCAGTTTTAACTACGTTATACGAACCAAAAACACTTAATATATGTACATACAATGCTAGATCCCTCTCTTCTCCAGAGAGACTTATAGAACTGAAACATGCTTTAACAAAAATTAACTATGATGTAATAGGCCTCGCTGAAGTTAGACGAGCAGGATGTCATATAGAGGAACATACAGAGTTCATCCTATTCTATAAAGGAGAAACCCCAGGACTTCACGGAGTGGGATTTGCAGTAAAAAAAGAATATAAGAAGAATATAATTAGTTTTTCTGGACTCTCCGAAAGAGTAGCACTCTTACAATTAAAATTTGATTGCTTAGCTATTTCTATCATACAAGTGTACGCCCCAACAGATTCATCAACTGAAGAAGAAATATTCCACTTTTACGACACTTTAGAGAAAGCACACGAAATAGCGGATAAAAACGTTATTGTGATTGGAGACTTCAACGCGAAAATCGGACAACCAAAAAACAATGAAAGGCTAATAATGGGCAGATATGGCTACGGATCAAGAAATAAAAAAGGAAAAATGCTAATATCATACGCCTTTGAACACAAGCTGGCTATTGTCAACACCTATTTCAGTAAAAAGGCAAGTAGAAGATGGACGTGGATCTCACCAGACCGAAAAACTAAAAATGAAATAGATTTTGTTTTGACTAACCTACTGAAATACGTCACAAATATCGAGGTACTTAATAAATTTGATTTTCCATCTGATCATCGACTGGTGAGAGTCACTTTACGAATAAAACATCTGAAAAAAAGCAGGAAGACTTACTCTAGTTCTCTAGGCATACCAAATAGCGAATCAGAAATTCAATCATATATCACAAACCTAAAAAATAATCTTAAAGAATTAGATACCTTCAGGAGAAAAAATGATGATACTTCTATTCAAAATTATTACAATATATTAGAAACTTCAATTAAAAACAGCGTAAAAATTAACAACAATCAGAATAAAAATGAAAATAATATTTTAAGTGCCGAAACTAAAAAACTTATAAAACAACGCACTGAACTTATACAAAGTACAGATAAAGACAAAAATACAAGACGTCAAATAAGTGAATTATTTAAAAAGACAAATAAAGCCATCCAAAAGGACTATGAACAACATAGACACTCAACTATAGTAAAGAACATAAACAAATTTAGAAGCAGCAAAAAAGCTTTCAAAGAATTAAACATGCATAAAGACTGGATTCAAACTCTACAAGTAGGTACCAAAGAAACAAAGACAAGAAAAGAGTTAATAAATTGCGCTACCGAATTCTACAGACAGTTATATACGAAATTACCAGAAACACCAAATAAAAAATTAGAAAACACCGAAAAACACTACACAGAATACGATTTAAAACCAATAGACGAAACTGAAATACTGGAATGCATCAAAAATTTGAAAACAGAAAAAAGTACAGGACCAGATAATATACCTAATGAATTATTAAAAATTGCAGCTCCTTTATTGACAACACCTATGGCAGAGCTATTTAATAAGGTTTTAAATAATGGTTCCGTACCCAAGCAATGGGTTTCTTCAGATATCACACTTCTATATAAAAAAGGAGATGCTCTAGACATATCCAATTATCGTCCAATCAGTCTCCTCTCGAGCATCTACAAACTTTTCACTAGTGTTCTATTAAATAGAATTGGCCCACAAATAGATAAGCATCAACCAATTGAACAGGCTGGATTCCGTGTGGGCTTCTGTACAATGGATCACATACACGTAATGGAACAAGTCATCGAGAAATACAAAGAATTTAACAAAACTCTCTACATTGCCTTTATCGATTACACAAAGGCATTCGACAGTATCTCTCATAACGCGATCTGGGAAGCATTAATCGAATGTCATATACATAGGAAATACATCGACGTACTCAAGACAATCTACAATAACAGTACTAGTAGGATCAAGCTAGAGACCAGAGGCGATGTTATAAAAATAGAAAGAGGAGTCAGACAAGGAGACCCGCTGTCTCCAAAGCTGTTCATTGCAGTACTGGAAGATATATTTAAGAAACTAGAATGGTCAAACGAGGGTATCAAGATTTCAAAACAATACCTAAGTCATCTACGTTTCGCAGATGACATTGCTCTTTTTGCCGAAAATGCTAACGATCTCGAAAAAATGATACAATCGCTAGACAAGGAGAGTAAAAAGTCGGTCTTCATATGAATATAAGTAAAACTAAAATTATGACTAACAGTTTCCAGAAGCAAATATATGTAAACAGCATAGAAATTGAATACGTAGATTCATATATATACTTGGGGAAACAAGTCTCATTTAAGGAATCAAACATTGAAGAAGAAGTAGACAGAAGAATCACTCTAAGCTGGAACAAATACTGGGCACAAAAAGAAATTATGAAAGGAAAATATAGTATACATATAAAAAGAATCATAATGGATACATGTATACTCCCAACACTAACTTACGCCAGTCAAACTTGGGTCTACACTACCAACATAAAGAATAAGATAGCCGTGTGCCAAAGAGCAATGGAGAGAAGTTTCTTAAAACTACGCCGGCTACACAAAGTCAGCAATAAAGAAATAAGAAAAAAGACGAAGCTGACTGACGCCTTACAAAGAGCGTTACAATTAAAATGGAGATGGGCAGGACATATTGCTAGAATAACAGATCAAAGATGGACACTCACAACAACTGTATGGCCTGGTCCTACAGGGAAAAGACGAGTGGGAAGACCAAAATCACGATGGTGTGATGATCTAATACCCATAGCTGGAAAACAGTGGATAAAAACAGCAAAGAATCGACTGAAATGGCAAAAACTGGGGGAGGCCTATACCCAAAGGGATCCTTATTGATGTACCAACAAATATAATTAAATAGAATTTAGATTTATATAAAAAACCATACTAACACTAGGTTAAGTAAATACATTGTATATAACTAACAATAAGGAAATAAAGGCTTAATAATAATAATAATAATAATAACTAAGTTACAGAATAACCCAGCTGGTCAGGTGGCGCGCTTCACCACCCACAGGTAGATACCCACAGAACAATAAAATTAGTAGTCTTTTAACCCCCGACGCAAAAACGACGGGGTATTACAAGTTTGACGTGTCTGTGTGTGTCTGTTCCCCTGTGGCGCTCAAACGGGTGGACCGATTCGAATGCGGTTTTTTTGGTTTGAAAGGTGAATTAGTCGATAGTTTTGTTAGCTAATATGTTTGAAGAAAATCGGTCCAAGATGACCGCCGCTACAAAATGGCAGATTAGGTAGGTACATATTTTTTCACAACTCCCTTAATATGGGTATCAAATGAAAGGGCTTTATTAGTAAAATAGCACTATTGCAAATCCAAGATGGCCGCTGCCACAAAATGTCGGGGTTTTTTTTTAATTTTTAATTTATACTTGTAATTTGTTCTGTAACCCTACCGACGAAGACGTGCTGCCTATAGCGACTTGCGTTCCGGTACGATGCCGCATAGAAACCGAGCATGAGTATTGAGTATGGGTTTAATAAAAACTGCCATGTACCTGTTCCAAGTTAGCCCGCTTCCATCTTAGACTGAATCGTCACTTAGTATCAGGTGAAATCGCAATAAAGGGAGCTAACTTGCAGATGAATAATAAAAAACCTATTTTTAACAGAGTTCAAAAAAGGAGGTTCTCTATTATAAAGCATCTATACTTCACTACATAGTATACAAGTGTAAATTGAAAATTTAAAAAACCCCCGACATTCGCCATTTAGTGGCGCCGGCCATCTTGAATTTGCAATAGTGCTATTCTACTAGTCAAGCCCTTTCATTTGATACCCATATCAAGGGAGTTGTGAAAAAATATATCATCCGCCATTTTGTAGCGGCGGCCATCTTGGACCGATTTTCATCAAACATAGCTAAGAACACTCTCGACTAATTCACCTTTCAAACAAAAAAAACCGCATTCAAATCGGTCCACCCGTTTGAGCGCCACAGGGGAACAGACAGACACACACACACACACACACACACACACACAGACACGTCAAACTTATAACACCCCGTCGTTTTTGCGTCGGGGGTTAAAAACAAAGTCGCTTTCTCTGTCCCTATATCCCTATGTCCCTATGTACGCTTAAATCTTTAAAACTACGCAACGGATTTTGATGCGGTTTTTTTTAATAGATAGAGTGATTCAAGAGGAAGGTTTATAAGTAGAAAAATTGGACCCGGTAGGTGGCGCTAATAGCGGGCAGGACGACGTCTGCCGGGTCCGCTAGTAATATAATAAAGCGGAAGAGTTTGTTTGTTTGAACGCGCTAATCTCAGGAACTACTGGTCCGATTTCAAAAATTCTTTCACCGTTAGATATGTACGTGATCCTGGAGTGCTATAGGCTATATATGTACCACGGGCGAAGCCGGGGCGGACCGCTAGTAATATAATAAAGCAGAAGAGTTTTTTGGTTGAACGCGCTAATCTCAGAAACTACTGGACCGATTTCAAAAATTCTTTCACCGTTAGATATGTACGTGATCCTGGAGTGCTATAGGCTATATATGTACCACGGGCGAAGCCGGGGCGGACCACTAGTATGTTATAAATTCTCTCGTTTTCGTTCTCTCTCGTTTTCGTCTCGTCGGTTAGCACGTTCGACTGTGGATCACGAGGTCCCGGGTTCGATTCCCGGGTCGGGCCAAAAAATAAATTATGATGTACTTATTGGTTTTCTGTCAAGAAATTCTCAGGGCCAAGCCCGCAGTTGGATGTTGTCGGTGTTAGACACACCCCCGTGCCTCGGAGAGCACGTATAGCCGTCGCTCCTGCGCCTGATCTCTCTCCGGTCGCGTCGCATTGACGTCCCATCGGACTATGAGAGTGAGGGAATAGAGAGTGCACCTGTGTATGCGCACACACTTGTGCACTATAATATCTCCTGCGTAGATGGCTAGTCTCCGCCTCGGTTGAGATTGGCCGCTGTGACCGATTTTAATGATTTTTTCATTATTGCCATCTATATACTTTCAGGAAGGCTTTAGTTTATTACACACCTAAGTATTCTTATGTACGAAGTTTTTCACAAGTCCCGAGGGAATCGTGGATTTCCGGTTCCCGTTCCCGCTCCCTTTTCCAACCTTTAAACCTACTTTCAAGGAAGTTTGCTATAGTAATCTGATGATGAATTCTATAGCTGTAGCTATAGATTTCGGTATATTTTTCAAAATCCCGTGGAAACCGTGAATTTTTCCAGGATAAAAAGTAGCCTATGTGTTAAATCATGGCTTAATCTATCTCCATTCAAAACAGCCAAAGCGGTTCAGTACTTGCGGCGTTAAAGAGTAACAAACATAAACACATACACACAACAGACACACGCAAACACATACAGACACAAACTTTCGCATTTATGTTATATTAGTGTGATCATCAGATATTGCCACCACCACTACAGACTTTTTAACATCCCACTGCTGGGAGCGCAGGCTTCCTCTCATAGGAGAGAGGGATTAGTGTTCAGACCCGCCATGCGGGTTGCTACAATGCGTGTTGGCGGACTATAACGACTATGACACATGATAGTGATAATAACCGGAACCGACTGCTTAACGTGCTCTCCGAGGCACGGGGGTGAGACACCGCCAACTACTAACTCCGGGCTGGCACTGAGAATTGGTTGACAGAAAAATCCAATACCTAATAATTGCCTGACCCGGGAATCGAACCCGGGACCTCGTGATGTGCAATCGAATTTTATGCTAACCACTAGACCAACGAGGCAGTGGATTTTCAAAGAAATTGAAATTGAAATATGACTTATTCGGACTTTTTAGGTTCATAATCACAATTTTATGATATTACTAGCTGATCCCCGCAACTTCGTTCGCGTGGATATAGGTTTTTATATAGAATCGGATCGGATCCCATAATTCTTTTATGTACCTAAACTAAATGTAGCCTAAGTTACTCCTTATAACATTGAAAGTTCCATTAAAATCAATCCAGCCGTTTCGGAGATTAGCTGGAACAAATAGACAGACCAACAAACATAAATTTAAACGCACACCAGTTTAAAATAAGCCGTACGTTCAAAGATCCGGGTACCAAGTTATTTGAACCCACTACTCAGGGTTGTAATGTCTGTCATTTCTGAACTAAAAAACTTATAACCTTGAAATATTTACGGGACAATATATAAAGTGCTACCTTTCTAACAAAAAAAGAATGAGTGAAATCGAACAACGCGTTAATGAATTACAGCTAAATACACGTTTTAACTTTCATCCCCTCTCCCAAGGGAACCGTGCTGAATTTCGGGATAAAAAGTATCCTATGTCCTACCTCGGAGTATAAACTCAAATCGTACCAAGTTTCATTCGAATCCGTTCAGTAGTTTCAGCGTGATGCGCGGCCAAGATACAGACAGACAGACAGACAGACAGACAAAAATGAAAAAAATTGCAGTTTTGGCTTCAGTATCGATTATATAGTGCCCTCCAATAAAAAATTTCAAAATATCTTCAATGTACAGAATTGGATCTGTTACAGTCTTATTATATTATAGATAGATAGACTAGCTGACCCTCGCGACTTCGTTCGCGTGTTTATAGGATTTATATAGGATCGGATCGGATCCCATAATTATTTTATGTACCCAAACTAAATGTAGCCTAAGTTACTCCTTATAACATCATCTATCTGCCATTGAAAGTTCCGTCAAAATCAATCCAGCCGTTTCGGAAATTAGCTGGAACTAATAGACAGATCGACAAACATAAATTTAAACGCACACCAGTTTAAAATAAGCCGTACGTGCAAAGATCCGGGTCTCAAGTTATTTGAATGCAATAAATGTCTGTCATTTCTGAACTAAAAAACCTATGACCTTGAAATATTTACGGGATAATACTTGAAGTACTACCTTTCGAACAAAAAAAGAATGAGTGAAATCGAACTACCCGTTAATGAATTACAGCTAAATACACGTTTTAACTTTCTTCCCCTCTCCCAAGGGAACCGTGCCGAATTTCGGGATGAAAAGTATCCTATGTCCTACCTCGGAGTATAAACTCAAATCGTACCAAGTTTCATTCGAATCCGTTCAGTAGTTTCGGCGTGATGCGCGGCCAAGATACAGACAGACAGACAGACAGACAGACAGACAAAAATGAAAAAAATTGCAGTTTTGGCTTCAGTATCGATTATAGAGTGCCCTCCAATAAAAATTTTCAAAATAACTTCAATGTACAGAATTGGATCTGTTACAGTTTTATTATATTATAGATTATGTAATTTTAGGATACCGTAGTCACATAATATATAATAGTACTACGTTCAATTATAACTTTCTAAATTGCTCCTGCTGCTTATCGACCTCGGGACACAAGACCACAGCTTTCACCACTGCGCCAGCGCGGTCGATAATGTACATCATACTCACGGAAGAGAAAAAGCAGGGGAAATGAAATGCACCAAAACTACTATAGGAACCGCCGCGCTGTCGCCAAACTCATACAAATATACCGATCACGGAAGAGAAAAAGCAGATCACACTAATATTATAAAGGCGAAAGTTTGTGTGTGTGTGTGTGTGTGTATGTTTGTTACTCTTTAACGCCGCAACTACTCAACCGATTTGGCTGAAATTTTGAATGGAGATAGATTATGCCCTGACTTATGTGTTAAGTTCTACTACACTAGCGGCACGCTATGAAGGCCGGTTTGACACATTACAATAGTGATGTGGAATGTCAATTTAGTCTCGAACAAAAAACAATTAAGTTTTGTTTTTGTACCTGATTAAATAGGTTTAATAAAACAAAAATGTATATGTTTATTTAATTTATTTGAACGAACTGAATATTTGAACGAAATTTATTGATATTTTTTTGCGATTTCAGAGGTTTGTCCACATAGTGAAAATTGTTCATATTCACAAGTACATTCACCCCTTAAATGGTGCAAACTGATTTTTCTACACTTGTATAAGTACATTTAAGAAATCAATTTAATAAATAAATTTTGAGTCCTAAACCTAAAACTACATTCGATAAAATTTATGAATCTCTGCACATCACTATCGTCAATAAAGTAATACAATTATTTCCTTCAAAGTCGTTATCAATTAATACGGAACTTCATGAGCGGACAAACGTCAAACCGGCCATCATAGCGTGCCGCTAGAGTAACTACAGCTACTTTTTATCCTGGAAAAATCCACGATTCCCTCGGGATTTGTGAAGAGCGAAATTCACGGGGGCGAAGCCGCGGGCAGAAGCTAGTAACACATAATACGGAAAAGGTGTAAACATGTGTTACAATTTTTCCATCCGCGTCTAAAGAAAGTTATAGAATACGCTAACCACTAGACCAACTGACCACGCGAATTAAAGCAATTTTAAGAAATATGTTGATAGTACGTATGTTCCCCAAGCCCATAGATAAAACGGTAAAAAGATTGATAGTGTGTATTGGCCATTATCATAACTTCCTTTGTCTATGATAAACGAATGTCATTGTGACAAGTGCATGACAACGATTTGTCATATTTTGCATAGAGATCATGAACCTATAGAAGTGGACTTGGCATAATGTCCTATAGAAAATAGTGGATCGGAAAATAGCTTAAGCTTATCAAAATTTTCATAAGTGTGTAAGAGACAACACTACATTTTTAAACATAACAATAAAACAGATCGTGGCAGAAATTTTATTGCACTTCCCTTAAGATGGCCTCCCTAAAATGTATACATGAACACTCACACACGCACAACTTGAGACATCACAATGAACACGCGCCATTTTAGTTGTAGGATTGTGCGTGTGTGAGTGTATTTTTGGCACGTTTTTAAGGTAGGTATGCCTACTCTACTTATTATTATTATCTCTATGATAGAGATAATAATATTAAGGTTAGGTTAGGTTAGGTTCTATCATCGACTCTATAGGAAGAGGACTTGGCATAATGTCCTATAGAAAATAGTGGATCGGAAAATAGCTCAAGCTTATCAAAATTTTCATAAGTGTGTAAGAGACAACACTACATTTTTAAACATAACAATAAAACAGATCGTGGCAGACTCGTGACTTAAGATGGCCTCCCTAAAATGTATACATGAACACTCACACACGCACAACTTGAGACATCACAATGAACACGCGCCATTTTATGTTACAGGATTGTGCGTGTGTGAGTGTATTTTTGGCACGTTTTTAAGGTATGTATGCCAGCTCTACTTATTATTATTATCTCTATGGGTTCTATAGGTTCATGCTTATTTTGTCAATCTCATTGACATTGTCAATATGTTGTCAATAATCTAGGAACAAGTAGCTATGGAAACGAGATATTTTAGACGAAATCAAACATCTCTTTGACTCACTCACTTGTACCGATTTTAAGCATAAGAAAGAAAGAGAAGTCTGCTACTATCAGTTGTCCTACTTTAAACAAAAAATAACCAGTTTGATGTAGTTCAACTGATAAACTTATATATACTTAGGCCGAGGCCGCATGGTAAGGCGCAACATCGCGACTCGGGCCTCAAAGACGGCGGCGATGAACAATGGGATAGGGAACATTCACTTAACTTGTGTCAGTTTGTGTTGCGAATAGTAGAAAATGTACCCTACGTGGGCTACGTGTACTTAAGGATTTGTTCAACCCCTATAACATATTTCTCTTTGAGATTTCGTTTCTTATATTATTTAAAAGAAAGTAGGCTTATGAAATAAATCAAGATGTTAGATTTAAAGTTGGATATCTAAACAGACTATCTAGCTTGAACAAGGTACATAGGTAAATACCTTCACATTTTCAATAGACACTAAAAAGGAACTTGGGCATTAAAATGGAACTACATACAGTAATACTAATGAGTGTTAATTTTTTAATATCTCTTTCCCATCACTATGGTTTTCCCAATGAAAGTTCTATCAAATTCGGTCCAGCATTTCGGAGACAGACAAACACAAATTTTAATGCAACACATGATAATCCGGATGTTCAAAGGTACAAGTGCAAGCCAGGTTCCAAGTAATATGGAATACTGAGGGTTGTGATGGCTGTAATTTCTGAACTACAAAACCGATGACCTTGAAATATTTACGGAACAATTTTTAAAGTATTTCCTTTTAACAAAAAAATAATGAATGTAATTGCACCACGCGTTAATGAATTACAGCTAAGTATACATTTTCCAATCTATTCAGCAGTTTTTGCGTGATGCGCACACAAACATACAGACAAACAGATAAACAGACAAAAATTTCAAAAATAGCTTTTTTACGTCCCATTACTTAGTTATTATTTTGCAAATTTCTTTAACGTACAGACACGGCAAGTCTACGATTTTATTATATGTATAGACAAGCGGAAACCCGCGACTTCGTTCGCGTGGTTCGGATGGTTTTTGAAAATCCAGTGGGAATCATTTTGTTTTTCCTAAGCTCCTTTGAGCTCATACCTTGCTAAAAACTGTTAAAATTTCACTGGCGGATGTTTAGGTAGATCAAAATGTAAACATCCGCCAGAGAAAGTCCCATCAAAATCGATCCAGCCTTTTCAGAGATAAGCCGGTTATCTTTCTAACAAAAAAAGAATGAATGATATCGGACCATGCGTTAATGAATTACAGCTAAGTAAACATTTTAACTTTCATCCCCTCTCTCAAGGAAACCATGCTGAATTTCGAGATAAAAAGTATCCTATATGTTACTCCTTAGTATGAACTTAAATCGTGCCAAGTTTCACTTCAATCCATTCAGTAGTTTTTGCGTGATGCGCGCACAAACATACAGACAAACAGATAAACAGACAGACAAACAGACAAAAATTTGAAAAATAGCTTTTTTATGTTCCATTACTTATCCCTAACATCCCCCAGTTATTATTTTGCAAAAATCTTTAATGTATAAATACGGCAATTCTACGATTTTATTATAATTATGTATAGAATATAGATAACGAATGATTTAAACAAATAAAATATGGCGCACGTCGCTTAAGTTATGTGGCCAGTCCCATAAGTTCATAGGAGTTTGTTTTAACGGAATCGCTGTCGCATCAGCGCGTGTTGTCTTACCAGTGCGGTTTTGACCTAAGCAAGTATAAACTAGGGATGACAATTTAAGTAGGTATCGATAATAATTATGGAAATTGACTGGCCCGTTGGCGCGGTTGGCAGTGACCCTGCCTTCCGCTCCGGGGTCGCGGGTTTGATTCCCGCTCCGAGTCTGGGTGTATTTATAATAATATGTATATATGTATACCTTTATTAAAAATATATATGTATTTATATGTAAATACTAGCTGACCCCCGCAACTTCGTTCGCGTGTTTATAGGATTTATATAGGATCAGATCGGATCCCATAATTATTTTATGTACCCAAACTAAATGTAGCCTAAGTTACTCCTTATAACATCATCTATCTGCCATTGAAAGTTCCGTCAAAATCGATCCAGCCGTTTCGGAAATTAGCTGGAACTAATAGACAGATCGACAAACATAAATTTAAACGCACACCAGTTTAAAATAAGCCGTACGTGCAAAGATCCGGGTCTCAAGTTATTTGAACGCAATAAATGTCTGTCATTTCTGAACTAAAACACCTATGACCTTGAAATATTTACGGGATAATACTTGAAGTACTACCTTTCGAACAAAAAAAGAATGAGTGAAATCGAACTACCCGTTAATGAATTACAGCTAAATACACGTTTTAACTTTCTTCCCCTCTCCCAAGGGAACCGTGCCGAATTTCGGGATGAAAAGTATCCTATGTCCTACCTCGGAGTATAAACTCAAATCGTACCAAGTTTCATTTGAATCCGTTCAGTAGTTTCGGCGTGATGCGCGGCCAAGATACAGACAGACAGACAGACAGACAGACAGACAGACAGACAGACAGACAGACAGACAGACAGACAGACAAAAATGAAAAAAATTGCAGTTTTGGCTTCAGTATCGATTATAGAGTGCCCTCCAATAAAAATTTTCAAAATAACTTCAATGTACAGAATTGGATCTGTTACAGTTTTATTATATTACTAGCCGACCCCCGCGACTTCGTCCGCCTGGATATAGGTTTTATATAGGATCGGATTGGATCCCATAATCCTTTTTTGTACCTAAACTAAATGTAGCCTAAGTTATTCCTTATAACATCACCAGAAAGTTCCATCAAAATCGATCCAGCCATTTCGGAAATTAGCTGGAACAAATGGACAGATCGACAAACATAAATTTAAACGCACACCAGTTTAAAATAAGCCGTACGTTCAAAGATCCGGGTCCCAAGTTATTTGAACCCAATAAATGCCTGTCATTTCTGAACTAAAAAACCTATGATCTTGAAATATTTATGGAACAATATATAAAGTACTATCTTTCTAACAAAAAAAGAATGAGTAAAATCGAACAACGCGTTAATGAATTACAGCTAAATACACGTTTCAACTTTCATCCCCTCTCCCAAGGGAGCCGTGCTGAATTTCGGGATAAAAAGTATCCTATAACCTACCTCGGAGTATAAACTCAAATCGTACCAAGTTTCATTCGAATCCATTCAGTAGTTTCGGCGTGATGCGCGGCCAAGATACAGACAGACAGACAGACAGACAAAAATGAAAAAAATTGCAGTTTTGGCTTGAGTATCGATTATAGAGTGCCCTCCAATAAAAATTTTCAAAATATCTTCAATGTACAGAATTGGATCTGTTACAGTTTTATTATATTATAGATAGCCGACCCCCGCGACTTCGTCCACGTGGTTATATAGGTTTTTATATACGATCGGATTTTATCCCATAATCCTTTTGTGTACCTAAACTAAATGTAGCCTAAGTTATTCCATTTAACATCACCTATCTGCCATTGAAAGTTCCATCAAAATCGATCCAGCCGTTTCGGAAAATAGCTGGAACAAATAGACAGATCGACAAACATAAATTTAAACGCACACCAGTTTAAAATAAGCCGTACGTTCAAAGATCCGGGTCCCAAGTTATTTGAACCCAATAAATGCCTGTCATTTCTGAACTAAAAAACCTATGACCTTGAAATATTTATGGAACAATATATAAAGTACTATCTTTCTAACAAAAAAAGTATGAGTAAAATCGAACAACGCGTTAATGAATTACAGCTAAATACACGTTTTAACTTTCATCCCCTCTCCCAAGGGAACCGTGCTGAATTTCGGGATAAAAAGTATCCTATAACCTACCTCGGAGTATAAACTCAAATCGTACCAAGTTTCATTCGAATCCATTCAGTAGTTTCGGCGTGATGCGCGGCCAAGATACAGACAGACAGACAGACAGACAGACAGACAGACAGACAGACAGACAAAAATGAAAAAAATTGCAGTTTTGGATTCAGTATCGATTACAGAGTGCCCTCCAATAAAAATTTTCAAAATATCTTCAATGTACAGAATTGGATCTGTTACAGTTTTATTATATATTATATATATTATATTATAGATGTCTATCAGTCGGCTGTTACCTATAACACAGGCATTAAGTTGCCTACTTTAGGAACAGACGACCGTGTGTGTATGTGTGAGTATTTATTATTATTATTATTATTATAGAAATAGAAATCACTTTTATTGTAATTTTGTAGGTACAAGAGAGTATTATGAATATGGTAACAGTCGGGTAAATAGTAAAAATTACATTATGGCGTACAATAAGTATATGAACAATATTGACTATGATTTTACTTTTTCATAACTCTTTAATAATTATTATTTACATATATATATTACAGGTAACTTTATGATTTAATTTAGATACAAATTGTTGAAGGATTGGTTTAGTCAAGATTCATCAAAAAAGCCATGCCAAGCCAGGTGAAGCCATGAGTACCTACTTGAATAAGAGTACATACCTAGGCCAGATTAAGATGACTTCATATAAGAATGCTAACAGATAAAAAGATTAGCTTGACTTTTCCAAGCTTGTTTTATTATCTAACTAGCTTTTGCCCGCGGCTTCGCCCGGGTGAATTTCGGTTTTGAACAAATCCAGAGGGAATCGTGGATTTCCGGTTCCCATTCCCGCTCCCTTTTCCAACCTTTATACCTACTTTCAAGAAAGTTTGCTATAGTAATCTACCTATAGCTGTAGATATAGATATCGGGATTTTCAAAGTCCCGCGGGAACTGTTGATTTTTCCTGATGACTTGTTGATGATGATGATGATGATGATTTATTGTTATTGTGATGTGATTGTAAATGTGAATTATTTCAAAAGATGGTGCTCTAGAGTTTGTTTCGCCATTTCTTCTCTAAGACAAAAGCCCCTTGGAAATGGTGGTAGATTCAATAACAAAGTAATAAGAGATTGAAATATAATACTTTAAAAGAGTGTTTTGTTCTTTTATTTTACTTCATTTGAATTAAGTTTAAATTACTATGCAAGTTATCTCGTCAAAACGCATTAGTTCCACTGTTTATATACAATTATATAGATACATAAATACTACACGTTGCTCACACCCGCGACTTCGTCCGCGTGGATTTAGTTTTTTTTTAATTTTGTGAAATAAGATATATAATTAAGAACTATTTGCTTTTCCGGGATAAAAGTTGCTTATGTAAATTTCCGGGACGCAAGCTACCTCTGTACCATATTTCGTATAAGCGGATGGACCATTAAGAATCTCGTGGGAACTCTTTAATTTTCCGGGATAAAAAGTAGCTTATGTCCTTGCCCGGGATGTAAGCTACCTCTGCACAAAACTTCATCAATATCGGTTACACTGTTGGGCCGTGAAAGGCTAGTAGACAGACAAATAGGCAGACACACTTTCGCATTTATACACGCATTTATACACTGTGATTTTTAATTCCGTGGAATTCTGACAGCTGTCATTGTCATTTGCAGATGAGTTATTTGTATGGAGAACAGGGTAGACGTCTACGAAGTACGATTTTACCTCAAACTACTTTAATTCCCTGTCATCTTTAAAAGCTATATGCCGCGTAATATTAGTCGTTTCGCCCTAAAATAGAAAACACCAAGAGTGGAAACTAGAAAGTGCACACTAACAGCAATAGAAAAAAAAGAAGCATATTGAAAAAAAAATATTCAAAAATGGAAGTTGAATGACATTATCACCATGAAGTGTTTGTCAGGCATTTATCATATCTACATGCGGCAGTTGATTTTTATTTACGTAAGTTTTGAATTTTTTATCTTTTTTGTGGGAATTGTTTTATCGCTGGTAACATTACGTCAGAATTCCACGGAAATAAAATTCTAAGTACGGAAGGAACTCACGGAAGTATAGTGTGGGTAGTTAATATTTTACTAAAGTGGTTTGAGACCATTCAATTATTGCCATATGTCGGATACTACACGACTATCGATATCGATATGAGATGACAATGCGCTTCACTAGTGGCATGAAATCTCGTATGAAAAATTAAATTTTATCAAAATAAAGAAATATAATTCTAATACGGTCATTATAAATTTATCAAAATGGTTTAATATTGCATTCGTTATGACTACAGCAAAATAATAATAAACTAAACGTGATAACTTATCAGAATTCAATATAATACTTACCGATGCAAAGATAAACGCATATTTTTCTCACGTAATACACTGAGCGGACTTTTGCAGCCAATGGCTACACAAATCATGATTACTAAAATATTAAATAGTCAAAATATTTCACACAACAAAGCACTTAGAAGTTAAAAGATCACAAATTATCGCAAGCTGAACTGTTACTACGGTGGTGAACAAAACAAACAAAATTATTTACAATCTGTCTTTCAAGATGACACTGAAATTATATTGCGATCTTTTTTTTGACAGTGCATATTGACTTAAGCAAAAACGAAAGATACAATAAGTATTTATTCATTTTAAATAAGCGTTCTCTAGGAAGAAGAGGGTATAATTTCTCTTAGTTATAGATGTGCCGATTCGATTATTTTGATAATCGATTAATCGATTATATTAATCGATTACAAAATAATAATCGATTATTAATCGATTATTGATCGATTATGAAATAATTCTTAGAAAGAACTGAAAAAACAATTCTACTTTCTGGAAAAAATCTGAACCCTTGCATTTAGTAGCAACATCTATATTATAACCTTTTAGACTGTTCTGAAAAAAGAAAAACAAACACAATTTTTTAAATTTTTTGAAATTTAAATTAGAAAATTAAATAGATTAATTAAAAAATAATGTAATTGATCAAAATTAAATATACATACCTATTAGGTACCTATTTATTACACTAAGGCGAAAGTTTGTGTGTGTGTCTATGTATGTGTGTATGTTTATTACTTTTTAACGCCGCAACTACTGGACCGATTTGGCTGACATTTGGATTGGAGATAGGTTATGTCCTGGAATAACACATAGGCTACTTTTTATCCCGGAAAAGTGTTCCTGAGGGACTTAAATAGATATAGACTTCCAAAAACGAGATAGGTGCTGTTAAACGCTGATTGTTCTTAGGTACATCACGCTCACACGCGCTCACATAACAAATTATTGCAATAGTTTGCTGTCGTTGCAGCGTATTTACAAAATATACATAGCCAGAATGCACCCATAGGATTCTGGCTATGTATATATTGTAATGCAATTTTTCAATTTGTGATTACAAAGTATACACGAATTTTGCATACTACTAGTGTATATTTTGCAACGTGGATGCGCGCGTGCATCGTTCCCATATATACAAGGCCAAAACACCACCATAGGAATTTTTTTAAACCCCGATGCAAAAACGAAGGGGTGTTAAAGTTTGACCTGTGTGTGTGTGTGTGTGTGTGTGTGTGTGTGTGTGTTCCCCTGTAGCGATCAAACGGGTGAACCGATTTGAATGTGGTTTTTTTTGTTTGCAAGATGAATTAGTCGTAAAGTTTGACCTGTGTGTGTGTATGTGTGTGTGTGTGTGTGTTCCCCTGTAGCGCTCAAACGGGTGAACCGATTTGAATGTGGTTTTTTTTGTTTGAAAGATGAATTAGTCGTAAAGTTTGACCTGTGTGTGTGTGTGTGTGTGTGTGTGTGTGTGTGTGTGTGTGTGTGTGTGTTGCCCTGTAGCGCTCAAACGGGTGAACCGATTTGAATGTGGTTTTTTTTGTTTGAATGATGAATTAGTCGAGTGTTGTTTGATGAAAATCGATCCAAGATGGCCGCCGCTACAAAATAGCGGATTACATATTATTTTATCACAACTCCCTCAATATGGGTATCAAATGAAAGGGATTGACTAGTAGAATAGCACTATGTAAATCCAAGATGGCCGCCACCACAAAATGGCGAAGATCGGGGGTTTTTAAAATTTTTAATTTATACTTGTTTCAAAATTACTTGGGTAACTGTTAGAACTTAACCGACTTATTGCTTGGGGTTGGGGTGCTCAGATTTGGTTTTGGACCACATTCTACCTAGGACCTGATAGAACCTAAGTGCCCGGCCTGCGGCCGGACACATGAATGTTTATGTTCTAACCTAACCTAACCTAGCTACTGAAAACAAGAAATAATTAAAAAATATATATATGATTTCCGCGCTCTGAAATTTTAACTGGAGTTTCAGGACGGTGACACATTTATTTTAAGTAATCAACAGCTGTAATTATCACTTTTTTTTTAATTATGCAGAGACAACAAAAAACGGGCAATCAAATAAAATGACGCGTGCCGATAAATAATTAAATGTTTAGAATAGATACGCAGATATGATTACCATAGGCTAGAAAGAGAGGTCCACAAATCAAAATGGCGACCATGCAACTACTTACATTACATCATTACAACTAGCATAATTTGGAATCGCATGTTTGGCGCGCTTATTCCGATCCACCCAATAGGCGGCTAGCTTTGGGAGTTATGTTTAACTTTGTTAGTTTATGTTTTACATAGGGGCGCTTATTTCGATCTATACAAGTGTTTAATATTTAAAATTTAAAACCACAAAACCAAAGTTGCACCCAATAGGCGGCCAACTTTGGGAGTTATGTTTAACAAAGTTTTACAAAATTTAATTTAACATAATCGCCATTTTGGTCACCGTCCTGAAACTCTAGTTAAAACAGAGCGCGGAAATCATGTTTTTTTTCAAAAGCTAGGTTAGGTTAGGTTAGAACATAAATATCAATGTTCTATTGGCTTATTCACTTAGGTTCTATTGGCTTTTCTTCTTTCTCTTTCTCTTTTTTGAATTGCACACGCAACAGAAATCTATGTTGTAAAATTGTA
Source organism: Melanargia galathea (assembly GCA_920104075.1). NCBI lineage: Eukaryota > Metazoa > Arthropoda > Insecta > Lepidoptera > Nymphalidae > Melanargia > Melanargia galathea. Next base: position 1,617,391 of record OV049857.1, on the reverse strand, counting down.
ATAATTAATAAAAAGCATCTATTAGAGTTGTAAAGAGTTTTAATTCAACACAAGTATAAATTGAAAATTTAAAAAACCCCTGACATTCTGTGACATTTTGTGGTGGCGGCCATCTTGGATTTGCAATAGTGATATTCTACTAGTCAAGCCCTTTCATTTGATACCCATATTAAGGGAGTTGTGAAAAAATATGTAATCCGCCATTTTGTAGCGGCGGCCATCTTGGATCGATTTTCATCAAATATAGCTAACAACACGCTCGACTAATTCACCTTTCAAACAAAAAAAACCGCATTCAAATCGGTCCACCCGTTTGAGCTCCACAGGGGAACAGACAGACACACACACACACACAGACACGTCAAACTTATAACACCCCGTCGTTTTTGCGTCGGGGGTTAAAAATACAAATATCATACAACAAGATTAGTTTGTATGCATACTAGCAATGTATATTATGGAACAAAGTAGGCTATTACAAAGTATACACAAGTACCTATTTGCATACTACTATTGTATACTTTGTAATCACAAATTGGAAAATTGCACTACGATATATAAATAGCCAGAATCCTATGGGTGCATTCTGGCTATGTATATTTTGTAAATACGCGTCGTTGCATGCATTTGTATGCTTTTGCATGAATTTGCTGTCGTTCTCGTTGCTAAGTTACTCTTAGATGTATTTGTTCAATAGTAGATTGTATCATAAGGGAGCAAAATAATATTTTTACGGCGAGGGCGCTTTTTTGAATCCAGAGCGTAGCGAGGGATTCTTTAGTACAATCCTGAACGTAGCGAGGGATTCAAAGTACGTCGCCCGAGCCAAAAATATATTGCGCCCGACGGCCCGAGTGATACACTCTACTTTTCATCACCCTCTATGAGGAAATAAAAGGCGCCTCATATTTTTAACCCTGGTAAAAACGACGGGGTGTTATAAGTTTGACGTGTCTGTGTGTGTGTATGTGTATGTCTGTCTGTTCCCCCATAGCTCTCGAACGGATAGACCGATTTGAATGCGGTTTTTTTGTTTGAAAGGTGAATTAGTTCGGGAGTGTTTTAGCTATGTTTGATGAAAATCGGTCCAAGATGGCCGCCACCACAAAATGGCGGATTAATAATAAAAGTATAAATTAAAAATTTAAGAAACCCCCGAATTTCGCCATTTTGTGATGGCGACCATCTTGGATTTGCATAGTGTTATTCTACTAGTCAAGACCTTTCATTTGATACCCATATTGAGGGTGTTGTGAAAAAATATGTAATCCGCCATTTTGTGGCGGCGGCCATCTTGGACCGATTTTCATCGAACACAACTAACTCCCGACTAATTCACCTTTCAAACAAAAAAACCGCATTCAAATCGGTTCAACCGTTTGAGCGCTACGGGGGAACAGACAGACACACACACATACACACACAGACGTCAAAATGAAAGGTCGTGACAACAAGACCTTTCATTTAATACCGATATTGAGGGAATTGTGAAAAAATATGTAATCCGCCATTTTGTGGCGGCGGCCATCTTGAACCAATTTTCATCAAACATAGCTAAAAATACTCCCGACTAATTCACCTTTCAAACAAAAAAAACCGCATTCGAATCGGTTCAACCATTTGAGCGCTACGGGGGAACAGACAGATACAGACACACATACATACACAGACGTCAAACTTGTAACAACAATAACAACAATCGATATCATTCGCGCCTAGCCCGGTGGGACCACGGGCCCTTCATCTTCAAAAAGTGCGCGGCAATTATCTTTTGCGCGCACTTATAAATAAGTACACCGCAAACACCACCTTTGGGTGCACTTAAAGGCGAACCAAGTCGTCCTTTTCGAATAGATGGGATGAAAATATTTTTTATGTGTACAAACTTATTAATCACGGGTAACATCGCGGGGCACAGCTTGTACATATAATATAGATACTCATAGCGGGGGTAATTTCACTACAGTTGGTAAAGGCGTATCGTCGGTTCGGTGTGTTCGAAAAGTTGAGTATGTATGAAAAAGCTGTAAGCTGCATAACGCTCGCTCACAGTCGGCGGCTGACTATCCGTTTGGTGTGAACAAAGCCTAAAACTAACTTTGAAGGAATACCCTTTTTGCAATGATAGGGTTACCAAACCATATTATATTTTAGCAAGCAAATTAATAACAGAAAGCTGGTAGTAAAGTTTGGTAATTAACGTATATCTTTATAATCGATCATGATCGATTATGCAAAATCATAATCGATTGCAATCGATCATTTTAATAATCGATTAATCGATTATTGATAATCGATTCCGCACATCACTACTCTTAGTCAATAATAGATTCAAATTGACGTTAATTTTTTTTTTAGCTTTATATTTTGTTAAATTTTGCATGATTGTTTATTTTATGTTTTTATTTTATTTTTATTATATTCGACCACAAAATAGATTGTTATTCATGTTGGTTTATAAATCATTAATACGTAAACCGTGCATGCGACTAGAAACACACAATTATACATCATGAACAAAACAACTGACAGACCGAAGCGAGTGAAACTGGAGAATTATTGCGAGATTTGCGACAAAACAATCATCGGGAGCTCCTACAAATTCAAGTCTCACCTTTTCAAACACAACGCAGTCAAGGAAAGGTATAATTGTGACTTTTGCTTGAAGAAATTTTTTCGAAAGGACGCTTACAAAACCCACACAAACAGGCATCTGGGGGTACCGCAAAAATGTTACATCTGCGATTACTGCGACCGGAAATTCGTCATAAAGAACAATCTGATCACTCATTTGAGAAGGATCCACGATGAAAACTTGGACACTGAACTGGGTAAATATAAGTGTAGCGTTTGCAAACTTATGTACTGCGAGCGACGACTGTTAGACCAGCATATACGTAAAGTGCATTTCAACATACAGTTCGCCAAGGAACCGTTGCACACTAATAAGATGATCAACGAAACGTGGATAGAAAACGTTAACAACAAAAACGCAACGGTGAGCATGACGAAGGTCAACAACAACGTGATTGTTATAAAACAGTTGAAAATTGATGTCAAAGTTAACGAGACTGAAACAAAATATAATATGACAGAATTCAATACAGAATGTATGGACCAGTACTCGAAAGGAACGTGCGATTATTGTAAGAAAGAAATGCTCAAGAAGAGTTTGAGGACCCATATTAAGGAGGTACACATGCATATATATTTTTTTCATTAGTACACAGTGGAATACTTACATGTTTTTATGTACACTAAATTATTATTTTATACTATTACTAGCTGATGCCTGCGACTTCAACCGCATGGATTCATATGAATCTCATACAAAATGCCATCCCCTATTTAACACCCTTAGCGGTTGAATTTTCAAAAATTCTTAGTGGATGCCTACGTCACAATAGCTATTCTGCCGTGGTATAACTAAAACGCTGTTGCCTAGTTCCTCAGAAGGAACTAGGTAATGGCGTTTTAGTTATACCACAGCAGTATTTGCATGTTGCATTTCAGCTCAATCCGCCCAGTGGTCTGAGCTGTGCGTTGATAAGCAAATTAATTATGATGAAAAAGAAAAGGTGACTAACTGACTGACTGATCAGTCAGTCAGTCACATTTTCCTTTTGTATATTTAGATTATTATTATTATCATGAGTAGTCGGTTTTAATTTACGTACTTTATCACTTGTTTAATGGTTGGTTGGTATGCTGTCAGAAAAGATATCTGCAACATCGCTTTATCCGTGTTTCTCTAATCTTAACTGTATTTGTTACAGGTACACATGGATATAAGAAAGTTTCAATGTAAAGTATGCAAAGAGAGCTTCTCCAGGCATTACCAGTTGGTTGAACACAAGTGCGGTCATTTTAGAAGACGCAAAAGGGAGAATCGTCCGAGTTTCATTGCGAAAAAGAAGGCTTTGAAGTCAGAGTTAGTTGGATTCTAAATTGTCAATGCTCAAAGATTATCTTTAAACTTTTGACTTGTTGTTTTGAACATATTATATTATTTGGACATTAGTAAAGATCTACTGCTAAGGCAGTAGTTCGACCATGCCTGATGTTTTTGCTATTAAGAAATGACAGGAAAGTCAGTGGTGGCATGCATCTCATATTTTAAAGTATTATTTTTTGACAATTTTTTGACATGATAATGTTTTAAATCGATAAACATCAGAATCTTAACCACAAGAGGAAGGAGTCTGATGATTCGTTATGATGATGGAGCCAAGAAGCAGTGTTTTTTAGTTTTTTTTTACCTAACTTTAAATTATATACATAATGCACTTCACAGCATGCCGCACGCACATAACTCTTGAATTATATACATATATATAATCTATATTTTATAGTTATTTATGAAAACAAACATTGTGCCTTTTTACATTTACAGACAAAGTAGCTATTTTTGTAGGTTTATGGCCTGTTTCACCACCTTCTGATAAATGTCGGATAGCCTAAACATAATTCAAATTCAAATTCAAAACTCATTTATTCAAAGTAGGTACACTGTACACTTTTTGAACTTTTTTTTATAAGTTTTGTCACTTTCTTACTTTATGTCAAGTGACAAAGACAAAAGTTTTAGATAGCTATCCGATACTTATCAGAAGGTGGTGAAACAGGCACTTAGTGTAATTTAGTTATACAGTCTTCCAAAAGATGTTTTTAAATCCTTTATTGACTTCTTTATATGTAACAATCATGTACACAAATTATTTATTAAGTTTAAGACTGAAAAAAAGTATCTTGTCTTTAATATTGTTAACTTATAAAAAAAAGTGCCTTGCCTTTAGGTCAGCCGCATATTAACAGAATTTGTCTGTCAGAAGATATTTGGACACAGCTGTAATGCATTTTTACATTTTGTATGAGATGCTGCAAACCATTAGAATTTTGCCAAATTGTGCATCTAACTAACTCTCACTAGATTCACAAAACAAAGTTTAAAGACAAACAATTTCTGATAATATGCGGCCGGCCTTAGTGTTGTGATATATTTTTCTATAATATAAAATTATGTCACATGTTGCAGAGATTAGATAAGTATAATAACAAAGTTTTTTCAAAACTACATACTTTATTACAGGCATATACTGTAACTATATGTAACTTTTAACTGTTAGAACTTAACTCTTATTAAATGTTAACTTACTCTTAACTTAACTTAACTCTTATTAAATGTTAACTTACTCTTAACTTAACTTAACTCTTATTAAAACAAAATATTAATAATTTCTGTTGTTTTCTTTGCCAAAATACTTTTCCTCTAATGTTTTACAGGTGCTTTTAGTTGCACTATTTTTCATCATAATATAAAACTATTGCTTAGGTTTAGTTTTCTTAGTTTTAAACTTTAAATTGTGTATTTTTCTGTGTCCGTATTTAGTCCAAGCAGAAAGTTAGATTGTTTTTTGATTTATAGCAGGTACAAGTAGCGGCACGAAACTTTAGCGCTGACCTTCAGGTGCGCGCAGCGTTGTACGAGTGAGCGGGACACAGTATGATTGGAGAGCCAATCTGCGCTTACGAGGGATCCGCGAGAGCTAATCAGTGCTTACGAATGATCCCCACGTCCTCCCCGCGACCCCCTCACCACCCGAGATACCTCATTTTCGACTTCTGCGTATTGAAGGTCAGCGCTAAAGTTTCGTGCCGCTACTAATATTATAAGTCTTAGAGTTTAATATAGGTACATAAGTAGTGCGACAATGATCTTTCGGCATGTGACCAAAATCGGAACTAATGCCTCCTGCAGGTAAGTAAGGGTTACCTTATCTAGAATACTACTAAGTTGTGCTGCCTACAACTAGGCTGCAATGCTAATTTTATTGATGTGCCAAAAGATTCTTGTCGCACTGTACATTTTTTTGGAACATTTCTTCCACTTTCTTTTCTTCCAATTTCATTTCATCAGTTGCTTCAGAGTTGCTTATATTAACACCATAAACAAGAAATCTCATTATTTTTTTATTAAATCGAACTGGGATTGTTTGCTTTTTGAAATTAAGTTCGTTTTTGGGTCGATTCGGTGCCGCAGACCGCAGTTTTCTAGGCTTAAGTAGTTCTTGAAACCGCTTTTCATTACTTTTATGTAGAAGATGTGATTTGTTAAATTAATTATTCTGAATTTTATCAAATCTTGTAATGTCGTTTCGGCTTCGCAGTTGCCTATCAGAGATTAATAAATCTATACTAATATAATAGAGCGGAAGAGTTTGTTTGTTTGAACTGGTTTGAACGCACTAATTTCAGAAACTACTGGATCGATTTCAAAAATTCTTTCACCGTTGGATAGATAAGTGATCCTTGAGTGCTATAGGCTATATAATATGTAAGGTGCGTTGGGGTAATACCGGACGGATTTTCGACTAGTTGGAAGAGTGTCGCAAAAAATTTTTTTTCTCGAAATCCATACATCTTATATTAATGTAATATATCGTAAACGGTTAATGGTTAAACGTAGTTTAGCTCTGAAAATAGTTTGTTTATGTAAACTCAACGGTTTTTGTTTTTTACGTCCGCAAAGTCAACACAATTTTTTTTATGACCATGATTAAGAATTGGCCACCAAGGGGTATGACCGGACATAAATTTAAAGTCACTTCTAGTGCTTGGAGAACAAAGTCTTGATAAGGAATACATTCGGTCTTTCCTATTCTAAAACATTTTTAGAATATGAATTATAAATTACTAGAAACAAAAATGTTCCAATCGATTCTTTCATTTTTGGTTTTATGCCATTCGAACTTACCCCTGATGTAAAAAAATTGTGATTTTGTGGTTCTCAAACTTTGGCATGCCACAAAGTAAGTAAAACGGTAAAGATCGGATGCATTTGCCGGTGCCCAGTGGGGAAGCCTGGTGTAGTAAGTACCTACTCAATTGTTAAATTTATTGTGTGTACAAGTTCATGTACGTGTAGCAGGCGCGTGTCTATTATAAACAGAAAGGGAGTAGGCATAAAAGAGTCGATTAGAATCGGAATAAAGGTATAGAACTTGATGAAGTAAAGCAAATGTGACTAAGTGGACCAGGATATCAGATATTTGGAAAAGGAAACTGAATTACTACTTGATACGTAAGGACCCTGGTTTGCCTTTGGATAAAACTTTAGGCAACTATAAAAACTAAGAAATGATTAGCAATGTAAAATTCTTTTTTTTTTTCATTAATGGTACTTATTAGCCTAGTTCATGCTTGTAAGATAAGTAATTATAATAACCAACCTTCAATAAACTTTTTTTTTAAATTGTCACATAATGTATCTTGTTATTAACGATCTATGAAAAGTACTCGTACGAAATTGAGCTATTAAGGCGCAAAGTGTTTTAACTCTACTTTGGAATCTTACTATTACTCCGATTAATTAATCTTACTGATAATCCGTTTTGGAATCTTACTATTACTCAGTAAAAGCAATAGCGAAAGAAACCTCGTACGGCAGAAACATTTATGATTACTTAATAAAAGTTTGACTATCACTGCCTTATTTGAAACTTGCAAAGATCGGAAAATTTTCATCCGATCTTCACTTGCGAGGGGGTACACCGGATCTTCGCCAACATCAATGTTAGCTCTATTTGGATCAAATTAATCTCTTTGTGGCATCATAAAACTAACTATCCAGGCAAAATAATTACAAAAAACGCTATATCTTCGCTAAAAAAGACAGATAAAAATAAAAGTTGAAGACCGGATTGACGAAAAAATTACGAAAATTACCTTGTTTTGTTTAATGGCGCATAGCACACGTCCGACTTGATGGAGCGATTTGCGGGAACCACGGGCCGGGGCCCAATTAAATGGCCTAATACACAATATTGCCCGCATTTAAAAATATGCCCTAATTCGTCCGAAATTTGAGTCATACGGTCTTAACCCACCTCCGATCTTACCCTAACGCACCTTACCACGGACAAAGCCGGGGCGGACCGCTAGTATAATACAATTATTAATTAGATAGTTAGTTTTATATTTTAAAAACATAAATGAAACCAACCTTAAATTTAAAACGCATCTCGCAATTTTTTATTTTCCCGCCCTTAACAAATGACATTTACAGGGTTTCGTTCAGAAACTTCATTATATTTTCTAGCGATCCGCCATCTTGTTTTATTTGGGTTATCCCACGGTTATCCACAGGGTTATCATAAGCTAATTGTAAATCTAAACTGTCACCGTTAGATAAGTGTGCATCTGCTTATTGTGTAATTATTTGCTACGCATATTTTCTAATCAGTTTTAATACTTACGAACTTATTACGTGCACCGAAAAATATTGCACAGCAATGGTGTAAAATAACGTTAACAATATCATTTTAATGTTTATATCCGGTTAATGTTAATTTTATAAATTAACTAGATGATGCCCACAGCTTCGCCCGTGTGGATATAGATTTTTAAAAATCCCGTGGGAACGTCAAAATCGGTTCAGCCGTTCCGAAGATTAGCCCGTTCAAACAGACAGACAAAATTTTAAAAACGTGTAATTCAGTTATGGTACCGTTCAAATAATCATATGAGCTTAATATGAGGTAGTTATTTCGAAATTACAGACAGACACTTCAATTTTATTTATTAGTATAGCTGATAGTGTCATATTGAAATTAACGTTATTTATCTTTATTAGACCGAACAAGTAACGCCTAAAAACATCCTGGTAAAAAGCGCATCACTACTTCATTGATAAACAAAATCATTCATTCAATATTCCAAGCCCATAGTCCATAGATCACAATTCACAAATGACAAAAATCAAAATCCATTCAACATTTGTGATCGAACGATCATGGTTCACACTTTTATTATTATTTCAATGGAATTTCCCATAATTTTTTTAGATTTATAGACTTTATAAATATTTTTTTGGTTGTTTGGTGAAATGTGCTAGTGTGTGTGTTATTGTGTGTTACAATTTTGGTTTTATATTTATTTGCGACTGGTTTTCAAGCGCTATTTCGGTGAGTACTTAAAAATTACAAAATGATTTGTTTTACAAATATTAGGTGTCTGTTTTATTGTAATAATATGACCTTACTATCATATAATCATCAGTAATTGGTCGTTCTAATTAATTTTAGCTAATTTTATACATAAAATTAACCTTGTATCTTCGTCCTATATGGTGCGTGTAGTTTATTATCAGATGAAGCTGAAACTTGGTACAGAGACATCTTCTTCTTCTTCTTTTTCGGTTCGTCCCTTTCGGGACAGGCCAAGATCGTTGACCATACAGCCCGTTGGTACAGAGACAGCTTGCATCCTGGTAAATGACTTAAGATACTCTTCATCCCTAAATAGAGTTCCCTGGAACAAAGTTGTGGCCAACAGCTAGTTGATGAGAGATTTTCGTAAGACATTCTAAAATACTACATTTCAAAAGTAATAACCATTGTATTACTCACATAACAATTATTTTCTTTGTTTAAACCAGTTCTAAATAAAATATATAGTCAGGTTATAATATAACTGATGCCTGTAGTGTTATATTTACTCACATTAGCAACAGATTTTGACTAAGAGATGTTTAAAAATTTTCTTTGTTCAAACCTAAACATTGTTGCTATACCCCAAATCTTGATCATAAAATTTGACAATCCATATGAAATCATGAATCCAGAATCAAAGAATTCCATAGCATTTTTAACCTACTTCACAAAAGGAGGTTAACAATTCAACATATATTATTATGTATTATAATACAATATATGTTAAATTGTTAATTGTTATATAAATATAACATTATTGGAATTGCAATATATTCACATAATATTGTAATCTATTAGGGCCTCCAAACAAATATACAAAATATTATAGGTGTATGTATGTTTGTCCATTAATTCAAAACTATTGATCAAACTGTGATAATTCTTTTGAGGGAACAGTGCAAGTTACATCAAAAATGGTTCAGTAGTTTTTAAGATGTTAAGTGTGAAGTGAAGTTGGTTTGGTCTGAGATTATCACTTGTTATAACCACCACTACCGCAGCCTTTAACATCCCACTGCTGGGCACAGACATCCGCTCATAGGAGAGAGGGATTTAGAGCTTAGACCCGCCAGTCTGCTCCAATGTGGGTTGGTGAGCTTTAAAAACTTATTATCACATAATAGTGATAATAACCAGGACAAGGTACTTTACATGTACATTACACTCTACCACCTACCAACTCCGGGCTGGCACTGAGAATTTTCTTGACAGAAAAACCCAATACCTTATATTTTAAATTTCAGCCAAATCAGTTTAGTACTTGGGGCGTTAAAGAGTAACAAACACACATAAACTTTCGCCTTTATAATATTAGTGTGATTTTATGTTTATTTATGATTAACAGTGAATTGTTTTGACTCCTCTGTTATCTATGATGACTTGTTACTCATTACATTACTGGGTGATGCATGATTGTAATCACATGTTTTGTTTGTTGGTGAGGAAAAAAAACATGTGCTAATTGTTTTTGTTGTTGTTGCTTCTATCACCCTTTGTACTGTGGTTTGATTCACACACACAGACACACATACAGCATAATACATTCACATGTTGGTACGTACCTCAAAAGGAAAAGAACCCTTATAGGATCACTTTGTTGTCTGTCTGTCTGTCTATCGTGTCTCTCAAGAAAACCTATAGGGTACCATAATCAGTATAGGTATTCTTACAGTAGCTTCTCAATATATCTATAACAATATCATTTTTGTTAGGCAAAACATTCACACTTACAGTAAAAAGTAGCCTACACACGTACACAAAGTAGCTTACACGATAGGCAATTAAGAAATAGAAATAGACTTGTGTTTCCACAATTACGCCTCAAGAAGGCCCGAAAGTTGTTTGTGGGAATGGGCGTAATGTTCTTAGATAATAAAATTCTACAAGCAATCTTAGACTTGCCTTTACACAAGTTTAAGAACTATTAAAAAAAAGCATATTATACTTCGATCAAAAAATCAATTGAAGATTATATAAATGATAAAAAAGCATGGATTTAACTCGTTTCAGCAATGCGCGAGACGGCATTTCAATCATGTACATAAATAATTGTTATATTGTTATTTTTAAAAAGAGCAACCTCCGAGTTTCTTACTGGTTCTTCTCGGCTGGAACAGCATTCCGAACCAGTGGTAGATTCAATTGACGATTCAAAAGTACTTGTAAAAGTTTATTTGAATAAAAAACTTTTCTATTCTATTCTATAATCATGAAATTTGGCAGGTAGGTAGGTCATAAAGCACAAGTGAAGGAAAAAACCGAAAAATATTGCACAGCAATGGTGTAAAATAACGTTAACAATATCATTTTAATGTTTATATCCGGTTAATGTTAATTTTATAAATTAACTAGATGATGCCCACAGCTTCGCCCGTGTGGATATAGATTTTTAAAAATCCCGTGGGAACGTCAAAATCGGTTCAGCCGTTCCGAAGATTAGCCCGTTCAAACAGACAGACAAAATTTTAAAAACGTGTAATTCAGTTATGGTACCGTTCAAATAATCATATGAGCTTAATATGAGGTAGTTATTTCGAAATTACAGACAGACACTTCAATTTTATTTATTAGTATAGCTGATAGTGTCATATTGAAATTAACGTTATTTATCTTTATTAGACCGAACAAGTAACGCCTAAAAACATCCTGGTAAAAAGCGCATCACTACTTCATTGATAAACAAAATCATTCATTCAATATTCCAAGCCCATAGTCCATAGATCACAATTCACAAATGACAAAAATCAAAATCCATTCAACATTTGTGATCGAACGATCATGGTTCACACTTTTATTATTATTTCAATGGAATTTCCCATAATTTTTTTAGATTTATAGACTTTATAAATATTTTTTTGGTTGTTTGGTGAAATGTGCTAGTGTGTGTGTTATTGTGTGTTACAATTTTGGTTTTATATTTATTTGCGACTGGTTTTCAAGCGCTATTTCGGTGAGTACTTAAAAATTACAAAATGATTTGTTTTACAAATATTAGGTGTCTGTTTTATTGTAATAATATGACCTTACTATCATATAATCATCAGTAATTGGTCGTTCTAATTAATTTTAGCTAATTTTATACATAAAATTAACCTTGTATCTTCGTCCTATATGGTGCGTGTAGTTTATTATCAGATGAAGCTGAAACTTGGTACAGAGACATCTTCTTCTTCTTCTTTTTCGGTTCGTCCCTTTCGGGACAGGCCAAGATCGTTGACCATACAGCCCGTTGGTACAGAGACAGCTTGCATCCTGGTAAATGACTTAAGATACTCTTCATCCCTAAATAGAGTTCCCTGGAACAAAGTTGTGGCCAACAGCTAGTTGATGAGAGATTTTCGTAAGACATTCTAAAATACTACATTTCAAAAGTAATAACCATTGTATTACTCACATAACAA